>SSNS01000079.1:660544-1136229 GCA_006937985.1 Aphyosemion australe
TCAGCATGTTAGCTTGTTAGCTAACTATTCTCCAGTTTGAGACATGAGCTATGAGCAGTACGATTTGTTTGATTTCTACAGCAGCATTCTTGTGTCAGCTGTAACCTAAGTCAGTGTTTTGGAATAAATGACTAATAGTCTCATTTAGCCTTCATTTTCAGGGGAACACCAGCAGTAAACATGTAGCTAACGTTAGCTAACTAGGAGGTGCTGCTGGTGGACACAAATATGGTACAACAAAGTTATATTTACAAAATACAAACAACAAAAATACTCAAACTTACTTGTGAAAAGTTATCCCCCGAGCCATGGTCTCAATAGTCCGCTGATTAGAGCAAGAATAAACCACACAGAGCTCAGGCATCCTGCTCACTGCTGCTGTTATGGTTTGTGTCTGCCGGAAACCACCGCGATCTAAGATGCGCATTTCCCGCACCCGCACCGAGCGGCCAATAGGGGGTCTATCAATATGCTTTATCGCCACCTACAGGCAAAGAGTGCGAACTGCGAACGTAAGCAAGTTTGGTTGTGAGGTTTACAGATCCCTGCCCTCCTCTTCCAATGATTGGACAGGAATTCGAGAGACATGATTGGTAGCTAAGACTCGTGCTCTCATTGGTTCCTCCCAAGTTCCTCCCACCCAAGCTAGAATTGGGACAAAATGATTTGTAACACTGTAGACTTTAGGTTTGTAACTGTAGAATGAGATGTGTGTTTTGAGCGTTTTGATTTCAAACATGTACAATGATTTTTTATTTTTGAAGTCTGCAAGTAACAAAACGAGAGTTTAATGGTTCAGAATGAAAGTTTGATGTTACAAAATGAGAAATACATGTACAAAATGAAAGTTTGATGTTACAAAATGAGAAATACATGTACAAATTGAGAGAATTACATGTTACAAAACTAAAGTTAGATGTAAGTTACAAAACAAAAGTTTCAAGTACAAAATGAAAGTTTGATGTTACAAAACGAGAAATACATGTACAAATTGAGAATTACACGTTAGGAAACTAAAGTTAGATTTAAGTTGCACAACAAAAGTTTCATGTACAACACGAATGTTTGATGTTACAAAACGAGAAATACATGTACAAATTGAGAATTACACTTACAAAACTAAAGTTACAAGTTACAAATCCAGAGTTACGTGTCATGAAACATGTTTTAAGTTACAAAACTTGGTACAGGTTACATGTATTAAAGTCCCAATCCTAGCTCCATAGCTTACCACCACCGGCAGTGTGTGAATGTGAGAGTGCGAATAATGGAAAACGCTTTGGGTGCCTTGAAAAGCGCTATATAAATCCAATCCATTATTATTATTTAAAAAAATCTAAAAACCTAAAGTGAACGCTACAAAATGTGTTTGCGTTATTTGTGCATGCCAGGAATCCTCATTTGACCTTCATCATTAATGAATGTCTCATTTACAGTTAATGCAATTAAGGAAAGTTCATTTTAATTATTTTTTCCTCCCAGTTGATCATTTCAATGATAACTTGCATTTCCAACCAAATAAAGAACCATGTCATAAAAAGTGAGCGTATCTCACTGGAGGAACATATTTTTTATTATTACAGGAACTAATAAACCTATAAGATACAGACCATAAACCGGTAATTTATAGCTTTAATCTGTTTATTCTTGTGCTAAAAATTCATATTGACAAGGCTCAAGGTGATAGTTACAGTGATTATTATTTATTACATTCTCAAACATTTTAATATTTTATTTGTTAGGACAGTTTCCCTATGTCGTGGTGTTTACAGACTGGTTTCAGTGGGTTGCTACATGAATGGATCAGAGGTTAAAATGTCACAGTCAGTGCACGGCGACGGACTTCTGGACTATGACATGTAAATGCAGATCCTATGAAAGAGTATAATTTCATTCAAAAGTCAAATGACTTCATTTAATCTGTTAATTATAACATAATAGAACAGTATTTAGCTACAAGACAAGTAAAAATAAATCTAATTTCTTTTGTTGCATAAGCAGCCGTAAAATAAAATCAACGCTATGCAGCCACTCCTGTTGGTGTTTGCTCCATCAGCTCCTGCCATGTGGTTGTTGTTGTGTTGTTTACGTGCCACGAGTTGATCTGTATGTGCACTTGGCAACTCGTACTGCGACGCAGGCCAAAAAACCACACCCATGAGAACGAGAACAAAAATAGGGGAAGAGTTAAAAATCAAATCCTTTTTCTACAATTTTTGAATGCAGAGTTTCAGTAACAATAAGAGATTTATGTTTGTGGTTAGGCTTTTTGGCTTTTGTCTCATCTTTTTGTTTATTTGTTTGTTAAAGTGTGTATTGTGTGTGTTTTTGTGTCCCAGCAGATGTTATAGAGGGGAAGAGTGCCATTCTGCTGGGCATGAGTCAGTGGAACTCAAACGACCTGGTGGAGCAGATCGAAACTCTGGGGCATATGGAGGACCAGTCTCATGGTACACACACACATGCACACACACACACACATGCACACACACTTAAAATCAGACTCAGACACATAAACACGACAAGGTGTGCATTTGTCTGGCTGTCAAATCTATAGTGAACGTGCAAATTGCCTGGAATGATGGTGTTATCCACTGAATGGTGACCGCAGGTGGCAAATGGAGTGCAGCTTCTGTTTAAAGCAACATCAAGTCACTTTATTAACCACAAAAGACCAGAAAGAGTAAAGTATGTGATTATTTCACCTTTAGGATGTCATAATGGGTGAGGAAATCTTTTTGTACATTAAACAGCATCTTTATTTCATCCATCCATCCATTTTCATCCGCTTGATCTGGGATCGGGTCATGGGGGCAGCAGCCTAAGCAGAGAGGCCCAGACTTCCCTCTCCCCAGACACTTGGGCTAGCTCCTCCGGGGGAATCCCAAGGCATTCCCTGGCTACCTGAGAGACATCCAGCGTGTCCTGGGTCTTCCTTTGGGTCTCCTCCTGGTTGGACGTGCCCAGAAAACCTCACCAGGGAGGCGTCCAGGAGGCATCCTGACCAGATGCCTGAGCCACCTCAACTGGCTCCTCTCGATCTTTAGTTTATTCCAGTAGAAAAACACAAGGAAAAGCAAAATTAGAGGCAATTTTTATCTACAGAATATTTATGAAGCCTGTAAAGAATATATATATAACAGTAAGATTTCTTGTTTTTAGAGCCTCAAAGTGTTAAACAATCAAAAATCAAAGACAAGAACATAAGCTTTATTTTCTTTGTTCGCTTGATCTAAATCTAAATCTTAAGCTGCTTAACCTTCTTCCCTCTATAATAAAGCCCTCTAGCATCAGAGAGGAAATGTTCCTTCAGTTTATCATAGTTTGTTTGCAGAAAACAGTTTACAGTCTCGCATTAAGGTCTGTAATAAAAGCCAAACTCCCAAATCAGCTTACTTCAGCTCATAAACCACTTAGCTCCGCAGGTCGGTCATGCATTTCCCAAATCTGAGAGTTTACACCAGAGAAATGCGCTTCATGTTCATGAGACTTGTGTTCTTTTATGAAAAAAGTAGTGCGCTGTGAATAGCACCGTGATTAGAAAATGATGGAAGTCACTTCAGTCAGCAGTACGTTGAGCTTGGCTGGTAAAAGCTGCTGATTTTTGCCAGTGAAAAATGATGATTCATTACAGCTGACTCACTTGGAGAATTGGCTGATGGGGGGATTTTGTTTGTAGACGCACCAAACGGCGTGACCGTGACACTCAGTCGAGCGGTAAATGTGTGGGTTGGAAAACAAAAACTCTGACGGGAAGAAGCTGCAGATGCCTGTAGAGGTGGGAGTTATTTACCAGGAATTCGTGTCATCGTGTAGACTTCTACTCAGATCTATGGGATCATGTTGGTTATTTTAGCCAGTCATTCACCAAAAACAAAAACCTTGAAGAAAAACCGCCACCTATGAGGTCCAAAGCACTCATTAAAGTGAGTAACATGACTTTTGTGTGTTTGGGGTGAGCACGTCCCTCGACGAGCGTAAACACAAAATACATCATCAGCCAAAGTTCCTGGAGACGTGATGCAGGAATGCATTCAGGGCTGCTCCTTTGTGCTTGTTCTTGGCTAAGGAGAAACGTAAATCCTGTTCCTTTTGTGTTTTTAAAAATCTTTTCACAAGCTGGGATTTGAAGAAGAGTGAACTCATGTTTGGATGATGTCTCACTGGACCAGTTGGTCAGAACACAAATGCAGTATTTCTACAACATGTACTTGAGTCAAACACTAAATGATGGTTTGACGATGAGTGATTGCATGTTGGCTCATTTTGTTGTTAACAAAAAGGTGATTGTTCATTGTAACTTGGACAAACGTGAAAGCCAGAAAGTTTAAATTAAACATTTTGCTTTCAGATTTATACATTATATAGAACAGCAATTAAATTGGTGGGTGGGGTTAGGGCTTGAAGTATTTGGTGACTGGTCAATCTTAAAGGTCTCATTCACTTGTTTTTCCATTAATATGCTGTGGTCTCTAGCATGAATGTCTTGCGAGTCGTTTTCTGTGGAAACAAAGCTCCCACTCTCCTGTTTCAGGGCGTAGAAGTTTGTCAAAGGAGTGAAGGGTGAAAAAACATGCAGGCGGAACTTTTCTGCATTAGCTTCTGATAGAAAATAGACAGAAAAACGCTCGGTTCAGAAAAACCTGACAGATCTATGTCACTCTGTCAGCATTTAACATTTATGGACTCTCCCATCTTAGACGGGTGAGGCTGTTGTTGGTTTAGCGTCCAGGAAACAGCAGAAAACGTCTCGGCTAGTAGAAGCTAACTGTTAGCATTAGCAACTCCACCACACAGCAGAACTCCTTCAGGCTTAGTGTTTGGCTTCCATAGGCTTTACCATGGTGCTGCGCCCTAACCCTTATACTAATGCTGCGTTCGATTTACCTTGGAAGTCAGAACTAGGAATGACGTCAAGCCCGAGTTAACAGCGTTCTGGTTACCGTAGTCGGAGAAGTCGGAATTCCAATATGGCGGCACCCTCGAAAACTGCTGTTTTTGGTAGCTCTCAACAAACACAGACGACTAATAAACAACATTTTTAGTTTGTTCAGCTTAGAGCTGCAAGCGCTACATGTATCATTGATTTTAAACGCACTCTTATATGCGTGTCTTGTAAAATAAACACATTTCAACCAAAACTTACTGTTGTTGATACGGAGAGCTGCCATCTTGGATCACGAGGTGGGAGTTCTGAAAAAACTCAGTTTCCGACGGGGAGGTCCGACTTTGCAGGGCGTTTTATTTGATTTTTCCGACTTGGAAGTCGGGATTTCTGAGTTCCGAGGACAAATTTAATGCACCATAACCCCTAACCCCCCCAGTCAACTAGCACCATGGCTGGAAACATTTCTAGGGGAAACACTGAGGCTTGTGTTATTTGTGGAGGTAAAACATCAGCATTGCAAAGCAAACAGAGTCAGTGGTAGAGTCACGTTGCTGTTAGCCAATCAGAGGAGAGATGTCCAAATATCAAGAAATATGGCACGAAATCTCCTCCAGCTCACTTCTACATCCTCAAACAGGAGCATCTGAGCTTTTTTCCCCAAAGAACGACTTACAAGACATTCATTCCTACTAGAGACCACTGCAAATATATTAATATATATATATAAATATGAGTGAACTTGATCTTTAAGATGATTTGGAAATGGCTAAAATTGGTATTGGAAGGTCAGAGCTGGACTGGAAAACTCGAAAATACACTATAAATATTTGTCAAGCAAAGTTTTGCTCTTTTTGAATATTTAGATACAAAAATCAATAAAAAAGTGATTTAAGTAGATAGTTACCAAAGGAATAAGATCCTTATTGTTTTTTTTATAACCTCTTTCTATTACCGTTCAGTCAGTCGAGTGTCTTCCTCTGGTTTTCGGTTCTGTTTACTGCTAACATTGACGCCTCTTGATGTAAAGGTCAGCGCTCAGCTTTGACGAACTGGAGTGGCCGCTTTTAATCATTGCAGTTCAGGTTCAGTCACAGTGCAATCTGGTCCTGCAGAGATTAAAGACGCTGCTCCTGCAGGCTCACTGTGGCTACTTTACAAATACTTTACACTCCCGAGCACCCCATCAACAGACCAATCACCAAAACAGTAACGACTTGTGAAGTGCCGCACTCCAGCTGCGCTCATTTATTATTTTATTGCTGCAGAATGTCAGCTGAATTTCCCCCTTTTCTATTTTTCTTCACACATTAGGAGCTGTCTTTTTGTTTTAATGTTAATGTGAAATGATCTTATTAAAATGAGGATTAAAACTGTAGCACAGAAATAATTCTTACTTTTGCTGACATTTCTAATCACCACTCGACTTCTTAGCTGTTCCGGTAAGATCCCGAGGCATTCCCAGTCCAGCCAACGTGTCCTGGGTCAGCCTCGGGCTCTCCTCCCACAAGAACATACCTGAAACACGTTTCCCAGGAGCCATCCAGAGGGACTCCTGTCCACATGCATAACACTTGACATTATTTTTTTCCACCACCCTTAATAATTTAGCAGTTACGAATCCACACACAAACTATAAAGGCACGGATGAAGAAGAGCTGGGGGTCAAAGTAGCAAATTTGTATCGCTGAATTAAATTTTTTGTCTAATTTTGAATATTAAGAGAGAATTATTCAATTGAAATTGAAAGTTTAGGAGTATCTGTATTTTAAGGCTACAAAATGGCCCGTTCATTAATATGAATGCACCTGACCAAGCCCTTTGCACAGTCAGACTGACTAGACATCAGTATGCAGCGGGACACGTGTGGTATTTGCTGTGCAGGTCACAGAATGCAACTAAATGGCAAATCAATCTACATTTACCATTAGTATTTGTGTAATTGCAGGGTTGTTTAGTTTTAGGAGATATGGGATATCATCACCTTTATTCCCTCCTATAGTCGCATACCCGGTTATACTGAAAGCTATGATTAAATATAATCATTGGACTTCTAAAATACCATTATTTGGTTATGTAATCATCAGACTTTTCAAACCTGCAAACAGAGACTCTAGTCAGCTTTATACTGACACATGGTGACTATAGTGAGATAATCCATTCTGGGTTTTGTGGCAGAGGGGATGTAGAATGGATTTCTTAGGGTTCAAAATTAGCAATACCGTTGGGATTGAATGGTACTCTTTGCTGATTTGGCCGAGGTAATGGCTTGTAATTAGGATCAATCTTATTTTCTGGGGTTCGTGGCAACAGTTGTGCTGGATGGATGTTTCATGGTTGGGATAAAATCCTACTCTTTGCTGATTTAGTCAAGGTAAAGGCTAGTAATTAGGATTAAACAGATTTTCTGGGTTTGTGTGGCCATCATGCCGGAGTTAGCACTTCCATTAGGATGAAATGGCACTCTATCATGATTTAGTTGATTTTGGTTAAGGGAGTGGTAGTTGAGGTAGTTTTCTATGGTGGTCATTTTGGGCTTGGATCTGTTGTGAATTAATCCAAGCACGTGTCTGCAAACATCAAGGTCATGAGAATAATGACCTTTTTATGTTGCTTAGGCCTGGGTTTTTAAATTGTCAGACAAAACAAGCCGAGAAATCTAGACAGACAGGAGCCGAAGCAAAAGGATTTTGTTCTGCATGTCGGTCTAGCCACGCTCCATAGAAACCTCAGCAGGTCTATCATTGGCCTGATCAGTATTGTGTTATGCCAATCACAGCACTCTATCAGTTTGGTGGGCGAATCACAGCTTTCTATCGGTTTGGTGGGCCAATCACAGCGCTCTATCGGTTTGGTGTGCCAATCACAGCGCTCTATCGGTTTGGTGGGCCAATCACAGCGCTCTATCGGTTTGGTGGGCCAATCACAGCACTCTATTGGTTTGGTGGGCGGGATGATGCGACGAAGCGAAACAACTAAGATGACGATGGCTCGTTTGAAACGGCTTTGGGATCAATTTTGAACTATTTAGACTTGGGCTTTTTCTAAGTGAAGAGCAGGTAGAGGTACTCAAGTCCTTTATTTTGAAAATGGACGTATTTGCGTCTTCTTCAACAGTGTATGGTGGACTGCCCTGTTGACTGACATCTGTAGCGGTGAGTACGTCACGTTGTTCGTTGTCCAAAAGCATGCATAGACTGTTTGAAAGACAACCACAGATTCCGCCCCACAACTGAGCTATGTTTATGGGTCGTGGCCAGACTATATATTCACATATTTGGGATGGCTTGCCAGGCTAAGACAAAATATAAGAGACCACAGACCTGGTGACAGAAATAAAATTACAGACTATACTGAATTGGTCCCACAGAGTGTGGCGTCCAGCCACATGTAAAAAACGACATCGATTTCACACTCAATCATTCTCCAGTCAGACGGTAAATCTCAAGAGATC
The DNA here is from genome assembly GCA_006937985.1 of Aphyosemion australe. NCBI lineage: Eukaryota > Metazoa > Chordata > Actinopteri > Cyprinodontiformes > Nothobranchiidae > Aphyosemion > Aphyosemion australe. Next base: position 668,884 of record SSNS01000079.1, read on the forward strand.
AAACATGACTTTAGAGTGAAAAAGATGGCGGAGGAGGAGCTTTTTGATTGGCTAGACGTCACATTCCACCATCAGCATGCTCGTTTGTCAGGCCAAGACAATCCAACATGTTTGAAATCCAGGATTTATGATTGTAAAGGTCCTGACGTCCTTCCGAGCAGACCAGAACACTCTTAACACACCATACATGGTAGGAATATCTGATAAGATTGTCTGTAGAGCCATTCTGGTGATGGGACACGTGTTCTAGATTGTTGGAAGGGGAGAATCAGGTCAAAAATGGACATGATTACCCTGCCGTGTGAACTGGACCTTAGGATTGACTCTGATCTGTGGGGTAACAGAGTCCTGGGGCGATAACTGTTGTGCTACGTTGTACTTTGCTCTGGATTCATGTTTGTGTTAAAATTATTATTTTTTTAACCTTTGTTCTGGTTTTTTCCAGAATAAAGGAAACTCTTCACTCACATGGTCCAACTATGGGATCTCAGTTAAATAACCCCCAGGAAAACGTTGCTATTTTCTCTGTATTACTGTCAACACTTGGCTGTTTAATTTCATGTTTTTCTAAAACGTTTCTCTCGTTTTGCACATCCCGTTGTTTGCACAAACCCCATTTCATTTATATCTGGTCCAATCCCTGCACTCTCCATTCTTCCCTTTGTTTTGATGTTTTTATATTTCAATTTTCTTTGAAAATTGATTGAAAACAATCATCGCCTCTCACCGTGTTTTTGTGACTGTCTGCTAGGATATACTAAAAAAATGAATATTAAACATTGTATGTTTATCATGGTTGTTTTTTTAAAGGGAGCTCTTCAATTTTGTCTTTGAGTGACTTTTGCACACCCTAAAGCAGACGCCTTTTTCTGATTACATTAATAATCATTTACATTCATGTATTCGTGCTGCACAAATGTCTTGTTTGAAGCTAGAAACTCTCTGTAGAGCAAAAGTGTTGCTACTCTTCGTCCCTGTTAAAGGCAGAAAAGGTGATGTTCTTACACATCTGTAACGTGCGAGATGTTAAGTATTCTCGGTGTGAGAAGTCACTTTCAACACGATGACCTCATGAGAAGCTGAACTTTTGAACGTTTTGGATCCGATACCACGTCCGTTTAATAAAACTGAATGCTAACATCCATGGAGGAGCCCTTGTAAAACATCCCAACAGTGTTATTGATTCATTTTTACTCACGTCTGCTCGGGTTTTGAGAACAAGATATCATGAAATAGCCGGAAAACATATTTTAGGAAACCAAATTTATGAGGTATTAAAATGTTTACAGGCACCCTTGGCAGCCTGAATTATGTTGTGTAATTGAAATGAAAAGAACAGCGTGAGACGCAGCTTCACACTCGTAAGTCAAAGCAAATCCAGGGCCGCTCATCCAGAACACTTTGAAGCCGAGAGTATTATTTGGACTGTGCTAGTCGTCGTAATTGCACTGAAGCTTTTTTCTCTCCTCTCTTTGTTGCCACGGAGTCAAACTTTCTGAAAATAGAAACGCAGCCCAACATGGCGCTGCATGCAAATGTGAGAGCAGAGGATTTCTCCCTGAGGTGCTGCATTGTTTGTTTTTTTTGTCCTGCAGCCATGAAGACACGAGCGTATTAAATGCATAAATTTACCTCTGCAGAAATGATCATAGCAACACGAAACACCTCCAGCTGCAGGGTTAAATACAAAAATGTCAGGAAGTCAATATGAATGCTTTTAATAAGTGGTATTTGAGGGGTGTACAGGAAGTGAGAGACCCAGTAAAAGTCCTCGGGCAGGTTTAAAGTGGACTTCGAGGTACGCGGTTGGCATGTTAATGCCCAGGCTCACACCAGAGTTTAACTACCCACTGAGGAGCTTGCCTAAGGATTACAAACCTTCTGTGACTCCTCTGCATGCATTTTCGAGAAGTCATGCAGTACGTGGTCAGAAGCACAAATCACAGACTTCCTCTGCTACTTATAAAACCTCACAGCCCAAAAACTAATTTACCTGTGTCTTCCTTCAAACTGAAGGTATCGATGATCCACAGGAGACTCTTAACAAGTTTGCTTTTCCATCTAATAACTGCTGTTGTAGATTTAATTTGATAAATTAATTGTTTACCACCTGGCAGGGGAACAAGCTGTAAACATGTGACAGAGTTAGTGCCTCTGACCTCATAAAGTTTATTAGACACCCACAAACACGAGCAACATTAGCATTTCAAATGACTTCCTCTGAGAGGTCAGACGTTTGTTCTGCAGCGTGTGGAGAGTCGCAGCTACATATAGAACCAGCTGAGCGATCGATGGAGATTTGATATATATTTTAGATTTAATTTGACCCAATTTAACCCCTAATTTACATACCTCACAGACAATAAAGCATATGCCACAGCATAGATCTGTCAATAATAAATAAACAATGCAGGAAAAGAACAAAACAGGGTTTCAGTGCTGACTCAAATGCACAAGAATATTTTTTCGACTTTTCCATCACTTACAGTATATTTGGCATTACTGGGATCAACATATTAGAAAAACATGAACACCATGATTAGTTCAAATGAGATTTTTCACTTTTTTACCAAATTTAGCTGAAAGTTGATCTAGAAATTAAAAGAAATTTTGTTATTTAAACATCTTTTTGGCCTGAAAATACTCACGTAGCTAGCTAGGAGTGTTTGAATGCTAATTCAATCCCCATATTTTTTCTGGTTGTTTATTTTTTGTATCCTTTTCAGTTCAGTGCTTCATAATGATACAGGAACTAAATGAGCAAATGATAACGTAGAGTTCCAGGTGATATAATTATCACCTGGCTGGAACATAAAGGCTTTAAAGGGGACATATTATGCAAAACTCTCTCTTTTGTGCTGCCATGTGAGTCTCTACTGGCCCTATAAACACTCCAAACGTGAAAAAAACTCACCCATTCGTTTTCTCTGAGTGTTTGGTTTTAGGAAGTATGTGCCTAAAATGAGCCGTTTCAAAAAGTCCCCATTTGTGATGTCACAAATGGGCAAATTTGCATAAAACTCCCCTCACTTCTCCAGCCTGGAGGAGCAGCGGCTCTCCTCAGAGCCCCTCCATGTTATCGGAGCTTCTCAGCTAATAGCAGCCTGAGTGGGGGATGGGTGGGCGTGGCCAGCTCCAGCTTGTTTTCTTAAAGTGACAGAGCCCTGAAATGGCTCTTTCTGGAAGGTACTGAAAATGTCAAGAACGTGCAAAAAACTTCATGAACATGTTTTTATTGATCATTGAACTATTATAACCTTAGAGAAATAGGCCTCCTTTTAATCACCTCTCAGCTTATGATTTATTGTTATTATTAAACAGAAGCTTAAATCAGAATGAGGTCCTGTGGTTGTCTCAGAAAATCGACGATCTCCCTTCACTGAACCCTTAAAGGCACGGTCAGGGTGTCAGTCAGAGCATGGCTGGTAGCAGAGCTCTATCTTTTGATCTGCTTCTATCCTTCTGCTCAGTTAAACCTTCGCTTCATCTTCTCTGACCACTCATCCTCCACATTTCATACATGCCTGTTGCTTTATTTCCCTACAGTCATTACTCCAGAAGCCAGAGGTTTCTGTGAACCGATTCCCTCCCAGGAGAGGTGACCTTCAGTGATGAAAAGCTCAGAGAAGGTATTCCTGTCTCTCAGCTGTCCGTTCTTCACCTCCCCGGTCTCCTTCATCTTCTTTGGTGACATTCTGTAATCGAACATCCGCTTCTCCTGCAGCATCATTTCTTCACTTTACGAATCCTGCAAATATGTTTTTATTCTCTGCTCTTTTCAATTTTTCCAGCTTCATTCATCATCTCTCACTGAATAATGTACCCTGAAATAGTCTCGTTACATAAGCAGTCTTCTTACTTTGTAATTTGGAGAGTTTAAACAAAAATGATTGATTCCAGCTTGGCTGCCCACCATGCTGCGAGCAGCCAAGCTGGCAAAACATTAGCTGCTTTGGCTGCGTCAGAAGATACAGACAGTTCAGCAGAAATGACTATGTTTTTTTTTTCCTGGGAACATAACGCGTAAGAATATATAGCACAGTAAGTGACCCAGTGAGATTTATTTTGAACGGGTGAAGGATTTTTCATTTTCCGCGGCGCATGGCGGCCCTCTGTTCTGCATGCACCTTGTAGCTCCTTTCACCAAGACGCACAAAAAGAGATAGAAAACATAAATTTAACACTCATCTGTATTCTGCCCATGCCTCTCCAAAGTCAAGTCGTTTTTCACACCGTGGTTACATAGGCAGCCTCTTGCTGATTTTAATTCCTGCTAAATTAACGTTGTAAACAAGCTGCTGGAGACTCCTGAAAGCAGCGAAGAAGAAACGAAATTAACTGAATTAAACTGAAAAGCAGAAGAAACAAAGAGGATGGAACACAGATAAACATGCGACGATGATTTTGTGGCTCTATATGAACATTTTTTGTAGAGAGATGGTAAAAAAATGGCTTTTTCAAGCATAAAGGTTGGCTTTTGAGGTTGTTCGTGCAGAATTCAGAATCACCATCTATGTGTGAAGAAGTGTAGGAATTTGTTTATGCTGGTAAAACTGATCAGTTATGATTATTTACAAGTTGGCTGATTGTGTGTTGAGTTTAGTGTGTCTGTGTTACATATGCAAGCAGCTTCCATGGCGACAGCCGCCGTTGCAGCAACTGGCTATACATAATTGCTTTGTGTAAGCATTAGAGAAATGTGACCTTCTGCAAGATTCTTCAAGTAAAATTCCACCTCAGAACATGAAAAAATGATTGCATGAATTATTCATTTAAACCTGGGTTTAATTCTGAATAGCAAAACTAGAATGACCACCTTAGGGCATTATCAATACAACCTTTTTATTTAATGTGTAACATCTATTTCTCTTTCATATTTGAGCTATTAGTGCAAAAAAATCATATCAATTTATAATCAGGTTCTTTGTAATTTGCAGCGTCTCAGGGTGTCAACAGCAGTGGATTGCAGCTGCTTAACTTGTTTAAAAGTTTGATCGAATGCTTTTGGGCAGACATGAATAAAACATCCCATCATTCCTTGAGAGAGCCGAGAAACTCACGCCTGCTGTAAACAGAATCTGTATGTTGGCGCCTGTTGCTTGTTTGACAGCAGCGGGAGCTGCAGAGGCGCAGCTTGGGTTGTTATGGACGTAAGTGTGTTAAAATGCAGTCAGAATCACTTTATATGCTGTATAGTGGTAAGTGTGTGTCAGTATGCAGCTGTGTGTACGGGTAGTAGGGTTGTTGTGAGGTGGAGCTGGTCACGTTCCCCTTGGGTCTTCTCACCACAGGGCAACACGACAGAACCTGATGGCAGCAGCGGTGAACAGATGGCCGAGTGAGTTCGTGTGCCGACACTGAGTCAGGGGTCACGGGAAGCTGCTTAACCAGTCAGGAGACAACATTCCTACAAATGCTAACCTGATACTACCTAAAACAAACAAAAAAACACAGCGTGCACCTTTAGTGACCTTTTGAATCATGATTGTCATGCAAGCATCTTCTTTACACTGGGAGGAGACTCGAGGGGAGACCCAGAACTCCCTCTAGCTGGGATCACTGGGATAGGGAAATACTAGCCTTGGTGCGTGGTAGAAATTGGGTGAATGGATGGAGTTTTTAATTTAAATAGTGTATTTTCAAGAGAAGCTTATACAGAGGTTAGAAATTCCAAATCAAACTAAATGCATCAAGACATAGCCACCTTATCCAGGAAGTTACAAAGTAAAACTATTTAAAGGTGCATTATGTATGAATTTTACAATTAAATAATCACAAAACAGTCTAATGTCTCATTTATGCTGGAAGGAAGGTTCCATTGAAACAGATTTACTTCTCAGGGGGTTGCCAGGTTTTCTTCTTTCAAAAAGGCTCAAGAGGGACATAGTCATGGGGTGTGTCCGAATCCAGGGCCAGGATGCTTGTGAGGACGCATTTTGAGTTTGATTACGTCACAGCGCAGCGACGAGTACTGTCCAAATTCGAAGGATACTCATTCTCACGTCCTCATATGCGTCCTCATTCCACCCGAATTTTGAGGATGGGTCTGGTGTATCCTCACGGGCGAAGGCTATCCCAGCATGCTTTGCGCGGTCTTAGCGGTCTTGCAAGGACCCGGCCTTGCTAGACTGGCGAGGACCCGTCCTCACAAGCATCCTGCCCCTGGAATCGGACACACTCATTGATTACAATCCGTCCTGCCTCCATACTTCCTGGTTCTAGAGCCAATCGTATTTGAGCCCAGGAGGTTGCCAAGTCTGCGCTGGCATTTGTAATTCGACACCAGCCGGCAAAAAGCAGCAGCGTTGGGGACATAATGGAAGCCAGTAACAAGAAGCCACGGCATCTTTGTGTTACTCTAATATTGAGTGAAGACGGCTAGAGGCTAAAGGCTAAGCAAACAATGCTAACGGTGAATTAAAAAAAAGGCTCTAAAAATATCTCAAGCTACTTTTTTCAATTGAAATGTTTTTATCTACACATCAACTTACAGCAGGGGTCTCCAACTCCAGTCCTTGAGAGCTACCATCCTGCTGGTTTTCTGTTTCCTGCTTTGCCACACCTGAATGGAGTCATTTAATCCTCACCTTACCTCTAGTTGCTCAGAGTGGACTCATTTGTTTTGATGCATGGACTGCAGTACCCAAACGTGACCACAAAATAGCATTCTTACTTCATGCAGGGCAGTTTTCAGAAAGAACCTTTTAAGTTTAGAGTATATTAAAGAGTTACCACCTAAATTTGATTAAAGCAAAGCTTGTTTTATAAAAATAGATGCTGACTAGACTCCTGTGTCACTTCAGTAACATTTTGAGTCCATAGAGAGAATTTTAATTAGAGATCTGGGAGCTTTACTAAACTAATCAGACGGAAAAGTGCGAGTTTTATTTTGCTCTCTGAAAACAATCTAAAACAAGCCACTGCTGTTTTTATGTATTAAAATCTGGAGCTGCTGCTGCTGCCTGTTGTGCACTGAAGCATTCGTTCATCAGAGAAGATAAATGGTTAACATAAACATGCTGAAGATTTCGATCCCTCTCGGCAGAACGAACCGTCATATAGGGAGAAGTAAATCACACGTTCAGACGTTGTTTCTCTGCTCTGATGTTTACTGATGCGTCTGCTGAACCTGCAGGAGACGGGACGCCTGTAACTTGTAATTCACAAAGTGCAAAATTAGTATTGGCTGTCACAGTTGGTGAAATGATAGTTTAAGAATGCAAACACAGCTGCTCCAACATCTGGAAAATGATGTACTGGTCAAATAAGAACTTGAACCAGTCATTTCCCACCCAAAGTAATGAAACATTTATTCTTAAATATACATTTTGAGGCAAGAAAAGTAATTTTCAAAATGCATGACGCTGCTGCTGTTTTCCGTGCCAGTCCACCCAGCAACGCCGATAATATACTCTGATACTGGAGCTCTCTAATGAGTTGAGTCACACTCCAGCAGCCAGGAAACTTGGAGGTTATTTTGCCATTTTCTCGTCCCTGGGAAGATATAAATCTGCAGCCTGGAAGCCAATCTTACTTCTGATGAATACAGTCTTTTGGCTGTTCCTCTCATCCCGCAGCTCTTGTCTTCCTCCCCATCTGCTCAGTCGCAGGTGATAAATGGTGGAAAGTGGTTGGGACCTCAGAGTTAGAAGACTTACGACGAGACACAATTCTGCATACAGCAGGGAAAAACCCCTTCTTTCATCAATCATAGCTACTTTGACAGAATGACTCAAAATTGGGATCAATACTTCATCTTAGCTCGTGTAGATTTCTCGGTAGAGCTCTTTCATCTTGACAACCATCTTTCTAGGGTCAATTTGCTCTTCCTCACACTCATGTCTGAGTCATGGAGTGGATGAGACTCATGTCTGACAACAGATGATTCAAGTGGCTTTAAGCCACTGGGAGATGACCATGGTGCAACTGAACTAAGACACCACCTGGGTTTTAAGGTCCTTTTTATTGCAATTTGCTAAATCAGGGGTACTAAACAAGCAGCCTGGCCCACAAGCCGCATCTATCTGACCTGCGCGCCACATATTTGGGGCCTCCAAGCTGTTTTACTTTCACTAAAGCCATGTAGAAATCAGGATTCAGTCCTTTCAAACAATAAAAACAGGAACGCAGATTCTGCAGACAAAACTGGCATAGCTGGAGCCACGGGATTGCAATTTGTACCACTGTGCTGTGCCAATAGAAACCAATTTTGCCAGTTTCCTCCGACACCTGACAAATGTCTCACTTGATGTTAAACTCAGGAGGAGCCCAACGTGTGTGCTGCTTTCACAAATGATGAAGTGACTAAAGCTCTGCTCGGTCTTTTCTACAATCTGCTGAATGCAGCTGTTTTTTCTGCAGACTGGAAGCCGCCATGTTTTTTAGCACAACTCTACGATTATTATCTGGAGCTTTTATTTTGTTTGCACGAGAGTTTGCATGCATGCATTTTTGTGACAACTATCATAGTCGGGGTTAAATATAGATATCACTACATGATAGGAATTAATACAACAACATTCCTTAAGGTAAATAATGTCTGAAACTGCTACATGACATGCAGAAACGATGCTGGATGTAACTACCTTTTCTTTCCACTCTGAAAAAAGATAAAAAAATAAAAGTCTGTCAATCAGCCTCTAGAAATTAGACTCTGTGGAGTTTGAAATGAAACGTATCCACTTTAAGGCTTCAGAAGAGATTTCATTTCTCTGAGTTAAAGTGATTGTGTGACTCTGATCAAACTGAAATTTCATGTTCGTTTCTGCAGATTTTGTTTGTGGAGCCTGACTGTGAAGGTCTGAAGTTATGAGATTATTTAATTTGTTTTATTAAGTCAGCAGCCTTCAAACCTCTCCCTCGGTCTTCCTCGCTCCTACTGAATCTAAAAAGCACAAGCACCCTTGGTTTTATTTTTTTTATCATTATTTGGTCGTAAAATGTATTAAAGTATCTGCTCCGCATGTCCAGACACGAAAAAGTTAAAGCCGTCTAATTAATGACTCGCATGCCTTTGTTACTGTGTTAAATTAGTTTCTTTTATATACAAAAATAACATAAAGTATGTTCTGTAATTGTAGCGAGCAGCCTTTAATATCACTGGTTTTGTGTTTCTGTTTACTGAGCTCGTCAGAATAAATGGAGAATCTGTTAATCTGCAAAGACGAACCGTGTCACGGCAGAAAAGATCCGGTTACACCTTCATTGCTTCATCTGCATGAAGTCCAGTTGTGTTAATCAAATAATTGTAGTTATCCCATACTGAACTGGAATCCAGTTCTGAGTCGCCAAATACCGTTAGCTTTTAGATGTATCTTTTTTTGATCATCTGCACAAAGATCTTAGCTTGGCAAGCCATCCTCTATATGAATATATAGTCTGGCCACGACTTATAGACAGATCTCCGTCGTGGGGCGGAATCTACGGTTGTCTTTCAAACTGTCTCCACATGCTATTGGACAACAGTAGAGAACGTCTCGACTAGCAGAAGCTAATCATTAGCATTAGCAACTCCACAACAGGGCATAACTCCTTCATGCTTGTGTTATTTGTGGAGATAAAACATCAACGTTGCAGAGCAAACGGAGTCAGTGGTCGAGATGTCCGAATATCAGGAAGTAAGACTCCAAATCCTGCCGTGTTCAGCAGCTCTGATCTGGCTCATTTGTAGTTCCTGAAACAGGTGCACTGAAGCGTTTTCACCCTTGAGTACCACTGCAAATGTATTAAAAATATGAGTAAAGTACCATTTTAAGTACCTATAGACCCCTTGAATGTTATTGTCTCAGGGTGGACAAACAGTTTATAAATAAATTAATAACTTTTATACATTTGACATACCTGATTAGCTCGGTAAACACAAAACGAATGACATTAAAGCCACACTATACAACTTTTTCATAATTTTAAATCATCTTCTTGAGCCAGTATGTGCTAAAATGACCCTTTACAGGGTTATTGAAATGTCACTCAGACCCCCACCGCCCTCTGTGGAACAGAATACCACACTTGCAACGTCAGAGTGCTGGATCAGTCTCTGAAATTGGAGCTGACATACATGGAGCTGCAGTCTGCTTCCAGCATGTTTCCTGCATGTTTTAGATCATGAACACAGCTGATTTGTTTGATTTAGTGATGCACCGCTCCTGTAGACACTAATGAAGGCTGAGGAGACATTTCAGCAGTTAGATTAAGGTGGAGTGTGTATGAATAAAAGCTAAAAGCAAGCCAAAAGCTGCCATGTGCCTTTAAAGGCTGCCCGCTCCAATTACAGAACACATTTTGTGTAATTATATAAGAAGAAACTAACCCGGTCACAAAGGCATACAAGTCATTGGATGACAAACAAGAAAATGTTGAGAAATAGAAACATCTTCCTAAGATAGCCAGATTTTCATAAATATTTATTCATGCTATCCAAAAATACTCGTATTTATACTCGTACAGCTGACATCTTCTCAGAGATGTTTTTTTCTTTCTTTTTTTTTTGCTGTCTGGTAGCATTCTGATAAAACGTCTCCTGCTCCTATACCTCCCTTTAGTGTTGTAGAAGGAAAAAAGGAAACCTTCCCAGCATTGATTTCCTGTTACTCTGAGACCAAAAATAGTGCCGAGTCCCTTGTGTGAGCTTTTTCTGTTTCTAGACGCGTAAACCGTCGGGGGCATGGCCATGGGCTGGGAATGGAAGAACGGAGCCGACGGCGATTCAGTCTGTGAGAGCCTCCCATGACAGTCGGTCCCAGACGAGGAGGCCAAATAAACAACGAGCCAGTGAGCACAGCACAGAGGCGTGTCCTAAGGCTGCAGACAGAAAATAGAGCGGCAGACAGGAGAAGATGACACAGCGGGCAGAGGCTTCCGGACAGGCTAATGAATTTGGCCAGCTTCCTATGAAACGCTGCATCAAACTGAGCAAAGCAGAGACTCCTCTTTGTTATAAATAAGATTGTTTTTTCACTGCATCGCAGAAGCTAAAATCTGATTTGTGAGGTCTATAGCTGCAGCAGCAGAGAAAACAATCATGCCCCTGCTGTTTCTCATGGTTATTTTGTCTGAGCTGAAGGGAACCTATAGAGCCATCGCACAAAACCAAGAGAAATGAAGAGGCATTAGCAACATTGACCATATTCACTGATCAATATCCATTTATGCTTCTATAACTGGTGTGTTTGAGTGAAGTATCTTCTGCATCAACCCTCTCTTCCAACCTTTCTTTTCCCCCTTCCCTCCTGCCACATCCTTCTCCCATCCTTTACTCACCTTATTCAGAGGGTCTGTACCAGCTGGGAGGTCCGCGTTGTGCTCCTCAGAGCAGCATTGAAGGCCTGGATGATGTAGAGGTAGGTGTCTGCTTATTCATCGTCCTACTCAGCCCCACCGCTGTCACTAAATGCATCCTCCATTCAAGACTCTGCTTTAAAACATCCCTTATTTCCCCCCATTCTTCTCCTTTTTGTAGAGGAAATGTAAGACCCATGTGTTGCTGCTCGTGGTGCATGGAGGAAACATCTTGGACACAGCGGGAGGCGACCCGAGCACAAAGGCTGGTGATGTGGCCACGCTGGCCTCTGTGCTGGAAAAGGTGACACGGGCGCATTTCCAGGCAGCGGCAGAGCACGTGATGATCAAGCTGGTGCCGTGTCCCGCCGTGTGTGCTGAAGCCTTCTCCCTAGTGTCCAAGTAAGTGTTATTACCAAAACACAGAGTTGCTCTGACCTCATTTATCATTTCAAAGATCTCATATCTGAAGGAAAATCCAGAGATGGGCTTATTTTACGGTTTGATGTGTGGCCCAATGGAAAATGGAGCTATTGCTCTTTATTTAAAGTGACAATGTGCAGCTTTTACCATTCATCTCTGGAAATATTCATCAAAATGTTGTTGAAAATGAATAAAATGATGTCCAGTTGATGAAAAATATTGGCAGCTTTGTAACATATAACCATAAAAATTGGGTCTAAAATACATAGGGTGCACATCTAAATGTCTGGGGGACGCCATATTAGACGCCATGTTTCCTTCTGCGTGAGCCAGCTCGGGGTCCTGCACCTACTTGATGATTGGCTGTACGTGCGACTTACAGAAGTCACGTTACCGCGTTCGAAAACATTTAGTTGCACACATGCGCAGTGGGCATTATTTTACCCCAACGATCTGAATGGCTGAGTACATGTACGCCAATCGGATTGACGATGAGACAAAACCACCTCTCTCAATCGGAATGAAATTTCATTCGGATCAGGCCGAATCGGATCAGAATATTCCGATTGACATGTTTACATGACGAATTTTTGATCCAATAGGGCGTTCAATCCTATTACTTGTGCCCATGTAAGCGTAGCTATTGACTCAAGGCATTTCTGAAAATATATATTTTGAAAAGAAAGTTTATTTTTGAAGATGATTAAAGATATTTATTCATGCTCTGAATGTTTTAGACTAAGATTTAACGTGGGCAGCAATGATTTTAAATCATTTAAATAATTGTTTGTTTGAAAGTTGTTAATAAAGATTTTTTAAAAAGTAGCACAAACAGCAACCAGCATCCAGGCGTGAGTTGCAGTCGATGACGCAATGCTCACTGTCCCAATTCTGCACACTTGTGCACTACGCACTCGAAGCCTTCCCTCCTCTAAGTGCACTTCACAGAAGGGCGCAGTGCGAGTACTGGGATTTGGCCTACATCAATTCTTTTAATGCCATTCCTGATGTTTGCTGGTGTTATTTTCTCAGTAGTGACATCTAGTTTGTTAGAATAGAACTGCAGCTGCAACACAAACAACCAGCACAGAAGATGATTAACCTCAGATCGCTCACACCTAGTAACGTCTGGAAAAAGACACCAGATAGGTTCAGAAAATAAGTTGCAGCTCTTTAAGTTACTGAAAGAAACATTTTATTTATATTTAATTAAGGACTTATTCATATTGTGTTGTATCAGTTTTAGCTGCAGATTGCTGGCAGTGCACAGATGAACGTACCAACCAGAGATTCACAACCCTAATAGGAAGCTTTATAGTTTAAGGATGCACTTGAAGATTCACTGCAACAAGTGCAGACCTGCAGACATTAGCAGAAAAGTGTGAAAAGGCCAAGTTGAGTAAAGGTAATGAAGCTTAATTGTGAAATACATTGACCAAAAGCTGCTAAACAGACCGGTCATTAGTATGCTGAAGACACTGAACTGCAATCAAAAGTATGTCGAGTATTAAACTCCTAACCCATTTAAATACTGTTTTAATTGTCAAACTGCCGCCCCCTGAGTAAAAAGCTCATTTCCATGATATAGTTCAGATTTATCCTGAGGCATCTATAATGTGTGCAGTGATCTGTTTGGTTAATCACTTTGCATGCAGGTGTCACTTATTGGCTTAATTCCAGTTACTTGCTGATGTAGTGGCTCAGTGATGAACAGCAGACGACTTTTCTCTCATTATAAATGAAACGCGGTTATAACTCACAGGTTGTATTTATAGCACTCCTCTGTGACATTACAGGACCTTTTTTAACACGGCAGATAAAAACCTGTCCGTTTTTATCTTCTCTTTTGTCCTGACTCCTGCTTTCGCCGAAAGCTGCCCAAGCGTAACTAATGATTTCATCTCACATTTTATGTCACATGTCCCAGTGGTCACTGGTTTTATCTCTGACAGCGTCAATTAGTTTTCACTGCTGCTGAATTATACGTTGGGGGTGTTTTTGTCTGAGATGTCACTAATCACCACGGCTGACGGAACATGTTTGGGAGTCAAGCCGAGTCTTCTCTGTGGTTTTGTGACTGATGTTTGCAGTGGAAGCAAGACGAGTGTAACGAGAGCCGAGTGGCGCGGCCGCTCGGCAGCTTGACATCTACTTGGCTTCTTGTACCTTCTGGGATGAATTATTCAAAACAACAACGTCCCACTGGACTTGGCTCCGAGTTGCTGCATGCATGAATTTGACTTTTTCTGTATGCATCTGGACACAAACGCAATTTAAATAGAAACGTATACGGGGGTTATTTAAGGGCAGTTCAGGTGTTGCTGATGAGAGGGAGGAGAAAAGTTTTTAAAAGCCAAGCTAATGAAAAAACAACTATTGGAAACGAAGATTGATACATCGAACGTTGACCGAGTGTACGTAAAAAAAAAAAAAGCGTTCAAACAATTAGCGACCAGTAGCATCAAATAGGATCTAGTCGCTACAGCGGTAGACGTTTTGTTATTGTTTTATGCAAGACTTTTTAGCATCCTTATCCTTGAAATCCTAATTAATGTTTTTCCTCCCTTTTCAAGCTAAATATCCACTCAGTTTGGCCTTCCTGTCTGAATGCATTTGAAAAATCGTTGCACCACTTCAGTGTTTCCAGATCTGAACAACAACCTATGGAATTTGGCAATGCAAAAAATAATAATAATTAAGTGGAAATGTGGCTATTTAGAAGTGTGAATTTACGTCTAAAAGTTCTGAATAATTTCTGTCTTAATCAGTGTAGATAGCATCCCGAAGGGCCTCCTTTTGGAGAGTTCGTGTTTAATCAGCGATGCCAAAACCAAAGTGTGTTGGTGCAAATTTAAACTCCAAATTTCATAATGGCTGTAGAAATTTAAACACAACATGAAGATGAATCCATTTGAACAAGTCTAGGGATACTTTAGGATGGCATTTAGTAATATTTCTGACAAATGTATTGTGCAATGCCAGCTGCCTGGCTTATATTGCACAGATTCTTCTATTCTGCAATAATTCTTTGGTAAGAAAGGTGGATTATTCTTTACCTGCCTCGACAGTTTTGGCTTCTCACTTGAAGCCTTCTTCATGAACGCTGATGTGACTTGTAGCCAGAATCCCCGCTGCGTGTCATGTGGGAGGGGTGAGTGGCCCCCTCGTATCTGTTGGTTCATGTTCCCTGATTTTAATGGCTTCTTTTATCCATCTTTTGTTTTTGTCGCTTTCTCTTCCTATGATACGGATGTCTTCCCAGTCCATTACGTAGTTGTTTTGCTACCCCTAAGAAGCCTCGGCATCTTTTTGTTTTACTCTAATATTGGGTGAAGCAGGCTAGAGTCGAGCTAACAATGCTAAAGGTGAATTAGAAGCAAATACTCGGCTCTAAAAAAAACCCAAGCTACTTTTTCAATTAACAACAACTGGATATTACAGTGAAATGTGTGTGTGATGTGAATAGTGAGACAACGGTGGTGTTTTACTTCCTTTAATCCCCAGGGGATGGGTCAAATAGAAGAACAAATTT
The DNA here is from genome assembly GCA_006937985.1 of Aphyosemion australe. Classification (NCBI taxonomy): domain Eukaryota; kingdom Metazoa; phylum Chordata; class Actinopteri; order Cyprinodontiformes; family Nothobranchiidae; genus Aphyosemion; species Aphyosemion australe. Next base: position 684,116 of record SSNS01000079.1, read on the forward strand.
CACACACACCAGTGTGTGTGTGAGACTTTAACTTTATTTGCTTAGAAAATAGTTTGGCATATGCTTTTGTCCAAAGTAACTTACTTAAGTGAGACTGTAGAAATTTAGAAGCCTTGAGCTGATGTCATGAAACCATCTACAACAAATGGCTGATTATTTTTAAAATGAATTATACATAAACCTGCTTAAAAAGGGCCAGGAAGTCTCTTTAAGGCATGTAAACTTTTGCTTGTTGGACCTTAATAGGAAGAGGGTGTTTGATTTATATATAGAGAACAGTCGTGTGTGTGCTGGATCACTGACCTGACAGATGCTTTCAGATTCCTAACGTTGGTCCAGGATTAAATACAGACAGCCAAAGTCCACTGAATAATTGGTGACTGTTGGGATTGCATTTTCTGACAAGAATATGCAATTCTATCAAGCAGAACTGGTTTTGTCTGCAAAAGGAAGAATTAGAAAAACTTTAAATCCCTGAAATCATTTATATTTTGCATTTGCTTTGTTTCACGTTGGCTCAAGACCTCTGCATGAGCAAGTTCCTATGAAATAACTCTGATATAATCCAGGTCTCAGAGATGAGATCGCTAGCATGCTTATTTCCATCAGCTAATTTTAAAACACCTCCTGATAATGAGAATTAATCGTTGTTTCACCCTCCAGTTTAATTAAACAAAAGCTCCAGTCCTCCCCAGATGGTTCCTGATCCTGTACATACTCTGACAATATGTGCAGTCGGTAGGCATTCAGACGCCCACGCTCACTCTTTTTGTTAGTTAACACTGCTTGCTCTAATGACAGTGTTAGACTTGTGGGTGTGCGGGGACTCATTTATCCGAATGCCAACATAAACATGTAAGCAATCGGCTTCTGCTGGGAGAAGAATCGTGGCTGTGTGTGGATAATTTGCTCTCGCCCTGGGTAACACTTAAGCTGAAAAATCACACCTCCATGTGGATGTGGCAAAACCTCTTAGCGCCTGGGAGACTAACTTCCACATAAACAAACCTCGGACTCGTTTCTTTGTAATTCTGATGTATTGTTGGTCCCACTGGAGGATGAACTTGTTTTTTCTTGGGTTGTCCTTGATGCTGAGCTTGGAGAAGGCCTTTTTTGTGCTCCGAGGGACAGGATGAAGTGGAGCTCATTATTTTAGGATCCCTGCTTAAAGCAGAGTTGGCTATCAGCTAGGTGTTAACAAACATATGTGTAATCTGTTTGTACAAATACACAGAATGCATTTGAATGTGCATTATGAAGCCATTATTTGTCCAATTAATAGAAATGGGAAGAAAACTCAGCTTTTTTTGCAGTAAACATTTAATACAGATTCTTAACCCCTACTTCTTACTGGAAGCATCAGAGGCGTGGAACGGTTTACTCACAAGCTATGTTGCGCTCCAGTACACACCGGGAGAGTCTTGGCCGCAGAACGGCTTCTTCGCCGTGCTCCTCGCTGGACTCGCGAGGTCACAAAATCCCTCGAGACTTCAAAGGTCACGGTTTGTTTATGCCATCCGCCATCAAACCAAAAAGAAGGAAATCATGTTTGATATCACTGTTTGATGCTATATATAATGTTGTTCCGCTCCACTGCCAGGATTAAAGCCATGAAAACACACCGTTGCATTTCTCGAAAGAAACTGGTAGTAAATAAGCCATGAGGTCCCATGTATAGACGTAATCTACATAGATATGAAATTGCATTAATGTAATAGACTTTTGTTTTGAAAATTACCAGACATTTTACACTGAAGTCGTATATGATTTCCTGTCTAGCTCTATGTTAACTGTGGAAATTGACGTGTCCCAGCAAAAATAGAACCAGATCGTGGCGCTTCTGGGACGCACCCAAAAATTTCTGCATCACGGCTGGTTTTAATCACCCCCTTAGACTTTAATGGATTCTATTTGAAGCAGCGACATTCCGCTGCCGTTCCACGCCCCTGATGATATGTGAAGTTGTGGTAATACAGTTAAAGATTAAGTTCACTGAGTTTTTTGATTGTTATTTTTGAAATGTGATCGGTCACTGAGTTTTGCATACAGACTGAACATGAAAATGGTCTCCTACCCCTATTTCGAGGGAAGGCTGTGTTGATTTAGCGGCCGGGACAGAGCAGAGTTCGTCTCGGCTAGTGGAAGCTAACCGTTAGCATTAGCAACTCCACCACACAGCAGAACTCCTTCAGGCTTGTGTTATTTGTGGAGATAAAACATCAACGTTGCAGAGCAAACGGAGGCAGCAGAAGACTCACGTTGCTGTTAGCCAATCAGTTATTAGCCAACATAGTAAAAAATAATGAGCAAGACTACAAATCCTGATGTTTTCTGCCCCCACTTCTCCGACTTACTTGTAGTTCCTGAAACAGGAGCGCTAGAGCTTTTTTCACCAGAGGTCGACTCGCGAGGCAATAATTTACAGGAGAGACCACTGCAGTTTTATTGAAGAGAAAAATGAGTGAATAAGAACTTTAAATAGAAAGTCTAGTTGTCCTTCTAACCTCAGCTCCGGCAGACAGGGGCTGATTATTCTGGTGGCTTTGGGGACATACTTATTCAAAACTGTCTCTGGAATTAAGAAGACTTAGCAAGTGCCATTGCTGTTTATGTTAATTGCTCACAAATTGTGCCGTGCCAAGCCAGTCATTATGAAGCACGGAGGGCAATTAGGTAGGAATCGAACAGGCTTTGGAGTTTCTCAGTTTGCCATTATAAGTTGAGAGGAAGGAGGGCGGCACAGCAGCCTAATAGATTAAATCTCAAGGTTATGCTGCATGAGATGAGGCTGATTCTCGCTTTAATCGGCTCGCTCGGCTGTATATTTTTCTTGCTGGTGTTAATGGATCTATTCGTTGTCACATTTCCATAAAACTTTGAGGAAGACTCTAAGGCACCTCTCGCTTTAGAAACGGTGTTATAATGACTATGTTAAGGTGACATCGAGGGAGTGTGACATGGTGTTATGAAAAATTAACACGGTGGCAAAGAAGAGCCTCAAAGACAAATTCTTACATTTGATCTGAGGTCTAAGTGCTAACCGTCATAAAACTGAGAATTAGTATTTTCTGCTTCGATGCAAGAAAGAACCGTTTGTTTCCTTGGGTATCTTGTATATTATCATCAATTCAAACAGAGAGGACAAGCTAAATGTTCTCCCCCACATGAGGAAATGATTGTTCTCTTGAATTGATGGAGGCACAAGCGTCACAGTGACGGTTATGCAAACTCTGCAGCTCCTCAGGGAATTGTTGATGTGTTTGGGGAACAAATTCAATTCACTTGAGTTGTGTGCTATAATTTCACTTGTAGCATTTTTTACTATTCTGTCTGTAGTCAGTTGGATTACATTTAAGATTAAAGTCCCATTAGTCGTCACACACACTGATGTGTGGTGAAATGTGTTCTCCATATTTGACCCATCCCCTGGGGGAGCGGTGAGCTGCAGACATGGCCGCGCTCGGGAACTATTTGGTGGTTGAACCCATAGACATGAATACGTAGATTCCCTATTGGGTGCTGGAGAGCGTAACAGCGCCATATTCAATGGGTCTCCTCACTCTCCCAAGTCAATGCAGATCGAGCAACTATGCCTGTTTTTGTGCAGCCTACAGTTGCAACAATCGGCGTACTACTGTAAACAGATCACTCAGGATTAGTACTGACTTCTCTTGCCTACCTGTTGGGATTTTATATTTCCATTTATTTTGTTTATTCATATTCATGTTTTAATTATCATGCCATACCGTGTCTGATTTTGAGAAAAAGCTTGATAAAATGTGTTTTTAGTTGGGTAAGCACCTGTATGCACTGGGGGTGAATGGAGACCCATCCAAGATGGCAGCTGGCCACTACGGCAGCTACAATAGGCAGCGCCAGTCCACGGGGCGTCTACGTATATATGTCTGTGGTTAAACCCCCCAATCCAACCCCTTAATGCTGAGGGACAATCAGGTCTTTGGTATGACCCAACCAGAATTTGAACCATCATCTCCCAGTCCCAGAGCGGACACTCATACCACTAGGCCACTGGGCTGGTTAAGACATTAAGACATGTCCTTAGTTAAATAATCTGCAGCCATGTTGCTCCACAAAATCCAGATCATACCGCTCTATCTCATTAGTCCAGATGTGGTTTGGATGGTTGAATGACATAAAGATCATGTTTGTAGAATGATGATGACTCAACCAAATTACACACATGGAAACGCCATTTAAAGATGTCCATGGACAAAGTTTTTTTATAATTAGAAACTGTTCTTTGAGCATCTATATGGAACTTGGCTCACAGTGGCCCAGGAACCTGGATAAATGGCCAAATACAACCCCATAATTAAGCTCTACGATGGAAAGACTGGTTTTCCTGACCAACTGGGCCAGGACATGAATATTAAATGAGCTGTGCACTGATTGGCTGTTTTGTGGAAAAACGAGGAAGTTAGAAGCAAAGAGGAAGCGGCCGACGTTGGGATGTTGTGGTGCAGGGATTTGGGGAAAACCGAGGAAGTGAACGTCCAGCCGTTGTCCTGGGGGGCACAGATGAGGAAGAGGACAAGAACCGCGAGGCCTAGTGTGGTTACTATACCGATTCGGTCGTTTTTGGTGTTTTCTTGTGGATGAAAACATTTCTGTAAATGCCGCTGTGTTTACTCGAATGTTTGCAGAAAAGACAAATGAAAGAATGTTTTGGGAAAACCGTGTTTTCATTCGAACAAAGCCCTCGGAAATGAGAAACAGTGGCAACTCTGGTAACGATGCCTACAAGTGCCTGCATAATCAAACAATTATCCAATGCAAATTAGCATCTCACCTGACATTTTTTGAGCAGCGCAGCAGGTGTTAACCCCCCCTCGTTTCTTTCTGGTTTGTGAATCTGGCACTGAATCGTGTTCTGAATAATAATTTTGCTTTTTCTCTCTCTTTTGTTTGGAGCAGTTGTCAGGAAAGTGTGTTTTCAAGAGTTTACGGAGGGAACAGCTTGTAGCTGAGATGTTGAGGCTTCTCAGGTCTCCTACCTAATCAATAAGCAGCTAATAAATTACGAGATAACCTGGTAGCTTTTATGTTGCAGCTTCCACTGAAGGAGTAAAACTGTTCTCATGCAAACCGCCTGTGCTCTTTATTGAGGTAAAAAACCACCCCGTCCTCTGGAGGAACGCCCAGTTCGTGCTTATTTGGAGCAATTAGTGCGTCTGAAAGCATGTAGAAGTGAAACCACACAAGAAACTCCCCGAACGGATTCAAGGACAGCAGAAAACATGTGAAACACATTTGTAGTAATGAATCAATAAATCCTGACTAATTTTAAGTTAAATACCAGAAATGTCTCTGGATTATTTTTAAACAACAGGCTAATCAGCTCAAATAGAAACTTCTGGAAAGATTTTGCACAAGTGAGGTGGGAGTTTTGTCTCCAGATGAGGGTTGCTGTGGTAACGAGGTTGCTGTCGGTAACTGGAGCTCCGCTGGTCACATTACTTTGATTGACCTGTTTGTTCTCTCCCGGTGTTTCAGAATGTTGTGCAGCAGCTTCATGCGTCACTTCTGGAGTTGATGTTTAAATTAAAAAACATGTGAATTGTGACATTTTCTCCGCTTCTGAATGGAAGCATGCATGATTTTAGGGAAATGTGAGAATCCTCCTAAAAAGGAGGTATCAGTGGTAACGATACTGGAAATAGTCTCTGCAGGTTTAAAGTGACACCAGCAGAATGCTCACTTTACCCAGCTAAAAGCAGAAAACACATGAAGAAAGGAAGCCACTAAATTCAAAAACACTTTTTAAGCAGAAACCAGAATTTTTTTTTGAAGTGTTTCAGCTCTGCATTCAGCATGAGCGCTAGCAGAGGGGAAATGGCAGGGTTGAGTACTTGTAAAGCTCTTGATTATAGAACATGTGAGACTCCAGCGCACCTGTTCTCAGTTTTTTAAAGTTAGAAAACACACAAGCATGCACACACACACACACGCACGAGAGGGAGAGGAAAAGGAAAATGGTTTGCTGAGGTAAATTCAGAAGCTAAAGGTGAGTGAATGAGGGAGGTTTTAGCAGGAAATTGATGGGTTGATGTGAAAACAGCCCTCTCAATAATATCTTTTCCGTTTTTAAGGATCTTTTTGTTGTTGCATAAACAAACTAGTTGAGCGCTGAGACAAACTATTTCCAACAACAAAAAAACAACCGAAGAAAGAAATAATGATATTGTGTCTAAACTCAGGCCTTGTCCACATGTAGCCATTTTTTAAAAAAAACGAAAAAATGGCGTCCACACCACCTTGTTTTTAGAAAAAACTCCATCCACACGTAACTGCATTAGTGCATTGTTAAGCACATTCATAGACATGCCAGACCTGTAGGTGGCAGTAGTTCCCCTGAAACCTACCCATTTTGTCTTCCTAGTTTTGGAGTATAAAGTCAACAAGCGTCAAAAAGCGCTTGGATGGTTGATAACGTGAGGACAGCTCTGAGGGCATCCATGTTGTAGCGTAAACACAGGTCGCACATGGGCCATCAGCATTTTTGTCGCAGACAGTGACGTGAAACCTAAAACTATAAAAACACTTCTTCAGCTGATGTCACCGCCCTCTCTTCACATCCACAAACACAGAGGGACACTCGAATGGAGCGCTGCATCTACAAAACAAACACAAGGTTAAAGTGAACAAAACGTCAAACCGTAAAACATGCCCCAGATGGCTTTGGGATCAAGAGATCCCGGACGAGCCCCCATGTTACGTTCCAGGCCATCTACAAAGCCTGGGGTAACAAATAAGGACGCACGTTCAGGTGGTAAACTCAAATAACATAATTTATTAACCAACAAAGAAACGTTGAAAACGGAGAAAACGCAAATCTTCACTTTGGCTGGAATTTTTAAAAAGACTCGTTATCATTGGGGAAATCTGCGTTTTTTTGTGGATGACAGGCTGAATCGTAGAAAAATATCTTCGTTTTGGGAGATACCCGACTACGTGTGGACAGGACCTTAGATGTGATGACTTTTTGTTATTCTTGTGGGTAAAAAAAGTCGATACACATTAGATCAGATAAAAACTGTGGAAGTGAATATTTCATTTTTTTTAGCTATAAAGAATCTGAGTCATGATTTAATAACGATGAATAACCACAGCGTTTTGAACTGAAATAGTTTGGATTCGTTTTACGTTTTTTTTACAGATTTTTTCATAAACTCTTGTTTCTGAAAATTCAGTCCACATTCACCACCATCAAAAGGAACTTGATTTATTAAAACTAAGTTACTCAACCCAAATCCCACCAAGTTTGATCAGAAAACACAAGGTTACATGTTATTTGCTCATTTTACCCATTATATCCTACTTGCTGATTTCTTCATTATAGTTAACATCTGAACACAGCTACTACATCTCTTTAAATTTTTATTTATTTCATCAGATTTCTGAGTATTTTATTGCAAAAACTGCTTGGAATTCTTTATGTTTTTCCTCCATTTATTCTGTTTGAACCTCTTTCTTCATAAATTTGCCAGTATTGCTGCAGCGTGCATCATGACCACGTTCTGGGTGTTGGACGAGTTCACTGTCAGAACATTTTCATAGTTTCATTCTGCTGGGGTTTGGTTGTTAAATCAGTTTTACCTCAGATTTTTCTCCTTTCTGTTTAAAACAGTTTGCCTTTCTCATCTGTCAGAGGTCTTCTTGTTCCCATATATCTAGTCTTCACTTGATCCATGTAATTCATCAGCTCACTCAGTTAATTAGCCTCTGGTGCATGAATGTTCATTAGTCATTGGTAGACATGTTATCCGTCATTGGTATGAGCACATTTCTGACTAAGAGGATAAAGAAACTAATTCTAGCAAGGATGGGATCATGAGGATGTGAACAAATTCAGATTATTTAGAATAAATACCCTTGAGATCTGAAAAAGCTTAAGAATTCTGTGCAATAATATACCTGTTTATATCTCATAAACAAAAAGTAAAATAGTTGTTTTACATTTTTAAAAGATATTTTATAAATCTGAGGTCACTGTCATCCGTAGCTGACTCAGTTCTACTGTGAGAAGCAGAAAAAGCTTCTATTTGTGAGTTCATTTTTGTTCAATAAATGCTCTCAAACAAGGAAAAAACATTAAATACTTGTATTCATTCAGATAGGAGATGTAGTGAAGATGATACTTTCCCAAACAGACGAGCTAAGTTCTTCTATACGGATATAAAAATGGAGCTTTTCTGACTTTTAAAAGCCCTCTCCATCCTGATTATTATTCCGCTCCATCCCTCTCGGGGGTGATTCTACAAACTTTCTGTTCGACTCCTCGAGGCGTCTGCTGTGCTTCTCACCGCAGCCACGCATTTTTATGTTGCTATCAGAGAAATGAAAACATTTTTCCTGTAGAAGGAGGATAATAAGTTTTCTGCTATATTTCTCCCATTGAATCCACTGATTGAACAAGTTTGCGCTTGTGCCTGATGCAAACATCTGCCCTCCAACACAGATCTGTCAGGGTGATGTGGCAGCTGGAGCTGCGGAGGTGGATTTATCTACTTTAGATGTCAGAGACTGACTGCTGAATGTCATGGCGCTGGAAGCTCAACAATAACACACCATTCTTTTCTTCCCAACATATTTTTCAAAAACCTGCAGTGTGATGTTTTGTCATTGCTACAGAATTGATCATGACAGCTATACACGGCAGCGCATTTATAGCAAAGGATAATAGAGATCTAGCATTTTTTTAAATGTGATTTTCTAGTATCATTCAAAGTTAACTCTTAAAGTAATTTACACAGTCTTGTAAATAATTTCATGTTTAAATTCACTTTTTTAATCAGGAGAAATGGCGGTTACAAATGTTTGTTTTCTTTAAAAACAATTTTTTTTGTTTTATGTAACATCTGTAAGAGTTGGTTTACTTTAACCCTTTATTGGGCGAGAGGCTGTCATTTGGACATGCTTTAGTTCTGGATTTGCAGCCTTAACCAAAAACTGTTTTAAATATTTGAATTTAGTCAAAAATGTAAAAAGGAGGAAAGACAAATGTTTTTAAAATGTTAAAAAGGAAGAAAAAGCAACAAAATTCATTAAATAAAAAAAGAAAGTTTAATTGAAACCAATAACATAATTTGCATTTTCAGGAATTTTAGCGATGAGTGTATTTGATATTGCACCTTCTAGGGTTCTACAACCCCCCAAGGCACTTCACAACACACACATTCACACGCTGGTGGTGATGAGCTACAATGTAGCCACAGCTGCCCCTGGGGTGCACTGACAGAGGTGAGCTTGCTGAGCACTGGTGCCACCGGTCCGTCTGACCACCACCAGTGGGCAATGTGGGTTAAGTGTCTTGCCCAAGGACACAACGACTGCAGTAGACGGGGCTCGAACCTGCAACCCTCCATAACCGGAGTGGGCACTTAACTCCCTTTGTCACCATCGCCCCATGTAAATATTTAGTCTGGCCACGACCCGTTGAAAGAACGCAGTCCTTGGGCGAATCTATGGTTGTCTTTCTAATCGTCTATGCTCACAGCTGAACATGGCTTGGACCAATCGCAGAAACTAACAACATGATGTATTCATCACTACGGCAGTCAGTCAATGTGGCAATCCGCCATATACCGTCAAAGAAGAACAAGCAAATACATCCTTTAAAAAAATGAAGTACTTCTAATCTGCTCAAGTCTCAAAGAAATGCCCAAGTCTAAATAATCCAAAGTTTTCAAATTTGCGCAATTCCATCGCATCTTTGGTGCCCAACTAACGTAAAGTGATGTGACTGGCAAAACACAAAAGTGCTCTGGCCAATGGTAGACCTGCTGAGGCTACAATGGAGCATGGTAGCCCAACCTGCAGAGAAAAAATCTGTTGCTATGGTTTTGTCTAGATTTCTAGGCTATGGTGAGTGCCCTTTAAAGGGATAATTACAACCAAACATCGTTAGCCATGTGGCATTACTGGATGTACAAATGAACCAGGACAGAACAATTAGCAATAAAAGAACATTTCCTTCTTTGTAAGTGTTTGAGGCCTTAGCATAGACACTAACTAGACATCTGCTTCCATCGTTTAAAAGTAAAGCCAAAATATCTAAATTACAGCCGTCGTGATGTTTGATTTTTGGATCCAGATACTGTCAATTCAGGATGTGGAGCTGAAAGTCCTCACTAACCACCAGTAAACAACCATTGTGTATTCTTGTTACAACCAAATCTATAAGAAAAAGTAATAACAGCAAGGAAAAGGAGTCAAAACTGGGACTAATTTTCATTTTTTAGGCAGGACAAAAGTTCCATTCATTTACTTAAGAAGGGTGGGCCTTATATATACTTATACTGCAGCCCGCCACTAGGGGGCATTTTGGGTTTCTTGTAGCTCCAACGTCTGTATTACCATCCTTTGTCTAAATAATTTAAATATTCATGGTTGGAGCATGTGAATGCAGATCAAAATAAAGTATGTGGATCATTCTACGCTCTGAGAAATGAAATGTTGAATTTAATTAACCAAGTTACGTCAATTGGTTCCTCTAAACCAGTTTCTCAATTATTGTCCATCATGGACATACAGGAACATATTTTTTTTCATTTGTTGGAGAATAAATAAAATAACTTTTGCAGATGTTTTAACAACAATTTGACCTTTTCGTTCACACAATCATGCTACAAAATCTTTTGAGGATGATGAGGTTTGAGATTCAGCTCCTCAATGGGAGTAAATAATGTACACAAGTAGAGCACCTTTGTAACCTTGTCTTGTTTCTGCAAAACACTTCACAACAGTTTATAGTTTTTTATTCTCCGCTTAAAGTGCTTTCTTTTCTTATCATGCAATACATTCATTTATTTCACAGCGCTTCTGTCAGGTTGAGAATGTTGCTCAAGGACTCTTCATACCTAAGTATCAAAGTGCCGACTTTACAGATCTAATACTCTCAGTCAGAGCCACCATTTACCCTTCATTTCTAGTTTGACCTACTACTGAAGAAAACAAGACCAATACAGAAACAGCAGGCAGATAAGCTTCATAAAATAAAAAAAACAACTGAAATGTTAAAGCTGCAATAGCGAATCTACAAATCAAGCTAGGTTTTGAATGCAAACATGGTCACGGAACACTCACCCCTCCCCTTTGGTGTTTTCCCTAAGACGCTTCTGCTAGAACCGGAAACCCGCGTTGCCAGAGGATACAAGAGAGCGCTAAAATCCAGTCACCGTTTTCTACATCCAAATGTCTTTTGTTGTCCGTGACTTCAAATGGTGTTTTTCTTTTTGGGACTCTGGTAGTTTGTCCTAAAGTTGAAGTGGTAGCAGCCGGCTGTTTCTCCTTCTCTGATATTATTGAGCAGAGAACCTCTCACATCATTGGTGTTCTGTTGCTAAATACGCAAATGTGTAATGAATGGAGGACCCTTCCCTGTATTGTGATATATATCGTATCGTCTTCCCTGTATTGTGATATATATTGTATCGTCTTCCCAGTATTGTGATATATATCGTATTGTCTCTCTTGTATTGTGATATATATCGTATCGTCTCCCCTGTATTGTGATATACATCGTATCATCTTCCCTGTATTGTGATATATATCGTATCGTCTTCCCAGTATTGTGATATATATCGTATTGTCTCTCTTGTATTGTGATATATATCGTATCGTCTCCCCTGTATTGTGATATACATCGTATCGTCTTCCCTGTATTGTGATACATATCGTATCATCTTCCCTGTATTGTGATATACATCGTATCGTCTTCCCTGTATTATGATATATATCGTATCGTCTCCCCAGTATTGTGATATATATCGTATCGTCTCCCCTGTATTGTGATATATATCGTATCGTCTCCCCTGTATTGTGATATACATCGTATCGTCTTCCCTGTATTGTGATATATATAGTATCGTCTTCCCAGTATTGTGATATATATCGTATTGTCTCTCTTGTATTGTGATATATATCGTATCATCTCCCCTGTATTGTGATATACATCGTATCATCTTCCCTGTATTGTGATATATATCGTATCGTCTTCCCAGTATTGTGATATATATCGTATTGTCTCTCTTGTATTGTGATATACATCGTATCGTCTTCCCTGTATTGTGATATATATCGTATCGTCTTCCCAGTATTGTGATATATATCGTATTGTCTCTCTTGTATTGTGATATATATCATATCGTCTCCCCTGTATTATGATATATATCGTATCGTCTTCCCTGTATTGTGATACATATCGTATCATCTTCCCTGTATTGTGATATATATTGTATCGTCCTTCCTGTATTATGATATATATTGTATCGTCTCCCCTGTATTGTGATATATATCGTATCGTCTCCCCAGTATTGTGATATATATCGTATCGTCTCCCCTGTATTGTGATATATATCGTATCGTCTCCCCTGTATTGTGATATACATCGTATCGTCTTCCCTGTATTGTGATATATATAGTATCGTCTTCCCTGTATTGTGATATATATCGTATCGTCTCCCCTGTATTATGATATATATTGTATCGTCTCCCCTGTATTGTGATATATATCGTATCGTCTTCCCAATATTGTGATATATATCGTATCGTCTTCCCAGTATTGTGATATATATCGTATCGCCAGATTCTTACCCGAACACACCCCTACTGGTAACACTGACATGTCTCAACTTCTACACGAACTCTCCCAACTACGACTTAGCCGTGTCCATCTGTGTCATGAGCTGTCCCTGATTTTTGACATATTTTAATCATAATGCTGTATTGTTGCTTCTTCCTGCAATCGGAGCAAGTGATAGATGGTGACAAGGTGACTGCTCAAGGAGACAGTCCAAGCCAGTGTTATCCTTTTACTTTATCCTCACATTGTCAAATGAAGTGTGTCGTTATATGTGCACTGTGACACATGCATGCACACACACACATCCATTACTATGTAAACAGTGGTAAGGATTCTGCACTGTTGCTGAACTTAAGCTTGTTTGTGTTTGAGTCCTCGAGGTGACATTGTTCGTCTCTGTGGGAAAGCCTGATCTCAGACCAGATAGAGTGCAGCATTAATGAATGAAGGATATTCAAGGTTAAACGTAAAGGAAAATCAATCTCTTCTTTCTGTTTACTCATTAAACATTATTAAAGGTCTCCAGCTTTTGCTTTTATGTCGTTAACCTCTATTTAAAGTTTTTAAAATACTCCAGAGTTGTTTTAAACCTGATGACTTCCCCTTCATCCATCTGTTACTCATCTTGACTCGTTCTGTCTTCCTCCAGTCTGAACCCCTACAGCTACGATGAGAGCTGTGTATCCAGCAGTGTTGACCACCTGCCTTTGGCCGCCCTCCCGCTCCTCGCCATCGTGTCTCCGCGCTACCAGGACGCTGTGGCGACCGTCATCGACCGAGCCAACCAGGTTTACCGCAGCTTCCTACGATCGGAAGATGGCCAGGGATTCACAGGACAGGTCCGTTGTGTATTTTTTATTTCTAAAGGAGAAGGGAGGGGTGATCTCCGTTGTGCTAACACGAGTAAATAATTTCCTTTGAGCAGGGATATAAAATCTCTTATTAGTGGGTTGTGTGATCTATTGCGAGAGTGGAGGCTCAGCTTGTACCTTTATGGCAACATTTAGTACACTAAGGCTCTTTATGGCAACTTTTATTTGTAATAAAAACACGAAAGGTGATTTCTGGTGCTAGATTTGAGCTCTTTGTTTATCACAAGTCGTAAAACCATTGTAATATAATTGTAAAGTACAGTCATCAAGTAAAACAGCACCAATGTTTTTTTATTTTATATTTTCACCATTAGGGGCTGTGACTCAGAGGCTGACTGAAAGGACTTATTACTCAGACTTTATTGAATTTGAGCTCTCAGTCAAAACAGTCTTGATTAGATATTTAGTCAGAAAAACAACACAAAAAGGCCCTTTCAGTGATCTTATTTACAAAAACATGTCCTTTTATTAAGATGTGAAGACAATGTGTGTTATAAGCATTTGTTGTTTAATTAGAAAATCATCTTAATTCCTTTTCACTCGATTGTTCCTTCCTCAGAGCATTAGCTTTCTCAATAACCTACACTGTGTCTAGACTTGTAATTTAACAGCAACCTAATTTTTATGTAAATTAAATGCAGCAATAAGATGTTTTGACTGTTTTCCTCACTTAGTTGATTGTGGAGTTCTAAATAGTTTACCAGAGAACAAAACACTGAAGGGGTTGTTTACGGCTAAGTAAGTAAAGTTCGTTTGTGTAGCATTTCTCAAGGTAAAGATCACAAAGCGCTTCACAAGCAAAAACATAAACAAGGGAGACAGAAATGTACAGAAATGATAGAAACACAGTTCCTAAAGCTGGTATTTCACTGAGCTGCAAAAATAAAAGAAGATTGGCTCAATTTCAGGAATCACAGAGTTTTTGTATACGACTGGTCCATGTTGGGTTTATAAGTCAGTGTGTTTACATGCACATCAAGTCTGAAATATTGCCCTAAATAGACTCACTTTGTTTTTTTTAAATGCATGCTGAAGGTGAACTGGTTCATTTGCATGTAAACGGATCAGTCGAGCTGATACCAGTTACACGTGTAACACCATCAAACAGTACGTACCAAATAAGCTGTGCTGCAGCGTTGTTGTTGTTCGTTCCTTTGGCCAGTGTGCATATCCTGTTTTTTCTGTCTGCTTAACTCCCGCCAGTGTTTGTTTACTGTTTGTGTTGCTATAAGCTAACCGGAAGAATGCCAAAATGAAAGGGTGCATGTCGCCATCTACTGTACCGGAGTGGAACAAACTTCATTTGAGACTTTGTTTTTCTAATGTACATGTAAACTAGAATAAAAACTCCCAGTTTATTACTTTAGGTTGACCTCGACTTAAATGCGCATGTAAACACACTGATTGTCATGCAGATTTTCTTGTTGCAATTTAGTCCAAAAGTGTAATTATGTGTACGTTTGGTCACCAATCCCCCCCGACCAGTGGTGCTCCCAGAAAATTTTAATAAGGGGGGGAGAGAAAAATTTGGGGTGGCACACCAAATTGGTCCCTTGTAGCTGTGCATTGCATTACTCTGTCATTCTTCCTTTTTAATATTAAAAAAAAAAACAATAGGCCTGTGCATCTAACGCTTTTACCTCAAATTTGAAAAACAAACATTTCAGAAAAAGACAAAAATTATTTCATTTATTGTTTCAAATTTTTTTTTTTAACAGTTGCATTGCTTGTTGCTGTCTCAAAAAAATCCACAAAAACTATTGGGATTTATACCCTTTTTTAAAATGGCGAGTCTCAATGACATTTATTTAAATTAAATAAATTCAAATTTCAGTCAAATGCGTTCGGTCACCCCTTTAGGGTGCCACTGCTCCTAAAGTCACCTCTTTAAACTTTCTAACTCACAGAAAATAAACATGTGGGTTCCAGATTCCAGAAACAACTCAGTGAATAATTTTTCTAACACATTATTTGAAAAATTTGTAAATGGTACAAAGTCCTGCAACCCTTGGGCAAATTGAGACCAATCACAAACAAACAATGCCAGTCCAGCAGAATACTAGCTTAAGGAACAAATAACCTACAACTCAAAAAACAACCTTTAAATTCCCGCTACTTTTGCAAAAGCATGTTTTTTTTACGTTTTTTAATCCTTTCTGTGCATGAGGTGAGGACACAGCGAGAGTCAAGCCCTTCCACCTTTATAAAGATACACTCATTCATCTCTCAAGCTGTTCCCCTGTTGAGGTAACAGCTGACTGAAAGCATCTCATGGAGAGATTGTTGAAACTGTTTTCTGAGCAGGTTTGCCTGATGGGTGACTGTGTGGGCGGAGTGCTGTGCTTTGACGCTTTGTGCTTCAGCAACCACCCGAGGCCCGGCAGCCCCAACAACAACAGCAGCAGGGACAACAGCACCGAGAGCCTGAAGGTAGGAGCTCGGAGTTTTTAAGGAGGACACACAAATGGCTCACCGGGGGGGTATGCGGAGGAAAATTTCACTGGTTGTTTAAGATTAAAGATGATCAAGATTGCATACCTTGGTTTTGTAGTGTTTTGTGGAATAGGAGTGAATATGCACACCAGGGGCATTTGTCCATGACAAAAATTGTCCTAATTTATTTCTATAGCACATTTCAATGGCAACAGCCCAAAGTGCTGCATACAAACAAAGTGATACGCCTTAGTAATGGTACAAAGGACTGAAAAAATACATTACTGTATAAAATCCTGCTTTTGCTCTACCAATAGCTTTTTAGCCACATTGATATCCTGAATAATGTGTATCTTGCACTAAAAGTTTGAATTAATTTTTAATGAGTGGCTGACAAATTACTTGGTGGTTAATTTGATGGGATCTTGAGGTTCCTGAGTGGTTCCTGTGGTGCACGTGAATGATTTTATCAACGTTTGTGTTCAACTCCCACAGAAAAGCAGATTTTTTTCCTCCTGTAAAGTGTTGGAATGTCCCCATTTTCTCCTCCGCCCGCTTCTCATTCCGATCCACTCACCTTTAATGGATTCACTCCTGCACTGACACTTTTTCTCCCTCCCACACTCAACGGTTCACCTGGGAAAACGCATCAACTCTCCTCCTGTCGTGACTGCAGGTTTTCTGTAGTAAGTCCTCCTCCTTTGTTTCAGGATAACACGGCTCGGCTGAGGGAGTCCAGTCCTGGTCTGAGTTCCAGTAAGAGGCTGAGTAAGAGCAACATCGATATTTCTGCTCCTAATGAAGGCCAGAGCAACTCATCGCTCAGCCGCAAGCAGAGTGACTCGTATGACGGAGACACCTCGTCCACTGGTCAGCGCAACTTTTTTTCCAGGTGAAGTTCTAAAGCAGTATTTTATATTTAGCTTGTTAAATCAGTGTCATAATGAACAGCACAGAGCCTTCTGCTTGCATTTTTAAGAGTACAGACACATCAATCCTTTGATAAAATCACTGAAGGTGTGAATCCATCCTTTACCTTTGTCCTCACACATTAAACGTTCACGCACCATATAGAACGTGTGTTTTTCTGTGTCTACCTGTACATATTAACCAATACATTTAACATGACCCAGTCTCTAAAGGCCAAAATCTGACCCAGATTGGGAACTGTTCCCTGGAACACAGTCCTCCCAGGTCCAAGGCTTTATTTTTTTATGTGTTTTTATTTTCCCCTAGATTTGGTTGTTCATGAATTAATTCAAATATTTAATCAAAAAAATCAAAAGAGAATATAGCCTCTGTGAATAATGATAACAGATGAATACAAAAACTGTAACAGGGCAGGAAGCCAACTTCATGGTCAATCATCTGGAATGACAATGTTAAAATATTAAAATATGTAAAATAAAATAAAAATCTGTATTTTAAACTTCTTTTAAAGTTCAGATCACATCATCCTAATAAAATTATTACAAATTCATGAAATAGAACGAACAGAAACAGTCTGTTGTAAATTCGAAAGGTCTTTTTTTTTAAGTCGTCATTTTCTGGACTCGTGTAGAGGTCATAACACCAGCAACACTGTTTCTTCTGTTGGATGGACAAATGAAAAATGGATAGATGAACAATAGCAGATGGATAGATGATGGAAGAGTGGAATGACAGATGGATGATAGTTGAATGGATGAATGGGATAATTTATGATTAGTGCATGGATTGTTGCTGGCTGGCTGGCTGGCTGGCTGGCTGGCTGGCTGGATGGATGGATGGATGGATGGATGGATGGATGATAGATAGGTGGCAGGATGGATGGATGGATAGATGAATGGATGATGGATGGATGGATAAATGGATGGATGGATGGATGGATGGATGGATGGATGATGTATAGATAGATGGATGATGGATGGATGGATGGATGGATGGATGGATGATGTATAGATAGATGGATGATGGATGGATGGATGGATGGATGGATGGATGGATGGATGGATGATGTATAGATGGATAGATGGATGATGGATGGATGGATGGATGATGTATAGATAGATGGATGATGGATGGATAGATGAATGGATGATGGATGGATGGATGGATGGATGGATGGGTGGTTAATGAGAATCCTGTTATCTTTAGCCCAGGCGTTGCCTGAGCTTCTGTCATCCAGGTGTTTCTGTGACGTGCCGCCTCCTCTCATCCCTGTTTATCCATATTTGGAGCCTGACCGCTCACTTGTCTCCTCACCTCAGCTGGAGAATAAATATCTGACCACAAACGACCGTCTGAGGGAAACTGAGCTGCTTTATTTAGCTGATCCTAGATGAGAGAGAAGACAGGCATGTTTACTTTTACCAACAAAACCAGTATTTTGTTACCAGGTCACTTGTTCCACGAGGCTTTCACCATCGTTTTATTCAAAGACACTCAATGATTCCACACAGTTTATGATGTCACACCTCTCACCTTTCACTCCCTGTTTCACTCCTTATTAAGCCTGAGCAATCCTGTGCAGAGAATACTCCGCTCTAGTTATCTTTTCCCCCTCACAGATCCCTGTAGATCTTTCCAGCAGACTTATTAAATCTTTGTTCCCTACATTAAGCCTCCCATCTTGGATATTCTCTAGTTAGCAATATTTTTATGTGTGGCTTGTTCTTTCCTTCGCTGCTAGCTCTGAAATCACCCTTGAGATGATGTGCAAATGATCATACTGCTGCTTTTATATATATATATATATAAACTTGTTAGGCTGATCTTTAAACAGCAAGTGCACTATTGACTTATTTAATTATCAGCCTCGCTATTTAACCAGTCTGTCCTAACAAGAGAATGTTAATTTAAATCATGGTTAGTCAGAAAACCCTCTAGAAACAGTCAATCTAAAAAAACAACAATCGTAATTAAGAAATAAGCCTGTAGATCGTCCACCAGGGGGCAGTAGACATGTATAAGACTGAATATGTCAGTCTTTCCATGAAAGTACTAATCCTCATACTCCATCTGGACAATTTAAAGGTCAACTTCACTGAAAAAACATTTTTTAATTATTGTTTGTAATTATAATCGGTCACTTTGTCTTGCAGGCTGAACATCAAAATAGTATTCTACCCCTATTTCCTGCATTAGCTTCGGATATAAAATAGATGGTAAAACACTAGGATTTGAAAAGCCTGACAGATCTACATCATTCTGTCACTTAATCATGGACTCACCCATCTTGACTCGCAACGAGGAAGGTTGTTGTTGTTTTAGAGTCCAGGAAACAGCAGAGAATGTCTCGACTAGTAGATGCTAACCGTTAGCATTAGCAACTCCACCACATGGCAGAACTCCTTCAGACTTTTGTTATTTGTGGAGATAAAACATCAAGGTTGC
This sequence comes from Aphyosemion australe, assembly GCA_006937985.1. Taxonomy (NCBI): domain Eukaryota; kingdom Metazoa; phylum Chordata; class Actinopteri; order Cyprinodontiformes; family Nothobranchiidae; genus Aphyosemion; species Aphyosemion australe. The sequence continues at coordinate 703,400 of SSNS01000079.1, forward strand.
AAAGCAAATTGAGTCAGTGGTAGAGTTGCGTTGCCGTTAGCCAATCAGAGGCGAGATGAAAAAATATCAGGAAAAAAGACTCCAAATCCTGCCGTGTCCTGCCACTCTCTCCTCCAGCTGACTTCTCTGTCCTCAAACAGGCGCACCGGAGCTTTTTCCCCCAGAGAATGACTTACAAGGCATTAATACTGGAGACCACTGCAAATGTATTAAAAATATGAGTAATGTTTACCTTTAAGGCCAGAAGGTGTTTTGATTCAAATTTGCAACAATATACAGTACTACACTCCAAGTACCATACCATACCATACCATATTACACCATATTTATTTATAAATCACATTTAAAAACAGCATGACAGCTGCAAGTGCTGTACATTAAGGAACGGAGAAGTTCCAGTAAAAGACTGAATACAACAGCCAACAAAATGAGATAGAATTGCGTTAAAAGAATCACGACGATAGTGGAATGACTAAAACAACAAATAAAACACCATACTAAACAAAGTAAAAAAATGTGAGCAGTAGAGTCTGGTTTAATGCCAAATAAATCTGACAGTCATCTGCATAGAGGTGGTAATTCATTCCAAGTTTTGCTAGGATCATTCCCAGTGGTAGCAAGTAGCTTGAAAAGAGGAGTGGCCCCAGGATTGAACCTTGAGGCACTCCCCAGGAGAGCGGTCACAGAGGGAGGGGAACAGTCGTCAATGTGGATGCTATAGCGACCATTTCTTATGCAGTGTCCACAGAAATTCCTTCAATCCTATGAGTCTCAAACATGCACACACATCTCAAAATACATTTGAAGCTTTTAATAATATTTTGGTGTTTTTGTTCTCCATTAAAACTCATGCTGCAGTACCACCAGGATGTTTGAGAAGGAATTTTGCTCCAGATGCAAAATGGTGTTCGTGCTAAAAAACTTCTTAGCCTAAAGAATAAAGTCACTATAGATTATTTATACAATGCATTATGGGTATTGAAGGTCAGCGAAGGGTTAGATTTTGATTTTCCTTTGACTTTCAAAATAACTTATTTTTTGTTATTTTGAACTTATTTTGATTTTATTCTGGAAATTATATTTTGACTACATCTGTTGACTTTTCAACTTTAATCTGAAAAATGAGAAAAATAAAATTAATTTTATTTTCCCATGGCCCTAATACACCGTTAGCTCTAAGGTAAACATCATAGGACAAAATCTACTTTTTCAAATTTAATTTAAATAAAAATCTGTCATTTATTTAGTATAACAAAAACAAACAGAAGTGATGTAGCTGCAAAGAGAAATAATGCGTTCTACAACACAGAATGCATAACTGCATGAGCTGATTCATGAGCAATGAGCTCAAATCTTTTATTATCTTTATTAACTCAACTTCCCGTAAATAGCAAAAGTGACTATTAATCATACCTCCACATGATTTACTCACCCAAACAGGAGGCTTCTCTTATCAAATAACACGATTTTAACTGAGGATGTTTTCTCTGCAGTCATTTATTTTTTAACAGCACACTGATAGAAAAATGAGCACAAGAGAACCTAAAGCCTCAAAAATAGCAGCGGAAAGCAATCAAAGACGTATTGATTTAGCTTTTACAGATGGCTGGAGACTGTTGGCTAATCCTTCCTCCACATGTAGGACTTAATGGGGAAACGTTGGCGAGCTGTTAAGCAGAGGGATGGAGTCAGTCAGCAGCGGAGGATGTGCCTGTGACTGGCTCGGCTGTTTAAACAGCTGTCTGAGTGATGCAGGCTGAGTCACAAAGGCTTGGTGCTGACAGCTACTACAAAATGATAAAAAACTAACCGGCCAACGTTTGAATCAGAGAAAACCAAAGAGATTTCTGACTCATCAGAGTCGTAAACAGAACGTTTAGTTTCAGTTCCAGCAGTCATTTTTATTGATTTGTCAAATGTTTTCAGATTAGCGCAGATGTTTTAGGTGGTTTCTACACATCTCTGTCATTCTGCATTTGAATTTTAGAATTTATTTAGTTTCTGAAATTAATTCTAATTCATTTATTTATTGGCTGATTGTTCATTAAAAGATTAAATTATGAGTTAGAGCCTGACATGAACTGAGCCACAAAGCACATTCTTTACCTTGTAGCTCAAATATTCTGGAAATAACATATGGGAGCTTTTTTTTGTCACAAGAACATGATGTGATTTATGTTTAATCCCCAGTCTGATGAAGGAGAGTGTGGAGGTGCGCGGTGGCAGCAGCACCAGTCTGGTGCTGAACCCTGGCCGATTTGACTTTGAGGTGTCAGATTGCTTCCTGCTGGGCTGTCCTCTGGGACTCGTGCTGGCCATGAGACGTACGGTGCTGCCAGCTGTTCAGGGTAGGAATACAACCCGTACAAGACACAAAACAACTATTTTATTTACAAAACACAATTTAGAATACACTATGCAGAACATTTTCTCAGAGGGCACCACCTAGAGGCAGAGAAAATGTATTGCACCTTTAAAGCTGCTATAGCGAATCTATAGAATAAGCTAGGTTAACACAATCACAGAACACTCGCCCCTCCCCTCGGGTATCTTCCTTAGTTCCACGTCCACTGGAACCGGAAGTCCATGTTGCCAAAGGAAACGAGATAGCGCTAAACACCAGTCGCCGTTTTCTACGTCTACGTTTGTTGTCCGTGACTTCAAATGATGTTTTTATTTTTGGGACTCTAGTAGTTGAAGTGGTAGCAGCCGGCTGTTTCTCCCTCTCTGATATTATTGAGCCGAGAACTTCTCACATCAATGGTGTTCTGTTGCTAAATACGCGAGTGCGTAATGAATGGAAGACCCAGAGAAGTGCAAAAGTGCGGCAGTTCGGTGAGACCGACAACCGGATACTTTCGGCCCAAAACGTGTTATTGGCGGAGGCTTTCAGACAAATGCGAGAGAACCACTTTATTAACTTTTTTCATTTTTTGTTTTTTATCTCCACGCTACATTTATAAGGTGCGTTTCCTTTATCGGAACTTCCGGGTAAATCTGTGAGCGTGAAATTGACTGGGAGATCCGAAGCCCCGGTCCTCTTAAGCTGTCCTGTCTCCATATATATTTGGCCTTGCCCAGCGTCTTCACCGGGCCTTTTATCGGGCCGTTCCGAGTACCTACCCCTGATCAGGTACTCAGAAGGTTCCGAAAAACGGCCGTTCAGCCGGCCCGGTAGAGCGCACGTCCGGAATCTTCCGGTTAATTTACCCCGAAGTTCCGATAAAGGAAACGCACCTATAGCTATACTATCTTAGAATGTTGTTAAAAGGCATGAAAAAATGTTTTAAGCTAATTTGTTTTTCAAATTTGCCATTGCAGCTTTAAATATAATTCTAGACAAACTTTGGATAGCAACCCTTGCTTACACCTCTTGTGGGTCATCTCTGTTTTATTTCCATTTCCTCAGTGAGTCAGCTTCGTCCAGCCTGTTCTCAGATCTTCAACCTGTTTTACCCCTCGGATCCTTCAGCCTCCAGGCTGGAGCCGCTGCTGCAGCCTCTCTTCCACAAGTTGCCACCGTTTGCTGTGCCGCGCTACCAGCGCTACCCTCTTGGCGATGGACGCTCTGTGCTCATAGGTAGGACCTACGATTTAACCCAGGAAACCAATTTTCTTGAGGATTTTCTTGCCTAATTTAATTTGCATTGTAATTGCTTTGTAATACCAATGACTCGTTGAAATTTGCATTTCAAGGATGATGGAAATCTTTTAGAGGGACTAAATTAAAGTTGCAAAGAGATTCAATGGCTTCCTAGTGAGTTTTCAGAAGTACACATGTTCATGGAGATGGATGCAAAACCCCCACATCATAATCCCACCTGTATGAGTTTTCCTGCAGAGGCAGAGCTAAATCCCTCCCTAAAGCCTCAGGTTTGAAGTAATTAGACTTCATCTTCTCAGGATGTAGTACCTTCAGCCTGGCACTGCTCTATGAGGTCCAGGTAGAATATGTGAGATAAATGGCACTGCTCTGCTGTATTCTCCCTGGTAGGCTTAGTTGTACAGACCGAGTCCTTAATGAGCTGCTGATTTATTTGAAGCATGTTTTAACCCACTTTTGGGACACAGAGACTCTTTCTAAACAGCAGTTATGATGCATCGCCTGGTTCCCTTGCTCATGCAGCCACCTACAGAGAGAGAATGTAGGACAAGGGCCAATCATTTGTGCTGGCATTTCACGAGCGTAGTTATGAAACTAAGACTTTGTTCTTTTAAACATCTTTAACATACAATTAAATGTGTTACATAATGATACTTTTTTAGTAATTAAGAGCTTGAGCTTGCAGTAATAATGTCCATGTCTGTTGTTTGATCCCCTGCCTCATTATTTTTAATTAAAAAAAATTGCTTTCGGGGAAATTTTTCTTGAACGATTAAAATGCGATTAATCAAGATTAATTAATTACAAAGCCTCTAATTAATTAGATTAATTTTTTAATCGAGTCCCAACCCTATTATATATATTTTTTCTTTTTTTTAACCCATCTGTTTGACACCTGAGTTAAACACATAGATTCTTTTTTTGGTCTTTGTGGCACTTTTTGGAAACTTTGGTTCATGGGCTTTTCTTTACTTTGAGTAGAAGCAGGCAGTCATGCAATTAGAATTTTTTGTGGCTGTGAAGGTGGTTGTAGACGCACCATGATTCTCCATTTCTTCCCAGCTTTGTAAACAAATAAAATATGCTGTTCAGTCTATTGTACGTCTGCAAATGTGCACACTTGTGATTGGCATCTGTATGTAAGCGGATGTCTAATGTCTCTATGGGACAGGGGTCAGGCTTGGTAAAAAATCAATCAATCAATTATCAGATCAAAATCAATGGATAATTGGAGGCTTGTGCAGAACTTAACACACTAAGAAGGTATTTAAACCATTTTTATCACATCCATTAGACTAAAGAAACGTCAAGTTCATGAAGGTTAGTGGACCATGAGGGCAAAATCAGCCTAGTCCCATTTTGAGATGTTTCTCTGCTTCAATACTCCCAATTTCAATCATGATAGTGACCCTCAAGGACCACAATCACAGAGTTCTGGTCTTAACTTTAATAATTATTATGTAACTTATGTAATAAAGCATGTAGATATTAATTTAAATAAGTCCATAAAGACATAATTACTTTTGCTGTCATGACATTGCTTGTTCAAAGTGAACTTGATTTGTAATCCGTGTCTCAAAATTCTTTAATTAATCTAGTATCAGTAATTGTATCATTCGTTATATGTTTGACACGTCAGTCTAATTTAGCTTGTTTGTGGTTTAAACAGGAGACCCCAGGGTAATCATAGGAGTCCTTGCTTTTGTCCCTGAGGGACCTGGGTACAAAAGAAACGACACATCTCTGTTCTGCCCGCCTGATTTGAATCCCCAAGCAGGTTTTTTAGCCTAATACGTTCAGCAACTGAAAGAGCAGGACCGGCCTCAGAACCACCGGTGCTGACAAAGGGTATAGAGTGTAGCAGCAGATGCAGCCTTGCAGCTACATCAGGTTTTAATTATAACTCGGCATCACGGCTCCATTGATCAGGCTTCCGCGCTCTGGAATTATGTGTGGAATTAAAAATCACAGACAGGTGCGCTGACACAGAGGCAGCAGTGGCACTTGTCACCCGTTTCCTGCTCCATAATATAGTAATTAGTTGTTATGAAGGCACAGGGTGCCAATAGAGTCAGACTCCTGTGAGGACGCCTTTGACATCAACACCCGTCAACTGTGCAGCGTTTATGAAGAAGAATGCTGATAATACAGAGAAACTTCCTTCTTCAGCCCGGTGGGAAATCTGATCATCCCAGACATGCAGCCCACATAGGACTATGGAGGGATCCATCAAATCTGATTGCATGTCTAATGGTGTTTTTTTTTCTTTTGCAAATTATTTCCAAATAAATGCAGAAGCTGAGGTGATGCTTGGTATAAAAGCCTTTCTCTCTGCTTTTGTCACGAGCATTTTTCAAAGCAGCAATGTAATTTTATTTCTGAGCATGAATATATTCTCATCACTGTCACCACCACCTCCACTCTCCCCTTCTCTAATATTTCTGTGTCCATGCAAGCACATCTACCAAGCTTGTCCCTTTTCCACTTTTCTCCTTTATGTTCGTCTCCATCTCCATGACGTAGCCCCGTCTTCTGAAAACACAGACTCTGAACCTCTTTCTCTTCCTCCGCTGCACAAATCTTTTTGAATTTTTTTGTGTGTTTTACAAAATATGTCAGTGGCCTCCTCTCTAACTGTCTGCCTGTGTCGGTGCAATCTCTCTGCTTATTGTGCTGGAAAAAAAGAATAAATGTGAACATTTTGTATAGATAAAAAGAAAATAGGGTTATTTTGTGAGGTTTGGGTTATGGTTCAATTATGGTAACAGACTACTGTGTGTGTGTGTGCGTGTGTGTGTTGGCCAGTAATTTTGCTGTATTTGCTATAAAGAGCATAAGACGTCACAAACATGTTGTTTTTAGTGTGAAAAAAGATGATTTTTATGATATTCGCTTCACTTCTTGAAAGATTTTTGAATAGTTATTAACATAAATCTTATAAATCATGTCATATGACAGAAGAAACTCATCACTGTAGCGATTTGAAACAACAATCCTGCTGCTAAAACAGCTCTGAGACTTCCTGAAACATTTGGTACTAAAATGTTGGCTACAGATCCTGTGGGAATCTATGTGTTTTTTTTTTTGGGACTTGTTTTTACAGCTGCTATCACATCCAAGCAGATTGATTTTTCAGAAATACAACTTACACCTTGTGTTGAGTTCTGTGACCAATTTCTCTTTCACTTTTTGTGTTATACCGAGAAACGATGCCTGTGTGCACGGTTGTGAACACACATTTAATTTTATACTAATTGGCATTTTTGTTTATGAAAATTTAGTTTTTCCATCACAGAAATTCTTTTCTGCAGAAATGATTCCCACTTAGACTCATTTAATGTAAAAAGCAGCATCCTTGAGAAATAATTTATTCAAATTTCTCTAATAAAACAGCTTTTATCTTTATTTTAAATAATTTATTAACATTTTTTCTATTTTAATTTTATTCCAAACCTGAGAGAATGAAGGTTAATCTGTATTCTCCTGCTGTGGTTGATCTTTCACAGGCTAACGCTCACAAAGCCACATCTGGAAGCTTTAAAAAATTTAATTGAGTCATTTCCAGCAGTCATCTGATTAACTTGCCCATCACCAGCTACTTCTCAAGCTCATTTGTCTGTTCTGGGTGACAGATTTGACACATGTGAATGCAAATTGATTACCAGATACAGATGTTGGCGGCTGGCTGGTGCAATCATTATATATTTGTGGAGAAAATGCATGTAATGCTAATCGTTCTGCTTTGCAAGCATGAATGTGACGCAGTTATTGAAAAGCGTGTCAGCGAAAGCTGTGAATAGTGTTTTTTTCATAGATGAAGGAGAATCTTCTGAAATAAAAGGCAGAATCCAGACACGACATGCTCTGATTAACATTCACAGGCGAGCGGGCGCAATCTCAGCTCTGCTCAACCTTCCTGCTCCAGCTCCACCTTCGCACCTTAAATCCACCACAGCACACTAAACCGATGCAGAACCAGGACAATCTGGGCTTTGAGTGTTAATAAATCGCCAGTGGGTGGCAAAGTGACCAATGTAGCAGCTTATGTGCTGGTATACCATCAATACACATGAAAGGGTTAAAGTTCAGGTTCTGATGGGGGCAGATTTCACGCTGGTCAAAGCCTCAAGGAGATTGAAAGAGAGGACCTCTGAGAGCTCCTTGAAGGCAAAGCAAAAGAACAAATAGAAGATCTGTTGTTTTGCTTTATTGTGTGAGGAAAAGGTTCAAGGTGGGATCAAGTTGACAGAAAGTGACGGGAAGATAAATGCGTTTTATTCCTTTTCTAATAAAAGCTGAATGGAAGCCACAGAAGGAAAGGATTGCACCTGTGGGGTCCTGCAGTTGTTGGAGAGATTAGAAAAAGGAGCTTTTTTCTAAAACGAACTCCTGATCTGTATGACTCAGTGTTTTAGTTGGGGTTAGAGAATGTTGTTAATGTGCAGAGAGCTGAAGAAACGCCCCGAGGCCTTCAGGAAAAAGGCTGGGAATGCCTGGAGAAATCTTTGAGAAATCATTGTATCGTCTAAAAAGTTTCCACAATCTTAAGAAAAACAACAAAAACATTCAAGAAAAGCTACAAATGAACATGTGATCATATATAAAGGTGCAATAAGTAAGAATTTTACAGTGAAACAATCACAAAACAGTCTAATGTCTGAATCCTGTTGGAAGGAAGGTTACTGAAACAGATTTCCCTATCAGCCAACTGGGGGGGTTGTCAGAGTTTCTCCTTTTAAGAACACCGCAAAGGGACATAGTCGTTTAGCAATAAACACCAGTCACTGATTTCTACGTCCAAACATCTTTTGTTGTCCGTGACTTCAAACGTCACACACAAAAAACATTTAAAAGTTTTATTAAAGTCTTGTACTGAGGGCAAAGGCAGGAACTCTACGTGGGTTGCTCAAGGATTTCTTCAATCAGCAGATAATCCAACTTGTTGAGAAGATACGAGGTCGTAGGATGGGCTTGGGTCAGAACCAGAGAGGTAGCATTAATAACCCAACATGGAGTAGACAGAGCCACGGTCTTAATCCACAAAACAGGCCGACAAGGTATCCAGAAGAGCCAAGGAGGCAAGGTGAGAGGGAACGGGAACGTGGTCAGAAACAAGGAATCAGTCAGGGAATGAATGCTGGACATGAACTCACATAAAAGCTTTCTATCATCTGGCGGGGAGTCTTGTTCTTTTTCTTCTTCCTTGATAAGACAGGCTGAACACCTCTGAGGTGAATTGGTGCTGCAGTTGTCTCAGAGCACCACAAGCCAAGTGTTACAACCTGTCCTACACACCCGTTATGCGTAGACGACCCAGAAGTGCCGTCATCTTTGACCAGTTCCCCTGATTCAATGAAGGATGCAGACCAAACACCATCTCCCCGGTTGCCTCAAGGACCTTCAACAAATTCCTCTGCTCAGATTATCTCACACAGTGCAAAACAACATGCTCTATCGTTTCTACAGTCACAGGACCTATCCTCAGACCATTGTGCCTCAACCTCAGTCTGGTGATTACTACCAAATCCCCCCTTCCACAATCAAACCAAGTCTTGCGAGCCCCCACCTGGGGCTGCAGCCCTTGTCCCATGAGGCCTGCCACAGTCTCCTAGCCACCAGTTCCATCCTGGGGAACACTCTGATCTATACGCCACTTCCATCCCCACAACCTCACTTAGCAGCAGGTTTTGATTTAAGAAGGAGTTAGGGGGAGCCCGGCTCCCCCGAAAGGGTGATGGGCTCCCCCAGATGCCCTTAACTGTCACACTCAGGGGGAGCCCAGGCAAAGCCAACCTTAAATTCCACAGCAGCAAGGTAATCCAGCAGCATCCTGATGAAATTCAACAAATCTGGCCTAGACCCAGAATTCCCCCCAGCCAAGGCCATTAAATATCTCTGTTGAGTCACGACTGGTGCAGGTTTCTGATCCCCCACCAAACAAAGAGCCCACAAAACCGTCATCACCCCAGCCGTAAAAACCGAACAGAGGTCCGGTATCCTACGACCCCGACCAAAGCCCTGCTGGGGATGGCGGGGGTTTATATGGCTGGTGAAACAGGTGATCAGTGAGCAGGTGTGGCAGGTAAGTGTGATGAGAGTAGGCTGTGGTCGTCATAGAGATGGGAGCAGGCAGGTCGGATAATGACAGCCCCCCCACCCTCGCAGCTTCACTTTATTATAAAGACAGTTTTGGTTGTAATAGCTTATTGATGAAATCTTGGAGACTAACAACCATAACATTTATATTTTGTGAAGCCGAGTCTCTGGAGAATGTTTTTTTTTTTGCTGATAAGTTATCAACACACCGTGAATTGGCTTTGTGTAAAACCAGCGTAAAGAATTCATTTACTCGTCAGAGGACGTGGCGTTATTGTTTTGGACATTAAACAGAAAATGCAAAACTGAAACAAATGGATTTAGTTTGTTGAAGAGCGAAGCTTTGAGGACTGTGATTGTTTTTGCTCTCCCACTCGTTTGTTCTGTTTCAAACATAAAGCAAATCGATACACGAACCTCATTAAGCAGATCTGAAGGAAAATTTCTGAATATTTTCCCTGTTTCTTCCCTCTCCCTCTGCAGCCGACAGCATCCACGGACATCCGAGTGTGTTTTTGGAAGGTGATCAGTCTCACGGGGGTACTGAGATGAAGCCTGAAGGAGGAGGAGGAGGAGGCCGTAAAGCCAGCATGACCAGCGTGGAAAGTGAAATATCATTTTGCTCCATGAGTCGACTGGGAAACACCATCGCCAACAGTGAGTGGGAGGCCATTAGGGCAAGAGAAAGGGGCTCACTGTCCTTAAATTTATGTATCTGACCTAAATGGTTTCACATGTTTCTGATGGATTTCACATGGCACAACGTTTCTTTAACTTCCTGTGTTTCAGTCTCCAGCAGCTGGTGGGGCTCCAAGAGGCTGGACTATGCTCTGTACTGCCCCGATGTGCTCACAGCATTCCCCACAGTGGCACTACCACACCTCTTCCACGCCTCCTACTGGGAGTCCACTGATGTTATCGCTTTTGTTCTTCAGCAGGTAGGAAACCCTCATGCATTGTTTTCTCATCAGAGAGACTTGAAGCAGCATCCAAATACTCCACATACTGATATCCTTTCAAGGCCGTGGATTCATTTCTGAGTATAATTACATAACAGAACAGTTATGGTGACTAGTTGCAGACACAGAGGAGCTAGAATCATGATAGAATCACTCACAATTGTCAAGTAATGCTTTTGTGTGTGGTAATCCAAAGGGGTTCAAATGAAGGCATGACTAGCTTGACAAAGCTCCCTGCACGAGAATCAAAACGTCTTCAAGAACTTTTAAAGAAGTCCAGTTGCCTTCATTTCAACCCCTTTGGTTTACTTTTGTGACAAGCTTCAGATTCCTGCCCTTATCTGTCTGAGCGTTCCTTCTCTGTGGCCGTCTCCAAGTTTCGGTCCTCATCCACCTCCCCCGCCCATGGTGTCCCACAAGGTTCTGTGCTGGGCCCTCTACTGTTCCTCCTTTATCTGCTCCCTCTCCAGCACATGCTGACCTATTTTAAAGGAATCTCTCCCTGAACTGTTTACAAGTGGTTCAGAATGCCTGTGGAGGATTTGGAGTATTACTCATTAATATTCATGATGTGCGAACATCTCTCCTCTGAATGGCTAACAGCAACACAACTCGTCTGCTACCTCTGTTTTCTTTGCAACGTTGATATTTTATCTCCACAAATAACACAAGCCTGAAGGAGTTCTGCCATGTTGCGGAGTTGCTAATGCTAACGGTTAGCTTCTACTAGTCGAGATGTGCTCTGGTCGTGAGCTAAGATGGGTGAGACCATGAATGCTAATAGTGCGTTCCAGTTGTCCTCGGAACTCGTTTTTCCGAGATAAGTTAACCGGAAATGACGCCATGAACTCGGAATTCCGAGCTGCAAGCTCGTTTGTTTCAGAGGACCCTGAGATCACCATTTTAAAGATGGCCGCCCCCAGTGTTGTTGTAGTCTTTATTGTTTTCATCGTTTATATGTTCTTTCTTTCTTTTTGCTTCTTGTTATCAATAGTTACGTTGCTGAAAACGTCAGCATTGCTGCCGAAATTGACCGGTGTTTATGGTTTTTTAACTGCTCCTGGTGTTCACATTTTGACGTTCGAATTTTTATGTTTTTTTTCTGGTTTTATGTGGCAACTGCTGATTGTTGTGTGTGACACTATCTATGCGTTTCCTGCATTCCTCCTCGAGGGACGCAGCTTTACTGGCGGCGTTCATTTTTTTCCGAGTTGGAATCTGGAACGCAAAACGAGCTTGTTACGTCATTTCCTGGTCGAAAATTCCGAGTTCCAAGGACAAATGGAACACACCATAATTCTCAGTGTGACTTAGATCTGAATGGCTTTTCTAATCCGATCTAATCTTTCTAATCTCGTCTATTTTTTATTGGCAACTGATGAAGGAAATAGGGGTAGAAGACTATTTTCATGTTCAGCCTGCATGTGAGATCATATTTAAAAAATAAAAACAGTTTCTCAGTGAAGTTGCTGTTTAATAAATTAGCATTTGTGACAATTCTTGTGGATTGAAAGAAACTCGCCTAAATAGTTATTAAAACTTTGATATATAGATAAAATATTAATACAAAAGCAACTTATTAGGACTTTGAGCAGAGGCGGGAAGGGTCTATAAACAATTATCTCCTCTGACCAAACATTTTTACACATGATGTTTGTTTATTATCATGCAGAAAAACATTTCAAAAGCTAGAAAAAATAAAAAGCTAGTGTGTGTTTTCCTGCAGCTCATGAGGTGTGACTGTGTGAAGACCCAGGAAGTGGACAACTTGGACTCGGCTTCGTTCTCCCCGTCCAGCCCTCGTGAGAAATGGCTCCGGAGGAGGACGCATGTGAAACTAAGGGTATGTGTTTTTGATTCAGTTCATTCATCTAATTTTTTAAAACATACCTATACATACACTGTAAACATGATTAATAACTGAGGTCAATAATAAGTTTGAGATAAAATAACATCAGAAATAACGTTTTCTAAATACTTTTATCTAATCTGTGTCTGGGATTATACTTTTTCATCTACAGCATCTAAACATATACTTCCTGTTCCAAGCAGCGGCGGTGCCCTTCCTTCACTCAAACTGAAAATATAGTGATTATAAGAACTGGAACTGTAGAGGTTGCACGCTGTGGCCGGAATTTTTTATAATTCGTTCACATTTTACCTCGAAGCTCCGACACACACCGTCACATGACGCCTTTGGCAAGTAGAACAATCAAGGTTACTCTTTTTTTATCTTAAACACAAAACTTAGTGGTGCTGGCTTTTCAGGTGGCTATAAATAGACCTGCACAAGAAGAGCACCATGGAAACTAGGCTATATTTGAGTTTGAAGGTTTTCTTTTAGTGTCGTTCAGCTCAGAGCTCGGAGCTGTTGCCCTGCTCACGTTTAGCTGATTTAGTCTGCACCGCTGGCAGAACTGCTGCCGTTCAGAGACGATTTAGACAATCCAGACACAATTTTAGTTGGATGAGAAGATTTTGTTCCTGCTGGAGGGCGATGCTGGAGAATCTGCTGTTTCTTTTATAATCTGGGTTTCTGTAACTCATCATTTTCCCTGTTAATGGATATAAAATGTTAAATGCTGCAACCTTGAGGCACAACGCTGCACACAGGTGTGTTTTATATGTAGCGTGATCAGCTTTAGTTTTGTTGTCATGGAATCAGCGAGACCTCCTGCTGACAAACAATTAACTGTTGACAAATCCGATTCAAGAGAACAGCTGGAAATGTCGAAGCTTCTTGTTTGGTGTCACATCCTTTAGATCAATTATCATTAGCTTTGGCTGCGTGCAACAACAACAGGATTGATCACATCAGCACTTTGCAGTTTTAGCTAAGGGCTGGAATTCTTTCAGGATGTTTTTAGCGTTTTTGTAAAGTAGACAAAATTTTATCTCAGCCATTTCTTCCAGAGGGACGTACTTAAAGTTTGATAAAGCTGCTCTTTTTTGTGCTAGATGGCTTCATAAACCTTCTCACCTTCTCTGACTTAGTGGTGTGAGTGTCCGCCCTGGGACTGGGAGATTGGGGTTCAAATCCCGGTCGGGTCATACTAAAGACTTTAAAAATGGGACCCAGTGCCTCCCTGCTTGATATGAAGAGGGATTTCTGATCATTTGATTGTAGTTTTAGTTGTGTTTGGAGCACATGACAAAGGTTTACATGGTCTGGTAGCCATGGCTCTGAGCTTTCTTTAGAGGTGCAGCATGACTAGATTGATATTCAGGGCATGTATTTTGCTGCTAAACTTCAACATCCCCCAATTGGGGGACCCTCAGGCTTAAAGGGTTAAATGCGTAAATTTTTTTAACGCGTTATTTTTTTCTAATTAATTAATCATAATTAACTCGTTAAATTCCCACCCCTACTTTTAACACATAATTTCACTTTTTCCACATGAGAAACCCTTATTTTCCCAGACACTTTGTTCATGAAAAGATTAAGTTGCATGAAAGGAAAGATCATCATCTTTATGTTAAAAAAAACTTTCTATCTTTATAAAAAAAACTAGAGAAAATCTGAAAACAGTATTCAAATTAAACTTTATTTACATGACTAAATAAACTGTTGCATTAGGAGATATGTTTGTACAAAACCAGCAGCTGCATATGCATCTTAGTTTGGTTTTCAAAATAATGTCACATAATGAAGTAAATGCTGTGGTAAAACGTATTTTCACAGGAAAACCTGGATTATTTGAACTTGTGATTTTCTTATAATAAAATCAAAAACTCCTCGAAGTGGATTCTAAAAGGTAAAATTTCAGTGTTTAAAAGCTGCGTGTATGAGCAGAACGTCTCATAACCATACCATGATGAAGGGTGTAGAACTGGAGGAGGAGTTGGTTCTCAATGGAAAATGAATGCTGTGGTGGCTCACAACTGCAGTTGTGAATTATAGATTAGAGCGCTGATAATATGCTAATAAAATGCAGCCATCTCTGCTAGAGAAGATTTAGGGATTAGTGTTCCTCTGCTGGCTCTATTCAACAAAATTCAAACAAGAAGCAGACGTGGAAGCTTAAAAAAGAGTTCATGTGATTTTCTATAAGGTCCCGCAGAACATGTTTAAGTTATCTGGCTAGACTTTTAAATCTGAAAATAAACACATCAAAGACTTTAGACATTAACTCTCTTAATGTGCACAAACAGGGAGGAGTTGTGAAGGCAAGCCTTGCAAGGACAAAGGGTTTTACAGCGAAGCCTAGTGACAACAAAATGTCTCCTAAAGCACCATGTGTTCATTAAAGATTAGCGCTGTGTTAAATGTTACATTTAGGGGTGTCAAATAATGATTTTAGTATGTTTTATTTATTTTATGTACTTATATATTTAACTATCATGCCATACCACATGTCAGATTTTGTGAAAAATCATAATATTTTAGATCAGATTAATTAATTACAGGTCATAATTAATTAATCTAAAAAAATTAACCTCATGACAGCACTAATTGCATTTATTGTGGTTTTTTTTTAATGATTGAAGTTTATGTAAAAGTAAAGTTACAGTCATGAGGGATCAGGATTACTGTGAGAAAAATAGAATTTGTCAGCAGGGGTGTGACCGAGGAGTTGTCTACCCCTGCAATACGATATATATTGCAATACAGGGGAGGCGATACGATATATTGTGATACTGGTCCGTTTCAGGGTCGTTCTGCAGAAAATCTGGATTACCTAAAATCATCAGGAAGATTACTGTGGTAAAAACTAATGAAGATTATCTCAGAAAACATTTATTTACCCATTCTGCCTCCCCCCTCGTGATGCCACTGCGGGCAGCCGCCCAGGTTGCCCATATCAAGCCTACATTAAAATACCACCATAATGCTGTCTATCAGCACAATACTAATCTGTGCAAAGTGGTGATTTTATTTTACAGTTAGCATCACATTTTATCACAGCTGTTGTCAGCCCTGTAAACTTACAAACAGTAAACTTTAAGATGCCTAAGCTTTTAGAATAATTAACAAAAGTTATGTTTTCTGACATTGAAGTGACACGTAACAAAATAATCAGTTTTTTGAAGCTTTTAATGTTTCTGAGCTTTGTACCTCATCCGTGCTCATGTTGTCATAAACTGTAGAACGTCACAGCCAACCACAGGGTGAATGATGTCATCGCCACTGAGGACGGGCTGCAGACGTTAGTTGGTCGCTTCATGTACGGCCCTTTGGACATGGTCACTCTGACTGGAGAAAAGGTGAAACACCTCCGAGTCGTTAAGGTTCTCGCCGCTGAAAGAGGCTGACATTAATTTCTACCTGCTGAACAATTTCACTCCTCTCAGGTCGACATCCTGGTGATGACACAACCACAGTCTGGCCGGTGGGTGTACTTTGACACTGAGGTGACCAACAGCAGTGGCAGGGTCACATACACCATACCTAAAAGCAAAAAGCTTGGCCTGGGCGTCTATCCGGTTAAAATGGTGGTCAAGTAAGTGAAACACACCAGAATGAGGAAGTGCATTAGTAAGTTAGCTTTTTGCTAAAGAGAGCCAAATAAAAAGCTTGACTGAATCTGGTTTTCATCATTTGTTATCTAAAAGTAACGTTTTTTTTATTCTAAGGGGGGATCAGACCAATGCAGAGGCCTATCTGACTGTGTTGCCAAGGGGAATGGAGTGTGTGGTCTTCAGCATTGATGGATCATTTGCAGCAAGCGTGTCCATCATGGGGAGCGACCCCAAGGTCCGGCCAGGAGCCGTTGATGTCGTCAGGTAATTGCTGGTTTGCTTCTGAATTCAAATGTGTTTGTGTGAGTTTGAGTTAATACTTTTAAACTTGTGGTGTGGACAGGACTGTGGAGAACAAGGTGTTCAATTTAAAACTGCAGATTAAACAAAAATATTTCATTTTTGTTTCTTAGGTAATATTTTTAAATTGAAATTTAATGAATGAGCTATCCATCCATCCATTTATCCATCCATCCATCCATCCATCCATTTATCCATCCATCCATCATCCATCCATCCATCATCCATCCATCTATCCATCTATCCATCCATCCATCCATCCATCCATCCATCCATCCATCCATCCATCCATCCATCCATCCATCCATCCATCCATCCATCCATCCATCCATCCATCCATCCATCCATCCATCCATCCATCCATCCACCTATCCATCCATCCATCCATCTATCATCCATCCATCCTCTACTTATCTGGGTCATGGGGCAACAGTCCGAGCAGGGATCCCCAGACCTCCCTGTCTTCAGCTACCACCTCTATCCAGGGAAGTCTTGGGCTACCCTGAGGTCTTCTTGTGACATATTAAACAAAATTCCTGTCAGTAGGAATCAAGAAAGTATTCTTACCTAATGCCTAATGTCTTTCAGATCATTTTGAATCAAAGGAGCAGCAACTCAGCTCCAAAGTTCCTCCTAAGTAGCCAAATCTTTAACTCTTTTCTTAAGAGGGCCCCCAGCCCCTCTGCAAACGAAGCTCATTTACCCTCAATATCAACTATTTGGTCACTACCTAAAAAAGTTGGTCTGTTGATCACTTATTAAATTAGGTTCTAATTTATTAATAGGTTAGGATCACTGTAGTCGTCCATCTTTTGATTTCCTAGAGTTAGGGTTTAGGACCACATCATCTGCAAAAATAACAAAGATGAACTCCAAAGCCTCCCAAACCAAAGACTTTTTTCGCCTTTATGTATGTTTTTTTTTTTGTTTATATAATAAAAATATCCAAAACATACAGAATTAAGAAGTACTTTCAACTCCAAGCATCTACTGTGGCATATAGGGCAGTATATAAAGAAGCCCTAAAAGACTCACTGAGTCAGTGCACCCTCAGATGTGTCTGTCAGGGCCAAGTCTGCACTGCTGCATCTAGACAGAGAACTGGAGGGGATGATTCAGCTGTTTTCAGACTGTATCTGATCTTTGAATTACATAGCAATCACCATGACTGGTGTTGTGTTGTTTCCATTATAGCTGTGACACGCTGGGTTTGTGCAGAAGCTGCATTTGCTAATCTCAAACACACCAGAACCGGTTCCCTGAGTCTTAGACTGATCAGTGGCTGAATGTGAATCTGTATGAATCTTTTAAAGGAAGTAATGTGCACAATCTGCATCACAATAAAGGTCACATCAACCCCACTTTTCAGACACAATCTGTCAAAGTTGACAGTTTTTCTTTTTAAATATAAATGAGCTGGCTCAATTCATCAAGCCGGATCGATCAGGGTAAAATGCATTTCAAGGTTACCCAAAATGTGCCCTGCAAAAGATCTTTTAGGAGATTTATTCTATTTTAGTGCGTGATTTTTTTGTAATTAAAAGAAAAAACGTTTCCCTTTTGAAAAAGACATTAAAAATGCTAATATTTGGGTTTTAATGCTGAAAACTATGGAATAAGAGAAATCACATGTACATTTACGCCAGAATTTTTAATTGCTTTCTAAAAAAAAAATCCTAGAAAGAATTCCTTTGTTGTTCATTTGGATGTTTTCATCTGCAGGCACTGGCAGGACCTCGGGTTCCTCATCATCTACATCACAGGCCGTCCTGACATGCAGAAGCAGCGTGTGGTTTCGTGGCTCTCGCAGCACAATTTCCCCCATGGGATGATCTTCTTTTCTGAAGGCCTGGTACATGATCCCCTGCGACAGAAGACTATCTTCCTCAGGAACCTCATACAGGAGGTGACGCCTCTGAGAATCAAATATCCCTCTGACATTAACAGGGCCGTTAATCTTTCCTCCACAGCCCGGGCTGCAGTTCCTTCCCATCCTGTTTTCTCTCATCACTCGGAGAGCCTTGGGTCACGCTGCATTTAAATGCCAAACACATCTCTGGATGATTTTTGTCTCTCTCTCTTTTTACCAGTGTCACATTAAGATCAACTCAGCTTACGGCTCCATGAAGGACATCTCTGTTTACAACATGTTGGGCCTCAGCTCCTCACAGATTTACATTGTTGGCAGACCTTCGAAGAAGTACCAGAATCAGTGCCAGGTAGTCGGCGTTTCATTTGTGTCCATTATCAGCGTCTTTGAAATGTTCCGTGCTGTTTCTGTCTCACATTTCCCACTTGAAAAGCTTTGATTTTCCTTTCATTTACTTTAATCTTCTTACCTTAATCTTCTTTACTTTTCTCTGCGAGCAGTTCCTGAGCGAGGGTTACGCAGCGCACCTCTCCACGCTTCAGTTCGGGCACAGAGCCAGACCCAAGAAATCCCCTTCGGTTCGTATGGTCTTAAGGAAAGGGTCGTTCGGTCTCTCGGCGAAGCCCGACTTCCTGTGTAAACGCACCCACCTGCGCAGGACCATGTCGGTCCAGCAGCCCGACCCACCCTGCACGCCCAACCCCAAGCCGGAGCGAGCCCAGAGCCAGCCAGAGTCAGACAAGGACAGCGGTGGCGGTGGAGGAGGTGCAGGAGGAGGAGGCGGACAAGGGGCATGGGGACGGGCCTCCATACATCGTGGAGACACTACTCCCTGACATCAAGACAGGATTGTTGAAAGTTAAAAGAAGAGGAGAATAAATGGGTCCTAGTGTCCAGGGCCAAGGTGATGTCCTGTTTTTCATCTTATGTCACATTTTTGTTGTTTTGGTCAAATTTCTTTGATCCATTAATGGTTGTTTGACAGGAATTTACAGAGAAACTGTCAAATTAGAGGGATTATTATCCAGCATGGTATTCTAGGGATGAGGAACCTCAATTTGAGTCGTGTTTCCAATATAGGAGTTCTGGGAAAATCTGGGAGATACAAAATCGTCCCTTTCAGGACGTCAGCAGATCATTACAGTGAGTGACGTCACTGATCAGCGCTAAAAGACGTCCACGGACATTAATGACATTAAAAAAGTTTTATTCTTTCAAAGGACATCATAACTGAATCCATTCAGGAGCCCGGGAGAGCGGCTGTGTTACATAAAAGTGGCGTTCAATGACCAGACGAAAATTCCGTTTTTTTGTGGCGCTCTATAAAAGACGCAAAGCGCCTTGAATTATGGCGTTGTGGAGACATGTCCGCCACTTTTTTTGGGCTTTGAGAGTTTAGAAACAGCGATTTTAAAGCTGCTTGTTTTCTTTTCCTACTGTTCTGCTTCAGCAGCCACTTTTCCAAACCTCCTCAGTGACCTAGTGGTATGAGACTGGGAGGTTGTGGGTTCAAATCCACGGTCGGGTCATACCAAAGACTTTAAAAAATGGGACCCAATTCCTCCCCGCTTGACACTCAGCATCAGGGCCGTGCAGAGACCTTTGAAGGGGCGGGTGCTCAAAGTTAAAAAGGGGCACATATTGAGAAAGTTTTTAAACAGATTCTTGATCCGACATGTTTCTGAAAATTCAGATAATGAGAGACCCTTGGGTTCAAACAAAATAACATAAACTAGGCAAAATATTTGATTTTGTGTTATTAATTGAAGGTAATGTTATTCCATTAAGAATTGCTTTAGTTTTTAAAGCTGACTTATTTCTAGGGATGTTATGACCACATATTTTGCTCCGATCCGAGTTCAAGTTATTTGATTTTGATTTTCTTCCAATACTGAGTTCCATTCTGATACGAGGTGGTGATGCAATGCATTGAAAAAAGGGAGAACACATCCAAGTTGTCCTTCTTTTTGTATTTGTCATTTTGTTAATTCATCATTTAAAAAAGTCACTCATCCAGGAAGTACATGGAACAGGATGCAACCACAGAAAGTTATCCAGTGTGATAAATGCTGCTATGCTGGCTGTGATCTTTTTTCTGTCTGTAGGAAATTCCTGATCCAATTCCATGATCTCACTCTGAACTTTACACTAAACCTGAGAGCTCTGCTACCAACCTAACACCATCCTTTACATCAGGCTGAATACCAACAACCCACATTCATCTAGAGTCTGATATCACACACACACACACACACACACACGCACACACACACACACACACACACACACACCATTTCCAGAATACTGCATATACTATGGCTATTAAGTTTGCATCATGGTGCTGATCCACAATATTCCCAGAATGTTTCCTTGGTGATCTGACTGGTTTCAATGCATCAAATTATCACCCAGTCCTGTTTCACCTTTTTAATCAACTCCACCACTTTCACATTTATTTTTAGAATTTTTATTCAGTAAAAAATAAATTCTGCCAAATTTTTAGAAAACTTTAAGTGTCTCTTTGGCAAAAAGCTTTTTAAAAACAGTGTTGTTGAGGTTCTACAGTTTTAATAGTAAGCTGACGTGATGCAGGCAGAATAGAAACTTACAGGCAGATGAAAGCGAACTCCTGGCCGACAAGCAAAACACCGGTTTCAGCGCCATGCAAGCGCTGTGTTGCTGTGACTTGGAAGGACAGCGGGGACAGCCAATCACACGTTAACATGACCAGGGCCGGATTATGATTGCAAGGGTGCCCAAAGGCCCCCCTTCTCTTTACTCCACAACATCCCCCCACCCCTCATTGTTGTTTTGGCTGTAATCCAGGATGGCATGAAGGTTCTGCCGGTCTCAGAAGGATCTGTCTTTTTAGATTCAACCTCTGTGTGTGTCGTAGCGTTCCCAAATGACTTATTTTTTCCTTACCAGAGCTAACACGTTTAGCCATGTGGCTGCCATCATGCTAATGGGACTTGGAGTCCAGAAGGACCGGTAGTGGTTCTAGATGGATTTACAGTTGGAATATGTTGATTATATTTTTAGATCAAACCTCTGAGTGAGCAGCCCTGACCAGCCCCTGCAGTCTGTGCATCAGCTGTGCTGTAATGGTGACCTCAGATCTGACAGAAGCTAGCGTTGTGCTTACAGCTCGCTGCAATTCTCCTCACAAACAGTAAATGACTTTAATGTTGCTACATTATTTAGAAATGCATGTAGGACTCTGACATATGGCTCTGCAGCTGTAAACGTGATTCTCTGTAAGCATTGTAGCATAGTAAGTAGCAGGAGCTGTGCCTCCTAACACGTAGGCCTATTTGAGTGACGTGTGCAGAACCAGCGCTTTTCAGTGTTTGGAGGAGAGAATTTAGATTTTCTATAATGATTTATGACAAAACTGCTTAACAAAATGAAAAACTGAACCCAGTTTATTTTTTTATACATGCTAAAGTGTAGTTAAACTGATATTTTACAAGTTTCATGCTGAGTCTGGCCAATATCTTTAAAGCATTAGATTCTAAATGGGAAGTAAATGTCATGTTAAAACGCTTTCCTTTGAAGAATATTTACAACAAAACACACTGCAGCAGCCACAAGACTGGGAATCAGCCACAGAACTGGATTTGGCTCTGAAGGACATAGCTGGGTTTTACATATAAACTAACTGAATTTAAGTTTTTTAATGTGGAATAAGGGCACTCCGCTCATCATCCACTAACGAGCTGGTGCTCTACAACTGATGGACAGCCATGCTTTTCCTTCAGTTTTTAATGTTTGTACTGTTCCCTCTTGCTAAGTTGAATAATATTGTTATAATATACAGCAACTGGCATGGATTTAAATATTAAAATTTAACCACAAGGAAACGTTTTAAATTTTCTTTAATAAAATCATTTATAAATGATGTCCAGCATTTCTGTCACTTTTCCAACATACACAATATTCAGAATCAAATAAATGTTCAACAAAACAATAGTTGCTTGTCACATGAATGTGTTAAGTAGTGCGCCAACAGCAGCTGAACTTGACGGGGTAACTCAGTAACTGTAATATGATGACCTTGCTGATTTAAGAACATCCAAATCCTGGAGCATTTTGAATTCCAAAGTCCATCTTGGCCTTGAAGACGCTGTATGAGTGACAGATGGGAGTATTGCATAGGTGTTTGCAACTGGAAAAGGCGAATCACTTAAAAACTGGATGCATGGTGGTGGTGTCATTCCTGGTGGTGTCATTCCAGCACTGTGGCAAACATCAAATCTTCCAGACGGACTGCTGCTGTGTTCTCTGAAAGAAGAAAGTAAACACTAGTACATTACAGAAAATGTATTTCCTTCCCTCTATTTTCATAAAACTATAAATAAAAACGGCCATTCAAACCTTCAGAATCAAGGAGATAATCTGCCCAGAAGCCAAGTGTTAGGACCTCCTTATGCCGCCTGTTGCTTCCGGCTGGGCTGAGATCTGGTCTGAACTACTTTATTATCGTTTCTGCTGTGAAGTGCTCAGGGGGCTGTTCCACGAAGCGAGCTAATCCCAAAAGTCACGCTCATTCTGAAAATCCCAGCTCAGTTGCCCCAAATTCGGTTCCAGGAACGAGGCTAACGTAGCCTGCCAAGCCATCCTATATATGTGAATATATATACAAACTTTGCAAGGCAAGAATTTGGTCTAGCTCACTAGGCCAAGGCTAACCTGCAGGCTTTCAGCTCATTCACTAAGCAATATGCTTGTGGACAAGCCTGGTCTGTGGCACTCTAGCTGTGAGGTTACAGCCCCCAAACCTTCACTACTGTCATTATGACAGCTGCATGCATTTTCAAATGAGCCTCGATTTTCTGAGCTCGCTTCATGGAACAACCCTCTGCTCTGCTATGGTCTGGAAACAGCTAAAGCTAGGCTAGTACATCCATAAGTAACTTGAACTTTTTATTATGCTAATTAACTTACTCGATGGGAGTGAAGTTTCATTTTTGTTTTTGATTCGTAATTTGTTTTTGTGATTTCACTTTTGTTTTTGATTCGTAATTTGTTTTTGTGATTTCACTTTTGTTTTTGTGATTCTCAATTTTGCTGTTGTGTTTCTGAATTTGTTTGTGTTTCTCAATTTGTTGTTGTGTTTAATGATTTGTTGGTGTGGTTTGCACTTCAGGGCCACCGTACTTATTCCCCTTCCTTGGGCTGCTCAGATGGGCCCCTAGTGGGCGTGGGCCCCTGGGCCAGTGCCCATAATGCCCATTGGATAATCCGGCAGTGAACATGACCCAGCAGAGCCAATCAATGAGCTTGTGGGCGGGTCTAAGGGAAAATAGACTTCAGCTTGAGGCGGCTGTCTTCCGCATTGGTCCTAGTGCCTGACCTGTATCCATGTATGACAGATTCGGACGGTAATGGAAGACAGGAAAAAGGGCACTTTCGGCACTTCGGACAAAAGGGGCAGGTGCTCAAGCACCCATAGCCCCCCCCCCCCCCCCCCCCCCCCCCCCCCCCCCCCCCCCCCCTCTGCACGTGCCTGCTCAGCATTAAAGGGGTTGGATTGGGGGGTTAAACCACCAAATAGTTCCCGAGCACAGTCACTGCTGCAGCTCACCGCTCCCCACGGGGATGTGGGGTCAAATGCGGAGATGTAATTTCACCAGCATGTGATGATGACTAATGGGATTTTACCAATGCCACTTGTTTGGCGACATCTACCCGTATAATTTCTCACTGAGTTACAACCAATCAGCATGAGTTAACCACAAGTCCCACCCAGTGACTCTGCCGGGCCTTTTCTGACTACATAATCCAGTAAAAAGACTCGGTTGGTCCCTGAAATGGCCTGGAAAGTGGCCGTTTCCCAGTTAAATGGAGACAGGCGGATGATGCGATAGTCAGAGAAAATTACCCAGAAGTTCCGGAAACAGGCCTTTAATGATGCTGCTGCATGCTGGATAAAAATAGATACAAAATCTGCAAATAATTTTAAAAAATGCAAGACAAGACGCAAGAAACGTGCATTTTCTGTGTTTAGGACTATTAATTACTGCTGCATTAACACAAATATCAATAATCAGTGATGAATCAAGCTTTTCATTTCTTACCTCACTGTATTATCTGAGAAGCATCTGAGAACTCGACAGCACTCTGACGCAAACTCAGATTGATTTTGTTCACTACTGCTCACTTCAGGAGAAGTCAATAAAGGTCTATTGATCAAATTATGGTCCGTGGCGAATCTCATACTCTACAGCGATGGAGGCGCTTATTATTTTTATTTATAGAAAACTCTTGGAGAACATTAGATGAGAAAAAATAAAAGTCACACAAGGATAAAGACATGAGGACAGAGGGAAAGTTGCAAACAATTAGAGAATTTTCCTCTTCCCATTATTTAGTATTCCTGTAGCAACCCAAGGAACAGATGCTATTATTAGCCTCAGTCCCACAGCACAACTGAATGCTAATTTTCCTGTGAAAATGAATTTGCAAGTGCAAACTGCTGCATCGTCTTGTGTTTGAAACCACTCATTTGGAGATTTTGGGACGCTTGTGCATGCACAAACATTGTTGAGTTAATATTCAAACATAAACACAAATTTGATGTGTTGGCTAATTTTCTCCTCTCATTCCACAGAGTCACATCTGTCTGCTGTACGCTGTGCTGTACATTGGACCCGTTGGCATCCCTCACCTCCTGCTTGGTCCTCTACATTTCACCTAAACTGACTCTTTTCTTGTGAATAATCTCCGATAATCTCCTGACTTTGAAACATTTGCAGGATTTTTCGCCAGAGGCCGTGTCAAATGTAAAATCAGACGATCGTAAATGTGCACGTAATGTTTTAATGCAGGCGCACACTCCTGCACACGTCCCAAAAGAAACGAGGAGGTTATTTTTCTCCACACTGAACACAAATGACCCGATGCTCCACTACTCTGTTCCCATTCAGACAAATTGTGCCGAAAGCTTTCCATGTTGACTGACTCCTACACTAACGCTCCATGATGTACATACGCGCCGCCCCTGCGCGAGCCTCTGGACGCAGAAGCACTGTGACGTTTTGGGTTAATCTCGATACGAGTTGTGGACCCTGCAGCGCCTGAGCATCCAATCTCTGCCTCCATTTTTCCTTCCACTGTTTGATGTTTTCTTTGAGATGTGGCTGGCTTTCTGCTCCCTTTTCACTCCCTGCCTCTCTCCCTTCAACCAGTCAGGCAGAACATGCCCCCCGACAGCCACATCGGTGTTGGTCCGCGGTCGTTGGAGGGATGTGGCATACGCAGCACAGCCCCTGAGGTCACATTTGCACTAAACAGTCTCGTTGTGCACAGCCACTGATTGTTGGATATTGTAAGACTGAGAGATTAAAAGCTTTTAGTGCTACGAAGTTATTTGACCAAAATAAAAAATGTTAGGCATTTGTAAAAAGGGTTAGTGGTGTGCTTTTCCACATAAGCTTGACTGTCATTAGCTTTATTAGAAGCATTCGTTTCCTGAGTTGCTGTATAATAGACACCAGGATGCTTTTCCATCCAGTTATTACAGCTGCACTGAAACCAATATACAGTATTTATGCTGAACCCCGACAGTCTTGTGCACTTGAATCTGTCTTATGTGGTCTTGTTTGACAAATCTGTGCAAGTTGAGGATATTTTTCTATGATGAAATAGTGTAAATAGAAATATTTTCAATGTATGTTTTTTGAAATTGATTTAAGCCTTAAGTTGTATTCACCGTGTGGAGAGTCGGAATAGTTTGTTCAGCCAAAGTGTTGATTTTTACTATTTATTCGGGAAAAGTGCATTTATGTTGTTGATGTTCGGCGAGTTTTAGATACTCTAAATGTGTAAGTGTGATTGTGGGTGTTTGCAAATTTCCTCTGCAGAGGAATCAGAGGGGAGGCCGGCGCTGACCTCTCAGCACGTTCTCCCTTCAGCTCATTACTGCCGGTTTTTCAGAACAGAAACGTGTTTTTGTGGCTCCGGATCGCAGCGGGGTCGGAGGATTACTCGGTCGAGGATTTAGGATTAAGAGTTCTTAGGGTGTCTTGTGTTGAAGGTGAGTTAAACTGAGAAACTTGTTTTTTATTAAATACGTTCGATCACTGGGTTTCACTTGCATGCACCACGTGAAAATCGTCTTCTAACCCTATTCCTGCGTTAGCTGCTGAAAGAAAATACACGGGGAAACGCTTGGGTCAGATCTACGCCACACTGTAAAATTAGCCTTCGTGGACTCACCCATTTTAGCTCGCGGCCGTGGAAGGCTGTTGTTGATTTTTGCAGCCAGGCGAGAGCAGAGCGCATCTCGGCTAGTAAAAGCTAACTGTTAGCAACTCCACAATATGGCAGAGCTCCTTCAGGCCTGTGTTTTTAGTGGAGATCATCGTTTTAGTTTTTTACCCAAACAAGAAGAGTGAACACAAGTGGAAGAGTCTCGTTGCTGTTAACCAATCAGAGGCGAGATGTCATGAATATTAATGAGTACGACTTCAAATCCTGCTGTTTTCTGCTCCCCCACTCCTGCAGCTAAAGCTTGGTTTATGCTTGATGCATCCGCGAGGTCCGCACGGCCAAAGTTTCCGCACCGCGCACCTAGGAAATTTTCTAACTACGTGGAAAAACATGGCGGACTGGCTGTTGTGTGTTGTATGCATGTCGTGGAGCCCTATGCTGCCCCCTACAGTCTGGGAAAATATTGGCTCACAGCGGGGACAAGCCACAGGAAGTATAAACGCTGCAAAAATCATCTTGGCCTGATTCCGCGCATCTAATTTCCACGCGGAATGTACATGCGTCAACCATAAACCAAGCTTAATTTCTACTTCCTGAAACAGGAGCCCCAGAGCTTCTTTCCCCACAGAGAACGACTCAAAATGCATTTATTCATACCACAGCAAGCTCTCGCACCCTGTCCAGGTATTTCGTTTACGTATTCTGTAGTCTTCTGAAATTGCAGCACACTAATTAGTTTTCTGTGAGAACTGTACAATAATGTAAATCAACTCCGAAACACTGTTTTGCATTTGTGAATGCTAAACTCTCCATACATTCCAGTCG
This sequence comes from Aphyosemion australe, assembly GCA_006937985.1. Taxonomy (NCBI): domain Eukaryota; kingdom Metazoa; phylum Chordata; class Actinopteri; order Cyprinodontiformes; family Nothobranchiidae; genus Aphyosemion; species Aphyosemion australe. Next base: position 730,728 of record SSNS01000079.1, read on the forward strand.
ATGACTGATCAGAGGCCTGCCCAGTCTGTGCAACAAATGCCAGATATTTAAATACAGCTGAAGAGGAAAAACATTTAGACACACCTGAGTTATTAAATGGCAAATAAGAAGAACGGTTAATTGTCGTGTGCATGATAATTATTCAGTATTGTTCAGTAACAGCTAATGGTGGGCACTGTTGTGGTAATGTTGACAAGTGAGTAATAAAACATGTGACTACTATTCACAATGCCAAGAGAAAAGTTTTAATCAACACTTATTTTAATTAAGCGAATCATTAATTGTAAAAATAAAAGTTATATATGCTGTAACTGTAATGAAATTGGGCATTTTTGTGATGTCACCTCTTGGTTTTGGGCTCTTTTACTTTTATTTTGTTCTTATTAATTAAATATAGAAAAATTAATCTTAAAAGAAAAATGCCAATAATACAGGTGATGTATAATATTAATGTTTTATCAAATATGTATTCACACATCATGATTCAACTATTGGGAGCTGAGATCATTTGCCATTTATTAACAATATGTGACATAATTTTTGATGCTGATAGGAAATATTTTTTGTACAGATCTCCTGTTTTAATGAACATTATCTCATGTTTACAGCCAGTCTTTCAAACTGCATAAATAAAGATGTGTCACTGTTGAATGATTTAGCTACATGAGCGTTTTATTCATCAATGTGTTTTACTCAGAATTTGGCAGCCAAATATTTTTTAAATAATATTAAGCATAAAAGGTTTGGAGGTTTGTTTGATTCATTTATTTATTTATTTTTTAGGAACGTTTTAGTCACCTTTACAAAAAGATGGAACTAGGATCATGCATTCATACAATAAGAACCATGTGGGTAGAGCCCCCCAAAAGCACCTTAAGCACTTCCTGGTATGTTCCAGTCACAGTCACTCCTGGATGAAGATGGGATGTCAACAAAGAAATAATCAACCAAACCCAAATCCTCTTACTTTAACCCACAGTATAAGATTTACTTATTTATTCAATCATTACCTCAGCTGCTAAACATTATTTTTACTTTTACAGTAGCAACTGCTATCAATGACTTCCAAAGTCAAGAGTTAACTTTTCCTAGTTCTTTTAAGAAATATAAAAGCTACACCAGCCGTTCTGTGTGGGAGGAAAATGTACCTACTAAAGATATGAGAATGGGTCAAATATGCAGGTTAACATCTTTTAATTTACCCATAAGTCTGTAGTTATTACAGAATGTATTTTCATTACACAGTTCAATGAACAGATCCCAGAAATGTGATTTATTTTGTCAGATTTATGAAACATGTTAATTATAATGAAGGAAACAATGAGGATTATAGTTTTGTTTTTAAGGGATTATAGCTTGCTGTTTGGAATTTGCTGATTCACAAATCTACATAATTAGTTTAAACGAGAAATATTATCCAAATCTGACCTTTTGCATCTTTTGTGCTGCCATGTGGGTCTTCACTGCCTCTATAAACACTCCAAACATGAAAAATAAAACTTGTATCAGTTTAAATTTAAGTAATTATGTGCCTAAAACAAGCCATTTCAAAAAGCCCCCATTTGTGATGTCACAAACAGGTAGAATAGAACCACCTATCACGTGCGTGAGAGAGCTGCTGCTGGAGGAGCAACGGCTCAACCCCGAGCCCCTCCCAGATATCGGAGCTTCTCAGCCTATAGCATCTGAGTGGGCGTGGCCAGCTCCAGCTTGTTTTCTTAAAGTGACAGAGCTCTAAAACGGCTCATTCTGGAGGGTACTGAAAAAATAAAACTGCTGAAATCTCATGTGAGAGGGATTTAGAGCAAAGAACTTCATAAACATGTTTTGAAATGACCGTAAAACTATTATGACTTAAGAAAATAGTCATAATCTGTCTCCTCTAACAGCTTTAGTGACGGTTTCTGGGACAAATATGCTAAATTGATCCCTAACAAAAGCAGAATCCAAACTGAAAGAATTTGATTTATGCAGGTAAAACTAAGCACCTGTTTCTTCCTCACCTTCCATTTTCTTTTGTATCATTCTCTTTATTGTTAAACCTCACTGCCAGATAAAAACACCTTGTTTAAAAGCAGTCTCTCCTTTCCTCCTCTCAGTGAGTTTTCCCAGATACACACCTCATCTGATCATTTCCCATGAATCAAAGTTTGATTTTCCTTTGAGACACTTTTTCTCATTAGGTAGCCATCTCTTGTTCAAGACACCATAGAACCCTGCATCACTCGTCTAACAGTCTGGCTTGCGGGCAGCAAAAACAAGAATATATTTTTAGTACTTTGGAATAAAATCCACCTGCAAGCCCCACAAGGCTTTTTATCCACATATTCACGGGTACTCTATCAATAAAGCCTAAAGGCTCTTGCAACAGCAGATGTGACACACCCGCTGTTTTATCCAGGAACTAAATAAGGCTCTTAAAGTGAATATGTTGTGATTTTAGGGTTATTTTCTCTTCTTTAATCACTTTATTTAACATGTACTCAAATTTACTAAGAAAAGAAGTCGTTTTCTCCAATACAAAACACTGAATGATGCATCTTATTTAAATTTCAGGGTTTGCCTTCTCACGCCTATTTTAAAAACATTTAGTTGATTCTTTCCTAAAATTTTAGCACACTTTCAAAATCAGCAGTAGAAACAAAACTAGGATTTCTGAAGAAATTTCTGAGGATTCTATGCTACTGTCCAAAATTAATAAACTTTCTTAAACTCTGGTCAGGAAACAGCAGAGAACGTCCCGACTAGTACGGGCTAACCGTTAGCATTAGCAACTTCACCACACAGAAAAACTCCTCCAGGTTTGTGTTATTTGTGGAGATAAAACATCAACGTTGCAAGTCAGTGGTAGAGTCACGTTGCTGTTATCCAATCCGAGGCAAAATATCAGGAAATAAGACTCCGTGTTCTGCCACTCTCTGCTGCAGAAGACTTATCCCTGCTGAGCCAAGCATTTCTAGGCTTTGTTGCTCCGAGTACGACTTGCAAGGCATTCATTCCTACCAAAGACCACTGCAAATGTATTGATTAAATAAGTGTTTTACTCTTTTAAAGCACATATGAAACTCAGTAAGTATGAATTACAACCTCTGGAATCAGTTATGGCATGGCAGAAGTTTACTTTCAGTTTGGGGTAAGAAAATCTGTAGATTTAATTTGGGAATGCAGTTATCTAAAATGCACCCATGAAGTGAGGGTCACGTTCAAGAGCTGCATGTTAGCTAACAGTAACATCAGCTGTGATGAGCTGTGTCCCTTCATAGAGCTGATATTATTCACTGCCATCTCTAACCAAAGTCCAAAGTCATCAATATTTAACTGAACACAATGGACCAACTGTGCTGGAAGAAGAGGGTTAGCAGCCATTTATCCTCTTTTAGTTTAGCCACTTTAGCTCAGATGGAACCAGATTAAATCTGCAGTCGTTAAAGGAAAAAGTACCAGTGAAACACAGAATTTAAGGAAATATTCAGCTTGGCTTCACAGATACTTCGGCGTTCACGTTAATCAGAGATGATAAATATGAGCATCTTTTATTTATTGATGGTGTTTGAGGCAGTTGTCAGCCTGCCCAGTAGCTCATTAACACCACTTGTGTTTTACTTACAGCTCAGTGAAAAACAGCTTGAAAGTGAATATTTTAATAACCAGCAGGGAGACAAACACATAAACAGTGCCTTCTCAGATGTATTCAGATTTAAAAGTGATGTGGTGTTTGTGCGTGCCTTTAGGGATTTTAGGCATTTTTCTAAAAACATGATCAGATTTTCTCAGCAGATAAACAGGAGTTAAGCTGATGAGACGAATTTTATTTATGCTGATTGAAGAAAATCAACCAACAAATTATAAATGGCAGAAAGTAGATGAAAGAATGGTTTCATTTTTGTTTTGTTCAGAATAAAATGTCGTCTGCAAAGAAAATTAACCAATTCTTTTATTTCCAAATGGCTAAAAAGTATTTGGTTACATCCATCATCTAGTCTGGCCACGGTCCATTGACGGCTCTCAGGCGTTGGGCGGGATCTACGGTTGTCTCCACATGCTATTGGATAACAAATGTGACGTACTCACCGCTACGGATGTCAGTCAACAGCGCAGTCCGCCATACTCCATCAAAGAAGATGCAAATACATCCTTTTTCTATGTAAACCTAAGTACCTCTATCTTCTCTTGACTCAAAGAAAAGCCCAAGTCTAAACAGTCCAAAGTTGATGCCAAAGCCATTTCAGACGAGCCGTCGCCATCTTTGTTTTTTCAGTAACATCCCGCCCACCAACACAGTGCTGTGATTGGCCCACTAAACCAATAGAGCGCTGTGATTGGCCCACCAAACCAATAGAGCGCTGTGATTGGCCCACTAAACCAATAAAGCGCTGTGATTGGCCCACTAAACCAATAGAGCGCTGTGATTGGCCCACTAAACCAATAGAGCGCTGTGATTGGCCCACTAAACCAATAGAGCGCTGTGATTGGACCGCTAAACCAATAGATCGCTGTAATTGGCCCACTAAACCAATAGAGTGCTGTGATTGGACCGCTAAAGATGTCAGTCACGGGGAAGGCCGTCCATACACTGTCAAAGAAGATGCAACATCCCGCCCACCAAACAGATAGAGCGCTGTGATTGGACCAGCACCAGACGTCCGGGGCTGCTTTGGTTCCAATGGAGCATGGCTAGACCGATAGATTCTAGGCTATCCATCATCAGTTATTTTTCACAATCTACTTTATTAGTACAAAGACTTCTTCAAACATGTAACCATATTTGGTGCGAACAGCTTTAATTAAACAGTTAACACATGCATTATTTTATCTGAAACAAAAACTTTTCGAATTTTTGTCTTTTTTCTGAAATGTCTGTGGTTCCCAAATTTGAGGTAAATGTGGAGTGCATTTTGGCCTATTGTTTTTTAATAAAAATAAAGAATGAAGGCGCATCCACTGCACAGCTACAGAGACCAATTTTGTGTGCCACCCCAAAACATTTCACTGGCCCCCTCATGAAAATTTGTTAGGGACGCCACTGGATTCTAGGTTCGAATGCTCAAAACTCGTTCCGCCAACCTTTAGTTTCACCTCTTTAGGAAAAGAGTTTGTTTTTACTGTGAAAGAACATTGCAGTAGGCACAACAAATCCAGTGTTAGAGAAAATAACAAGTGACAAAAACAAATCACTGGCATGGCGTCTTATTCTAACAGTTGGATTGATTCAGCCAGAATAAATCCCAAGGGTCTTGTGCTGTCGCACGATCAAACCAAAACTGAAAGCCGTCATTTAAACATGCAGAAGGAAGAAAAACACCATTTTTTCCCTCATCTTTACATATTTAGGCTAATCCTCTGGAAGAATTCATTTATATTTTCTGACATAATCCACAAAACATGTCATTTTTTTTAATTCTCTGTATTTTTTGGGTGTTTAATGTAAAGTTGCCCAAATAAGATACTGTAATTTTTAAAAATTCTATCATGGATTCATGAATTATTTGTGTTCCAAAAAACTTTAATTACACATGGCCAAAATCTTCTTTCTGCACTGTAACATGTAATTACCTGTGGTTGTAGAGGCTGCAGACACCTGCAGAAAATCTCCTCATGAGTTTATCGTCTGCACAGATTTAAGCCCCACACAGCTTTTATGTGACAATATGTTTCCCATCTATGCAACAGGAGGCACATGTGCAATGATATATGCTATCACTCCCTCACAGATGGCTGCTTGAATTTATAAATTTTTTCCCACTTGATAACCATTCATTGAGAGTTGTATCTCGTTTATGATGTTGCCAAAGAGCCGACTGGTTAAACCCACGACTCTCCAGAGAGACTCTGAACCATCTGACACGTTAATGTTTTATATTCCCAAACCCTTTATTGAAAGTGTCTGCCAGAAGTGATGGAGATTCATTAAAATGATTCACCTTGCTCAAAAGAAGCTGGTGTTGCCATTAAAATGCAAAAGTCTCACATGACTTCTTCTGTCTGTTCACATATTATCTGTGACAACGGAGCTAAAGAGAGGGCACGTCACGGCTACTTGGTATTCCTCCTACAGGGGCAACTATTTGCTATTGAATCAGTTTTGTGGTGACTGCAGTGCAGGGGAGGTTCTGGACCAGAGATACCCAATGGTGGTCCTGGAGGGCCGCTATCCAACATGTTTTAGGTCATGTGCACATGTAGCCGGGTTTTTGTAAAACCAAATATCCTGCATCGCTTGTCTAGAAAAACAAATCTGAGTCCACACTACCTTGTTTTCAGCTAAAACATCCAGTGCTTTGTGAGGCACATTCATAGGCTTGCCAAGCCTGTAGGTGGCACTAGTTCCCCAATTTGTCAGAATCTTTGCCAAAAAACATTCCTTGGACGTATAATAACTAGACTGACAGGAGGCACTGCTTAGCTCACGGGTAAAACCCGTCTATTACTTTACAAACTGCGTACGCATCCAGTGGAAAGCCCGGGTTAGGCTCCGCCCTGAGCAGGGGGGCCACAGGGGGTCTAAGCTTGATGTCAGGGTGGCACTAGACCACCTTGGACCCCGCTAGACCCGCCCCTGCTGCTGTGAAATGATAAACAAAAGTTATTTTAAATTCCAAATTAAAATTTACACACCATGCCTGGAACATCAAACTGACATACTTTATACTTTGTTACGAAAGGTGCTTATTTTTTGTCTTCGTCCTTTAAAACCTGAGAGCGACGAGTTAAACTGACCTCGATTTTAATTAATTAGTAACTTTTTAAGATGTGAAACAACGGTAGAGAAAACTTTCTTTGCACAACATCAGAATCTTGCTGCAGGCATGGACGGGTCCAGCAACAAGCTGTTTTGCTGCAGGTGGGTGCGCGACAAGATCCCCATCACTTTCAGAGATGAACTTTACCACATCCTGAGGATGACCGGACCGCTGGTACGGATTGAGTCAACACTTTTCTTCACTCAGTTGTTTTATTATGATAAATATATAAATGAATATTCTGTGCTCCAATCGAGCTGCAGCTCATGCAAAACTCATGCAAACTGAATTGAAACTTTCTTGTTTCTAGCTGCTCTGCAGAATCCTCCATTACTTGCTGCCGTTTGTGGTTACAATGTTCTGTGGACGCCTGGGAAATGAAGTGATGGCCGGCTACGGACTGGCTTCTGCCGTAAGTGCTGCTCATCTAAATATTTTAAAGACTTTTAGAGAATCATTAATATCATAGCAGGAGAAAATGAATTAAATATTAGTTTTTTATCACACAAAACTATTTCTAATAGTCATAGAACTGTTGATTTCATAAAAAAGTTTATTTAAGTGTGTATTGATTTCATTTCAGGCCATTAACGTCACCACAGCAGCGACAGGTTGCGGTCTGGGCCTGGCCTGTGATACTTTGGTGTCTCAGGTTTGGAAGTTTCATAGTTCTCTGAATTTTGTCAATGTTCTTTTATTTGAACTCCCTTTTATCTCTCGACTAGTCATTACTGTACTTGCACTGAATGATTAACTGTGTGTGTTCCTGCGCAGACGTTCGGTGGAAAGAACCTGCTACGGGTGGGCGTGATTCTTCAGCGGAGCGTCATCATCCTCATGTTGTTCTGTTTGCCCTGCTGGGGGCTCCTCATTAATGCCCAGGCCATCTTGTTGTGTCTGGGTCAGGACCCTGAGGTTGCCAGGTAAACAAAAAAAATCTGCATGTAAAGCTACTGATGCAGAACACAACATCTCAGGATTAATGTCAGTTTCAACCCTTCACAAATCATTCAAGACTGCAATTTAAAGCAATTTCCACTGAGTGCAATTTGCTAATAAATCATCCTGGCAGATGCTACGGAGCAGTGATTTTCTGTTTAAAACTTTATTTGGACACTTCTTTTCTTTTTAGAATAGCCCAGCTGTACATCACAGCCTTCCTTCCTGCAGTACCAGTGAGTTTTTCTTCTTTTTTTTATATTTAATCCATTTTTTAACATTTATAAACAATTTTTTATCAACGTTTGTCTTTTAGGCGATGTTTCTTTATAATCTTCAGGTGTCCTATCTGCAGAACCAGGTGAGCTAATCATATTCTGTTTCCTTAATTACTTTAATTGCACTCGTATGAATGAGTTTGTGTTCTCAGGGAATAATCCTGCCACAAATGTACGCCGCTGCGTTGGCGAACGTAGCTAACGTGGTGACGAATTACGTCCTCCTGTACTGGCTGGATCTCGGTGTTGGGTATTAAAATCAGCAGAACATGATCACATCTCATTAAAAACGTTTGCAGCTTTCATCTCATCTGTGATTTTATTTCAGAGGATCTGCAGCAGCAAACACTCTGTCTCAGATTTACATCTGTGCGTTTGTTTTTGCGTACATTTGGTGGAAGAAGCTTCATTCAACAACATGGGGAGGTGAGGGATTTAATCAGCTTTTGTCTTGCATCTCTCACACTCAAAAGACTCCATGTTATTTATTTATCTGGATACATGTGTGACGTGCTCCTCCTGCAGGCTGGTCAGCCGAATCGCTGCAGGAGTGGGGCTCCTACATGAAGCTGGCACTTCCCAGTACATTAATGATTTGTTTTGAGTGGTGGGTTTATGAGTTTGGGGGATTCTTTGCAGGTAATTATTCTTCAAAAATGATAATAAAAAATATACTCTACCATTATTAGCTTCCTTTTACATTCTTTTTTGTCTGTTATAATCAGGAATGTTGAGTGAGGATGAGCTTGCAGCCCAGCATGCTGTGATAATGGTGGCTTTCATCACTTACATGGTATTTAGTGATCAATGTGCTCGTCAAAGCTGTGCAAACATTCTTCATTCAGCTAAAAGCCTCTGATTAAAGTTGTTCATTTGTTAATCTGCAGTTTCCTCTTGGGATTCAAGCTGCAGCTTGTGCTCGGGTTGGGAACGCGCTCGGTGCAGGAGACACCGCCCGGGCGCTTCTCACCAGCAAGATGTCACTTTCTCTTGCAGGTTAGTGAGGAGCAATTAGGGTGGAGTTGTGTTTGTGGTTTGGGGCTGTGAGGAGCATTCAGACCTGTAGACATGACAACAACTGCACAAATGCACAGGCGAGTTAGATCAAGACTCTCCAGTCCACTCACACCAGAGGGACACTGTTTTTGAGGAGGGTAATGTTTATATGTTAGAAAGAGAAGATTGATGTTTTGAGACAAGAGTGAAAAAGGGTTTGGAGCTTTTTTTGCAAATAAAGATCTGTAAGTCTTTGTGGATAGAAGACGTTAAAAGCATCAAATTTCATGGATTTGATAGGGTCATCGCTTTCTAGTTTCTTGGTTTTTTAAGGAGACATTTTACGCAAAACTCACAGTTTGGATAATTTTGTGCTGCCATGTGGGTCTTTACTGCCTCTATAAACTCTCCAAAAAAACATCCGTCTGTTTCCTGTCAGTGTTTGGTTTTACCAGCCTAAAACAAGCTGTTTCAAAAAGTCACCGTTTGTGATGTCACAAACGGGGAAAGTAGACTACTACCACCTCTCATGTGAAAGAGAGAGCTGCTGCTGGAGGAACAGTGGCTCTACTCTGAGCCCCTCCCAGAAATTCTAGCTTCTCGGCTAATGACAGCATGAGTGGGGGATGAGAGTGGGCGTGGCCAGCTTCAGCTTGTTTTCTTAAAGTGACAGAGGCCTGAAACGGCTCATTCTGGAGGGTACTGAAAATGTCAGTAATAGAACTGCTGAGATCTCTTTATGTGAGAGGGATTTGGTATCAACCATACACCTATCTCCTCTAACATAAATGTGAGTCCATTATTTACAATAAAAACAGGATCTGGGTCACTTTCAAAAAAGTTGAGTATATCCTTTAAAAATATGTTGCTATATGACAAATTTCTCGCCTCTGTCTTCTTTTTTTCAGCCTCCTTTGCAGTCGTTGAAGGTGTTGTGCTTGGTTCCACTAAAACAGTGATTGGATACATCTTCACCTCTGATGAGTGAGTCCGACTCACATGTTCAGTGTCAGTAACGCTCATTTGTGACGCCTCAAAGGTTTTTAAAGGGTTTTTATTCATGCATGCACAGAGGGAAAAATTAAACATGCAGAGAAAATGTGTGTGCTCTGTCACAAAACCAAAATAAATAAAAGACTCAGAAAAAATTGTACAGGGTTGAATAATATACAACAAAAACAGATGCAAACCTTTTGTTTTTGCAGGAATATTGCAAGAATCGTGTCAGACCTGATGAACGCTTACTGTTTCCTTCAGCTCTTTGATGGTCTCGTGGTGAGTCCACCAGCCTGCTCTCTGTGCAAAACAGAAATATTTGCTGTATGACGCCAAAAGCTGAGTATGTGTTTCTCCTCCATCTTAGTGTGTGTGCACAGGCATCTTCCTGGGAACAGGCAAACAGAAGATACCAGCTGTGGCCAATCTAATTGGATACTACTGCATTGGGCTCACACTGAGTGTGACTTTGATATTTGTCGCAGAACTGAGGATTTTAGGTGACTGTGTGAAGGAAACATTTTTCAGTTTTTTCAGGACTTAAAGACAAATAGGGCTTTGATCAGGAAGTAAAGGTTGTGCTGTGCTTTTAACGGACTCATTTGTCTTTTCTCTGCAGGTTTTTGGCTCGGGCTGCTTATTTGTGTCGTTTTGCAATCTACCTTCTACATTATTGTTATCTTCAGGCTGAACTGGGTGAAAATGACAGAGGAGGTATTCTAGTGGCCAGTCCAAAGAACTGCATGGCTCTGGTGTTTGTTGGTTTATGTTTAAAGAGGTCCAAACCATTTTTTACTTTTTTTTTTAAAATGATTGGTCACTCTGAGTTTATCATGCAGGCTAAACATGAAAATAGTCTCCTACACCTATCTCCTGCATTAGCCTCTGATAGAAAATAGACAATGAAACGCTAGGATTTGAAAAGCCTGACAGATCTACGTCACACTGCCACGTAGCATTCATGGACTCAACCATCATGGCTCACGACGAGGAAAGCTGTTGTTGGTTTAGTGTCCAGGAAACAGCATTAGCAACTGTTAGCATTAGCAACTCCACCACACAGCAGAACTCCTCCAGGCTTGTGTTATTTGTGGAGCTAAAACATCAACGTTGCAGAGCAAACCGAGTCGGTGGTAGAGTCGCGTTGCTGTTAGCCAATCAGAGACAAGATAAAACTCCAAATCTTAAGCTATTTTCTCCTCTGGCGTAATTCTCCAGCTGCACCGGAGCTTTTTCCCCAGAGTACGACTTACAAGGCATTCATTCCTATTAAAGACCACTGCATATGTATTAAAAATATGAGAGAAGGACCTCTTTAAAGCATCAGTTTGCAGATACAAAATTGGATATTTTTTCTTGTAGCTATTTGATCTGCAGGAAAACATCAGTTGTTTTGTTTTGTTTGAATCCCAGGCTGTGAAACGCGCCAAGAAAAGGACTAACATGACACTTTTAGAGACGGACATCTCATTAGACAATGAGGGTAGCGTCACAAATGGACAGTCATCAAGCAATGGAAATGTAAGCAGCCCATCAAATCCTGCAAACATTTCTCTAGATTGTTTTGGAATCTAAATCCACATCATACTGATATTTTTTATTAGTCAGTGGAAGGCTACATGTCTGTGAAGACTGAGCAGCACGATGAAGACAGTGAGACCAAAGACAGACGTGTAGTCCAGCAGCAGAAAAGCACCCGTCTCTCCACCACGCAGCTGATCATCAGACGAGGACTCACTCTGTTTGCAGCTCTTGTTCTTCTCGCTGTCGGAGCAGCAGTTCACCTCCTCGTCCCTTTGCCAGAGATCCACTCTGCAAAAGCCAACTTAACCCTGCTGGACTGGATCAATACAACATTTGCTCCTCATCAACTTTTGTCCACCGTGCAATAAAAGAGTCAACATTCTTGTGAAACACCAAATGTACAGTGAATATAATGAAAACACTCTATGGACATCCACATGTAGACAATCAGCTTGGCTGCTGCAAATCTGCTACATAATTAATCAGATTGAGACCTAACGTGAATATTTTCTTTCATTTCAGAAAATAAAACAGTAGAATTGAATAATTTTGTATCCATTCATTTTCATTCCTGCTTATTTAAGGTTATGGGTGGAGCTTAAGAGGACGGCCCACGAAAAAACGTATAATGCGTGTTATTTTTGAAGTATGATCGGTCACTCAGAGTTTCACATGAATGCTGAACATTGTTAACCTTTATTTAACCAGGTAAAAACCAGATTAAGAACACATTTTGAAAATGGTCTTCTACCCCTATTTCCTGCAATAGCCGCAGAAAAGACAATAGACAACGCCCAGGTCAGGAAAAGCCACACAGATCTACGTACAGAGCACACAGCAGAAGGGTGTTTTTGCAGCCAGGAGAGAGCACAGCCTGTCTCAGCTAGTAGAAGCTAACCATTAGCATTAGCAACTCCTCAACATGGCAGCACACATTCAGACTTGAGTTATTTGTGGGGCTAAAACATCAATGTTGTTTTTTTAATCCAAGAAAGAAGAGCGAGCGAAGGCAGCAGAAGAGTTGTGTTGCCGTTAGCCAAATCAGATGTGAGACATTTGAAAATCAGGAATAATAATGAGTAAGACTCTAAATTCTGACCTTGAAAAAGCCATCGAGGCTTCCATCGCTCGTTTACAGTTAGTGCAAAATGCTGCATCTCGTCTCCTAACAAATACTCCCAGGAGAATTCATATTACACCTCATCTGTCATCACTCCACTGGCTTCCTGTGAGTTTTAGAATGCAGTTCAAAATCTTGATGTTTACGTTTCAAGGTATTCATGGCACTGCTCCTTCCTACATCTCAGATATCTCATCATTATGTATGCAAAATAGGTCGTCCGGTCAAATGTTCTGTGATGTCCCTAGGTCAAGATACAGACAGTAGCGACCCCAAAACTGTAGAACAAATTGACCTAATTAGACTTAAAGAGGTCCTAGAATGCAGTTAATCAACAATCTAAAACAGCTTTGAGCCTCTAAAAAGCATCAGAAATGTTCTTTTGGCTTTCATCTGTCCCAGGAGCCCTAATACAGGCCATTCTAAACCCCCTAGCCTTGCTGTGAAAAGAGCTGTTAGCCCCGCCCACTCGGCCAGGACATGAATATGATAATGAGCTGCTTGCTGATTGGTCGGTTTCCCCAGAAGGCCTCAGACACATGCAGGTTTGAGGAGGCGTGGCTCCCCCTTATGACGTGTTAAGGAAGGTTTTATCAGAACAGGAGGTTTTCTCTCGCCTTTTTCAACTTTCTAATTTACATAAAAAGTAGGTCACACACAGCTTTGACTTTTTGGCATGCTACTGTTGACCACCCAAGCTGTCTTTATTCAACAACAACAAGGAACATGTTGGTTTACATTCTAGGGCCTCTTTAAAACATACCTTTACCGTCAGGCTTTAAATCAGTAGGGGTCCCCAAACATTTTGACTTTTGCTCTTATTGAGCTCTTTTATGTTTTTATTCTGCTTTTTATTATTTTTATAGCTATTTTGGTGAATTTGTTTTATTGTCATACTTTGACGCACTTTGGTTGCCTCTATTGGCTGTGTAAAGCGCTCTATAAATAAACAGATTGACTGATATTAGATAAGTTTTTGTTGCAAAGATTTCCATTTCCTGCCTGCAGTCCTTGTGCGGGTGGCTGGAACAGCAAATCAATAACGGGAGATATTTACTTCTAAAACAATGTAAAACCTTTTTTTGTTAGATTTCAAAAAGATCTCTGCTTTATAAATCACCCCAGGGTGATCGATATTGATAAATTTTTTCTTTGCCAGAGGATTTTTACCTGAACATTTCTATTTTTTAAATTCGCCACAATACAAATGGTTGGATATTAAAAAATTATGTTTTTAGAGCTTTCTGAGCGATCCACTTATGTTTCTGCCTTTGGTCTTTTCTGCATGGGGGAGTCTTGAAAGGGTTAAATGTCCACATGATGCTGAGCCATCCTGTGAATGTTTTAGCTTTGAAGTGATAGAAATCAGATTATTGTTGGAAAATTTCCTCCACTGATCAGAAGTAGAGCTGCCTCATTGTCTTCTGCATGTTTCATCACTCAGAACAGAACATTTTCTCTTTCAAGTCCCACATTTCTGCCTTTGTTGTGTCTTTGTTTTTACAATCTCTGTTGTTTCAGCTGGGCCTGGCTCATTTCCAGGGAAGCTGTGGCCGCAGCGAGGTTTCCATCCTCTGCAGCATCCAGACAACAACAAAGATCAGCATGTCAGAGTGGAGTGAGACAAATCGGTGGATGGACGGGCGCTTTAGACATGGAGGTGACCAGCAACAAACTTTTTTTCTGCAGTTGGGTGCACCACAGGGTTCCCGTGGCCCACAGAGAGGAACTGTACCACATCCTGAGGATGACAGGGCCTCTGGTAAGGACTGGCACTGACTGGATTGTAATTTCACAAGCTGCTGCGCTCTGGGGAAGATTGATGACAGTCATTCTTTGCCAGAGAAAAGTTTAAAAGGTTTAAGACTTGCCAACAGAAATCAATAGACTTAAAAGATTGTTTGGCAGGTCTTGGGAGCTGAGCTGAGCTGTATCTACAGCCTGCTAAAGTAATGGAAAAGTCACAAGTCGTTTGTCAAAGCAAACAACAAAAACAATTAACCGAAGCGCGTGTTTGCTGAAATATCACCTGTCAGCCGCTTGACCTGCTCTCCTGATGTTTGTCTCTGCAGCTGCTGTCTCGAATTCTCAATTATCTGCTTCCGTTTGTGGTGACGATGTTCTGCGGGCGTCTGGGGAACGCTGTGATGGCCGGCTATGGATTAGCTTCAGCTGTAAGTGGACAGCGTGAGTTCTCACGCAGTCGTGGAGGAAAGTTTGAGAAGAAAACAAATGGAAGTTTTATTTCAACCCAGCTCATCACGATTCTCCAGGAGGACTTGTCATGATTTATTCTAGTTGTGTTGAAATCCAGTCAAAGCTTGTTGTGCCTTTTATTCCAGACGATTAACGTTACCACGGTAGCGACAGGATACGGCCTGGGGCTGGCGTGTGACACTCTTGTTTCTCAGGTCTGAAACTTTTAAAAGTTTCTTATTTACAAAAAAAAAAGTTTTTGTGCTTAAAATATATTTGTTTTGTTCTGCAGACGTTTGGTGGCAAGAACCTGTGGCAGGTTGGAGTGATTCTTCAGCGGAGCATCATCATCCTCATGTTGTTCTGTTTACCATGCTGGGGGCTCCTCATCAACGCTCAGTCCATCCTGTTATGTCTGGGTCAGGACCCGGAGGTCTCCAGGTACTAGAACTTTCAATAAAGTATGAATGTTTACCAGAGTTCATTTATTTTCACATGTGGGTTAGGGTTAGGCTGTGGCTTACTGGGGAAGAGCAGTTGTCCACTGATCTGAGCGTGAGCCTTGCAAGTCATTTGCATCCTTGGACAAGTTCTATCCATCCACCCAACACAGAGACACACAGGACAAACAACCACACACACACACACACACCTAAGGACAATTTAGAGAGCCCAATCAACCTGACAGTCATATTTTTGGACTGTGGGAGGAAGCCGGAGTACCCGGAGAGAACCCGCGTGTGTACAAGGAGAACATGCAAACTCCATGCAGAGACTCCAGGCCGGGATGAGAACCCAGGACCTCCTTGCTGCAAGGCACTAACCACTGTGCAGCCCCTTGGACAAGTTACTAAACCCAAAAGTTGCACCCTGAGCGTGGTACAAATGGCAGCCCACTGCTCTTTAGGGATGGCTCAAATGCAGAGAAATAATTTCTCAAAGGGGATCAATGAAGAGAAACCATACAGCAGATTTATTAGGGGGGGGGGGGGGGGGGGGGTGGAAAGTAAACATTGTTCATTTTTTAAAAATAGAAACTACTTCTTCCAATACGTATTTACTTAAAAAGAAAATGTTTTACAGTGTTATTTACATGCTGCAGATGTATTTAGTTGTTTTCTGCTGCTAAATCAAAACACCCTTATTTATTTTGAAGAGGAAAAAATAGGCTGGAGCACTCAGGTTAATCGGTGCAAACCTGAGTGCTCCAGCCGATTTTTTCCTCTTCACAGGTGTTGTTCCCAGCTGTTGAGCACCGATATCCAAGTGGATGAAGCGCAGTGTGCCTGTTTACCCTTGTTTATTTGTTTGTTTGTTTGTTTTTTAGAATTGCCCAGCTCTATATTACAGCCTTCCTGCCTGCAGTACCAGTAAGTCACACATTTAATCTCACTTTTACTTTAACATTTTTATTGAACTTTTCAGTTTCTGTATAATTCTGTTCAGTTGTTTTCATTTTAAAATGCTATCTTTGCAGGCCATGTTTCTACATTTTCTTCAGGTGTCTTACCTGCAGAATCAGGTGGATTTGCATCCTCAGTCTGATGAATAATCCTCTACTTTGATCCTGTTTAAAACACAAACATCAAATATTTTTCATGCTTTCTCGACATTTCTTGATCACACGTTTTCATATTTTTCCATTCAGGGTATAATCCTGCCCCAGTTGTACGCTGCTGTTTTGGCAAACCTTGCAAGTGGAGCGACAAACTACATTTTAATTTACTGGCTGGACCTGGGTGTTGGGTATATGCATGCTCATATATCTTAATACACTCATTGAAATCTGAACTGAAGTCCAAATCAGTACTTCTTGTGCTTTTCAGTGGATCTGCAGCAGCAAACACTCTGTCTCAGATTTACATCTGTGTGTTTCTGTTTGCCTACATTCGCTGGAAGAAGCTTCATGTAAAAACATGGGGAGGTGAGGGACAGCTTGATGATGCAATGACCTCAAAAACTATTCATAAACACATAAATGGGTCTCTGACTCCCCCTGCAGGCTGGTCTGTGGAATCGCTGCAGGAGTGGGGCTCCTACATGAAGCTGGCTCTTCCCAGTGCTTTAATGAAGTGCTTTGAGTGGTGGGTTTATGAGTTTGGGGGATTCTTTGCAGGTAGATCAAATACTATTGGTCTATTTTTATGTATCAAAAACAGAGTTGTGACTTCTCGTCTGTTCTGATCAGGAATGCTGAGTGAAGATGAGCTTGCAGCCCAGCACGTAGTGATCATGGTGGCTTTCATCACCTACATGGTACTGAGTTATGACAGCATATATATGAAACTTGATGTTCATGTTATATTTAATTACTCTGATTCCTTAGTTCCCACTTGGTATTCAAGCTGCAGCGTGTGCTCGAGTTGGGAACGCGCTGGGTGCAGGAGACTGCAGCAGGGCGATTCTGACCAGCAAGGTTTCACTCGGTCTTGCAGGTCAGTTATATATACATTTTTTGCATTTGAATTTTTGCAGCATCTCCACAATTTGACACATTTCCCACCTCTGGGTTTCAGCTACATTTGCGGTTGCTGAAGGTCTCGTGCTTGGCTCCTCTAAAACAGTGATTGGCTTCATCTTTACCTCTGATCAGTGAGTCGAACAGTTGCAGTCACGATATAGAAACTAATATTTTAATAAAATAACTTATATTAATGCTAAAACTCTGTTTTCAGGAGGATCACTGGTCTGGTATCACAGCTGATGAACGCTTATTGTTTCCTCCAGTTCTTTGACGGTCTTGTGGTGAGTCTCAAATACTGTTGATGTGTTCGGGAATGTAGCTGTCAGTGAAGGAAAATGCGTCCATTCTAACGACAGATGTGTGTTTTTACACTCCAGTGTGTGTGTACAGGCATCTTCCTGGGAACGGGGAAGCAGAAGATCCCAGCTGTGGCTAACTTCATTGGTTACTACTGCATTGGGCTCACACTGAGTGTGACTTTAATGTTTGCAGCCAAGCTGAGAGTTTTAGGTGTTTAAGAATGAGTTTTTTTATCTGAAATGACCTTAAGTGACTTTTTAAGTGAAGTTTGCACTTAATGTTGTCTACGCAGGTTTTTGGGTGGGACTGCTGGTTTGTGTCGTTTTACAATCCTCCTTCTACATCGTTGTAATCTTCAGGCTGAACTGGAAGAAAGTCACAGAGGAGGTATTGTAAAGTTCAGGGTCTGGGGTCACATGTTGGTCCTGTTCCAGGGGCTCTTTGATACGAACAGTTAAAGCAGAAATCCAGAGTTTTTTCTCACAAGGCACCACCTAGAGGTGGAAAACATGTACTGCACGTTAAACTCCTGGTTGAAAGCAAAGCTTCTTGTTCATGAACATACAACTCTAGCTGGGCAACAGAGCTAAAACACACTGTTTTACAAACATATTCTCATTTTATGCTGCTTATTCACACACACACAGGCACATACACACACATGTTTATTTATGCCGATAAATGAAAACATGTTATTAGAGTTTCATCATTTTTGTGTAAGAAACTGAAGTAATTTCATTTTTTAACAATACTTAAAGTAGCTCTCCGGAGTATTTCTTTTATCTGATGGCACCATCTAGTGGCTGACAAGCGTATCACACCAATAGTCGGTGGACTCGGTAATTTAAGATGGCGACTGCACGTTTCTTGTTTATGAATGTGCTTCTGTAGCCGACAAACAGAGCTAAAACACGTTGTTTTACAAGTATTATTCTCATGTCATGTTGTGTTTTCATACATTTATATTTTAAAGACTTACTTGTCCGTGAAAAGTTCATCAACGCTGCATCAGCCGACGTAAGCGGTAGTCTAACGCTATTGGTTAGTTCTGGTCGGCGCTCAGTTTCCTATTGCATGGATTTTACTAAGCAGGGGGCGGGGCTTAGCAAAAAAAAAAAAACATATTGCTTACATTATATCACACTACATGATAAGACAATCACTTTTACGGATTTCTGAAAAATCATACATTATTCCTTAAAGGGGAAAACTCCGCATTGCTGCTTTAACTTGTTGTTATGTTTTTTTTAAGTTCTATGTGCAATTTTATTTAGTGGCAAAAATGGCTCTGATTAATCTAAAGGTTGCAAATTCATGGAATAGCTATTAATCATCATGTACTTTCTGTAGATTTGGACTGCAGTGATAACCTTTAATCTAATTTTAAGTGTTTGTTGTCTGCTTTCTCAGTAGGTTTGAATAAAGGCAACTGGACTTCTTTGTTTCCTTGAAGACGTTTCACATCTCATCCGAGGAATTTTGTCAATTCTAACAGGAAATGCGGAGAGTCGCCCTTAAATAATGTAGTGGGCTGTTGTTGCTTAACTAGCTGAAATGACATTTGAATCGCCCAGGTGTGGATTACACAGAAGCTTCCAGGAGATTAGGTTGAGAGCTGAGAAAGCTTCAGGTGTAAGTAGACTCAGCAGTCCACTTACACCTCAAGGACACCTTTGAAGATGTTGATATTTGTGATGGAGAAGATAGATGGTTTGGCAGTGGCGACCCTAGAAAATTTACATAGGGGCCGTTAAAAATTTTGGGGTGGCACCCCAAATTGGTCCCCGTTGTAACTCTGGGAGAGTTTAGCCTGTAGCATCGCTCCTCCATTCATTTTCATTAAAAAACAAAATTTACATGTAACAATAAAAAAAACATATAACCATGTGACAAACAAACAAATATATGTGATTTAGAAATATGAATGATTTGTGTGAACATGAATGCGATTTATTAAGGGGGGTGCCCTGGGGGGCCAGTGGGGTGTCTGTGTAATTCACCCTTCCTGCTTCTGATCCAAACACCTCAAAATCCAACACAGGGCCTAACAAGGTCAGTGACCCCTCAGCAGGTAGGGAGGAGGGTGAGTAAATGCAGTTTCAGCTAGTTCAGCTGCAACAGCTCACTAAATTATTGACCAAGTTCCTTGGCTGAGGTGTGAAACATCTTTAAGGAACCAAAGAACTCCAGTTACCTTCATAGCTACTATGATTATCATCACCAGCATGTTGTCTGCGTTCATCCAGGCTGTAAAAAGAGCCCAGAAATCACTAAACACTCTGGACCCTGAGGGAACCCCAGATCAGTCAACACACAATGAAAAAGTAAGTAGAGGTAAAGGTTTATTCTTCAGGCGATAAACCAACATTTTGCTCTTTCATCTAAAATAATT
The DNA here is from genome assembly GCA_006937985.1 of Aphyosemion australe. Taxonomy (NCBI): domain Eukaryota; kingdom Metazoa; phylum Chordata; class Actinopteri; order Cyprinodontiformes; family Nothobranchiidae; genus Aphyosemion; species Aphyosemion australe. The sequence continues at coordinate 750,673 of SSNS01000079.1, forward strand.
AACTGATAGGGAACGTGCTGCTTTCACAGTCAGTGGACGGCTACGTGTCTGTCAGTACGGAAGCCCATGACGGGAACACTGAGAGGGAAGGAGGACAAGTGGTCCAGCAGCTTAAGGACAGCCGTCTCTCCATCACACAGCTGATCATCAGGCGTGGACTCACGGTGTTTGCAGCTGCTGCAGTCCTCGCCACTGGAGCGGCCGTGCTCTTCCTCGTCCCTTTACCAGAGATTCAGTCTGCAGAGAGCAACTGTACCAGCGACTGGATCAATGCGACATATAGTCCTGATTCAATTTTCTCCACTGAGCTGGTCCCAAATGAAGAGTTAGAGTGAGTCGAAGCTAATTTTGACATTATGTAGCCGTACAACTGCACACTGGAGGAATTAAATATAAAAATCCAAATAAATTTCTGCTCCTGCTCATTTCAGCGTGCACCTCTTTTGGGTCTTGCTTTATCCTGCAGTGCGAACATCCGTATTATGTTCAGTACTGGTAGCAAAAGAACCAACCGTCTGACTTCAATGGACTCTGCTCGCTGTCAAGTGATCAGAACGTTTATAATAAGTCCAATGGCCAGTATGAACAGCATGACGGCCAGAGCCAGACCTCTTCTGAGAACCAGAGACCGATAGGAGAGCTCAGCTTTAGGTGAAGCCTCCTCAGTGTCAGTCAGGTTAAGGACATCGGTTTGGCTGAAGGAGTCCTCTGCATCTTCTGGCTGGGGGCCTAAAATGGAAACAAGAAAAATCAGATATTTTTTAAAACCTGGACACTCGTGATTTGTGTGACTGTGCTAAAAGTAACAATACTTGTTTTAGATTCCAACTGTTAAACAGAGGAAACATCAATGGCAGTGGTTCCCAAAGTTGGGGTCAGGGCCCCACTGTGGGTCACCAAGAACTACACAGTGGTCTTTCCAGAAATCAAAATAAAATTGAAAAGCTATTGCTGAAGCTTTATTTCTAGCATAATTATTACAAAAACTCAACCAAATGGTCATAAATGGATATGAGGGAACATGAAGTCTTTTTATGCCCTGAATTATTTTCTTTTTAAAGGGAAAATATTGTGACGTTTTTTCGTAAAGGTCCTATATCATGAAAAATCTACTTTTCAGAAATCTGGGAGGGGATCAGAGTAGAGCTGCTCTTCCTCCAAAAGCAGCAATTTACCCATTTGTGACATCACAAATGAGGACTTTTTGAAACAGCTTGTTTGTGGCACAAAATCCATAAAACCAAACACTGACAGAAAACAGGTGGATTTTATTCACATTTAGAGTGTTTAAAGAGGCAGTAGAGACCCACGTGGCAGCAAAAACAAATGCAAAAGGTGAATTTTGCAGAATATGTTCACGTTCACTGGCACACTGCTGCAGTCAGATAAAGACAATAAAGTTTCTCTTACTAAATAGAGCTTCTACTAAGAAATCACAGTGTAGCCATAGAAACACTACTTGATATATATGGTGTGTGTGTGTGTGTGTGTGTGTGTGTGTGTGTGTGTGTAGGTGTGTGGGTGTGGGGTGTGCCTGTGCCTGCTCTGTCTTCTCAATCCCCAGTGAGTCGTAGCGGATGGCTGCTCATACTGAGCCAGGATCCTCTGGAGGTTTCTTCCTGTTAAAAGGGAGTTTTCCTTCCCACTGTCGCTACATGCTTGCTTAGTATGAGGATTGTACCAACACAATGACACTAGTCAGTGTCTTGATGCAATCTGCTGGGTTCCTTATATAGGAAACCTTTTTACTGATTGGCTTAATGAACTGAACTGTATTGGAATGTTTACTTTGTGAAGTGCCATGAGACGACTCTTGTCGTGATTTGGCGCTATAGAAATAAACTGAATTGAGTTATGCATGTAGGTATTGTCATGTCAGAGATATCTGGGGTCACATGACTTGACGATTGCTATTTTGTGGGTCTTCATTGTTGTGGAAAACTAGACGCCTCCTCACACATTTCTTTTGTCTTTGCTAAGCTCAGATCATCAAATGCATTTCATTACCAAACAAAGATAAACTGAGTAAATATGAAATGTATTTTTCAATTGATGATTCCATTTATTAAGGGAAAACTATCCATTCCAGTCTGACCCCGTTTATAAACCTCAGAACTGGTTATAAAATGCATAATGAGTGTCACGGACGCCAGGCTGATCTGCAGGCCTCCTGACTCCAACTCTCGTGAACACAGATCTGTGCTGCAGTTGCGCCTCGCAACGTGACGCAACCGTTTAAGAGAACTTTGTTGTTTGTTCAGAGGAAACAGTAATTGGTTTCATATGATCAGGGAAGACACAGTTTGGACTCTTTGTTTTGTTTAACCAGTGGGTTAAAACTTAGACTGAGATTTAGTTTAGATGAGTGTTTTATTATTTTAGTTAATTGGTTGATGGCGGCACGTTGCTCCACATTTTGTGTTTGGCCTTTCTCCTCACAGAGGTCTCCCTTAGTTACAGTTGTGTTTGTTTAAATAAAAACGTTTACTTTTATAACATCTGACACGCTTCATTATGTTGCGCCGTCCTTCCCTTTTACCATCACCAGTCGTAACAGTAGCTACGTTTCCATGGGCACAAGTAATCAGAATGAACGCCCTATCAGATCAACTTCAGCGTGACGTCTTTCCGCCTCTGCAGACGCTCACGACAGATCGAAAACATGGCGGGAGGTAAGCAGAAGTGGTCTGTTGCCGACACTATGTTTTTACTGGAAACACTACAGGAGCTCAATATTATTGAACGTCTTTCGCTGAATGGCTAGAAATGCCGAGTTATACACTCAAGTGCATCTAGAGGTGCAGGAAGTGGGAATTCACTGAAGTATCGACCAAATCAAAAACCACTGGAAAAGTTTGAAAGCGGCGTATTACAACGGACAAAGCTAGAGAGTAAGAAAATAAAATGCGAAGGAAAAGACGTGCGGACAAGATGGCGTTTGTTTACAATTTTTTTTCCAGGAAAGACAACTCTGCGCATGCTCAACCTATGGTGCATGCATCACGGCATTTCAGCTAGTGTACATGTAAACAGAGATTTGGGATTTCCAATCAACCAAGTTTTGAGTCGGATCGGGGAAATTTGACGCATGTAAACTTAGCTAATGAGCTTCTCACATCGCTATAGAGAAACTTTGGCCCAATCTTACAAAATAATATAAATTTAGTCACAATGAAGGGTTGTTCCAGCCTGAAAGGTCAAAGGTCAGACACTCTCCTCCAGTGATTATATAGAGCAAAATGCATTGTTTCATAAATTACAGAAAGTCATCCAACACCTGAAGTAGAGAATCAGTCCTGCACCATCACACCACCAACACCAACTTGACTGTCAGTGTTTCATCTTTTCTATGTAAAACAAGACACACCCCTTCTGAAAAGTCCCCCTTTTGTCTTGTCTGGTCACAGAATGTTTTCCCAAAAGTCTTAGAGGTTGTTGGGATGTGCTTTGGGAAAATGTGAGATAAGCCTTTGTGTTGTCTTTGGTCAGTAGAGGTTTTGGCCTTGGAATTCTCTCATGGATGCCCTTTAAGCCCCCCTGCTTTGTATTTCATCAGGTTATCTTTAAGTAGAGATCCGTCTGCCAGCTACGTCAGATTTCAGTCTTAATCCTCAGGTTTTGATCCTTTATATTAAAACTTTTATTGCTTCTGTCTAATATACAAAGATGCCAGTCCAGAGCAAAGAATGCCCTTATTTCTTAAACCTTATATGAAGAAATTTCCGTGAACGATGTGTCTTACTTGTGTTGCTGGAGCTCTCGTGCACCCCTGCTCTGATTTGAGCCTGGAAGAAAAACAATTTGAGTCCTCATAAACAAAGACAAAGCAGTATTTTACTTTTAGACTGGCAACATTTAAGTTTTAACACTTACCTCAGTTGTAGCTGTCTTCCAGTTCATTCTGGCCAAATAAGAAATCAAGAATGTACACTGCAGTGAACCACAAGTAAGCAAGCCAACCCACAAACCTGGGAAATAAATCAGATGTTTAACTAAAACGAAGCTTATAAGAACACAAAAGGAACATTTGTGACAGAAACGCCACCTTTGATTCCTAATTTAGCTACAAACATCAGCGGCACTCCGATGGGAAAACCGATGCCATAATATCCCACGATGTTGCAAATAGCCCCGACTCTCTGTTTACCCGCTCCTCTAATGATGCCACCAGTGGCAGCCTGTGCACAGAGAGCAAAGATGACGTCGTACAGTATTTATCTATAAATAATAAAAAAACATATTCAAGTACACGATTGTACCTACAGACATCGCATCCAGGAGGATGAACGGAGCATAAAAAGACATAACCTCAGCAACTCTTTCTCTAATTTGCCTGAAAGGAGAAAGACTCAAAGTAGTCACATAGAACATAATTATCTTTTTATTATCTTTAAGAAATAAGCAAATAAAATGTCTTTTTTCTTGGAGATGCTGTAGTAGCTCTGCAGTTACAGATTAAAGCTGCTATAACAAATCTACAGAACAAGCTAGGTTTCGTACGCAAACACGGTCACGGAATGCTCACCCCTCTCCTTGGGTATCTTCCCTAATGGTGCGTTCCATTTGTCCTCGGAACTTGTTTTTCCAAGATAAGTTAATCGGAAAAGATGCAATGAACTCAGAATTTCGAGCTGCGAGCTCATATCTTTCAGAGTACCCTGAGATCACCATTTTAAAGATGGCCGCGCCCAGTGCTACCATGTTGTTGTCGTCTTTATTTTTGTCATCTTTTATATGTTCTGCTTTCTTTCTTTTTGCTAGCACCAAGTTGTTTATTCTTGTTATCAATAGTTACTATGCTGAAAGCGTCAGCATTGTCACTGAAATTGACAGGTGTTTATGCTATTTTAACTGTTGGTGTTTACATTTTGACGTTTGATTTTTTTGTTTTTTTCTAGTTTTATGTGTTTTTTCCGAGTTGGAATCTGGAACGCAAAATGAGCTCGTTACGTCATTTCCTGGTCGTAAATTCCGAGTTCCAAGGACAACTGGAACGTACCATAAGACGCTTCTGCCGGAACCAGAAACCCACATTGCCAGAGGAAACGAGATAGAGCTAAACACCTGTCACCGTTTTCTACGTCTAAACATCTTTTGTTGTCCGCGACTTTAAATGGTGTTTTTCTTTTTGGGATTCTGGTAGTTTGTCCTAAAGTTGAAGTGGTAGCAGCCAGCTGTTTCTCCTTCCCTGATATTATTGAGCGGAGAACCTCTCACACCAGTGGTGTTCTGTTGGTAAAGTCTCAAGTGTGTAATGAATGGAGGACCCAGGGAAGTGCTGCGGTTCGGCCAGACCAGCAACCAGATGGTCCAATGGTTGCTTTTGGGCCAAAACATGTTATTGGTGTAGGTTTTTACACAAATGCAAGAAAACCACTTTATTATTTTTTTTCATTTTTTTAATCTCCACAATATATTTATAGCTATACTATTTTAGAACGTTGTTAAAGGGATATTCCACCCAAAATTGAAATTTTGTCACAGTAATTCTCCTGATCTGGCAGCAGTCTGTCTGCTTTAGCTTAGCATAAACAATGGAAGTGAATGGCAAGTACTGCTAGTACCTGCCATTCACTTCCATTGTTTATGCTAAGCTAAAGCTAAACTAAAGCAGACAGACTGTTCCCAGATCAGGAGAATTACTGTGCTGGTTGCAAAATGATTTTTCCCACTTATCTAACTGTGGGAAATATGTCAACAGACAAAATTTCAATTTTGAGTGGAATATCTCTTTAAGGGGCATGTTTTATGCTAATTTGTTTTCCAAATTTGTTATAGCAGCTTTAATTGAAGCAAACTTTTACACAATATGTAGAAGATTGTGTAGTTCAGTTCAAAGATTTCCTTGTGCACGGATTAATGTAGCAGTCAGAGATAATTCTGAAATTTAATCATCTTCCTGAACAGAGGCCAATGTTGTGTGGGTGACTTCAACACACCCTTACAAGTCTCAAACATGTACTTACTCATCATATGTAAAGATATAAGAGATGTGATCCTTCAGGCTCCCGATGAGCACTGCCAAGCAAATGGACACTAAACCTGTGGTTAAATGAGATAAAACCTTCAGGATTGTACTCTGAAGAGTAAAAGTGACTATAAATTCTCTCCTGAGGAGAATCATCATAAATGATAAATCATCCTATCTAGGAAAATGCAACTTTTATAATCTAAGTAAGTTAGAAGCTCCTTTAGGTACTCCTCTGCAGTGAGTTATCTATGAAAGCACAGGGTAAATAGAGTTGATGCTTGTAAAGAAAATAAAGTGGTTGAAAATTAGGATTCAGGATTTAGGAATGCACTAACCTGCACAAAACATTGTGGTTTTTGCAGACAGCTTGGCATTTTCTGTTTCTCCAGCTCCCAAAGCATTCCCAACTCTCACACTGCCCGCTATAGCAAAACCCACTGGAAACTATAGCAAACAATGAGAGAAAACAGGACAGAAAAGACTAAAAAGCATGCAAAACCTGATTTAGCAACACAATTAATCTCAATATGTTAACAAAATAAATCTACTAACTCACCATGTATGCAATATTTGCCAGTTCATAAACAACAGACTGAGCTCCGAGTTCCACTTCACTTATCAGACCTTCCAAAGCCAAAAAGGTGTTATGATTTCACAACATGAAGGCTCCAGAACCATAATGTGGTTTGTGAGCTTACCTGCTAGAAAACTTCCTATTTCAAACGTCCACCACTCAACACACATCATGACCATGCCAGGGATGGCCAAACGGATGAAAGAGCCCCAGTCCTGAAGGCACTCTTTAGACCAGCCTGTTAAACAATATGCAGTTTCAGATTCCTGAAGGAAGCTGCATAAAAAAATCAATAAAACTGCAGAAAATCTGTCAGAAAATAACTCATCATTGTGCTGCTTTACGCTTTTAGAGACTCTTCTGTTTCTTTTTGGGATTCCAGATTGGAGATCACACAATAAAACTGATCGTGTTTGTGTGTGTGTGTGTGTGTGCGTGCGTGTGCGTGCGTGTGTGCGTGCGTGCGTGCGTGTGCGTGCGTGTGTGTGTGTGAGTGAGAGAAATGTTCCAATGATTTGCTAATGAAGACCAAATGGCTTCATAAATCTGGTAAACGGTGAGCAATTTCACTTTAAAGGCTGTGTGCTTAGACACACACGCACACACACACACTCAAACACACACACACATTCACACGCATGCACACACACACACACACAGACACACACACACATACACACAGAGCATTGATACCCTGTACCCTGTTTTATTGCTGTTTTCCAGTCTAGTTTCTATATTTTTCTGACCTTTGGACTCTTTTAGCTGATTATTCCCGGGGTTTGTCTGTCTCCATAAGTAATTAAAAACCACAGAACATTGCCTATGTGTGCACTCATCTGATCTCCAAATCCAAGACTTTCTATGAACTATGAAAGGAAAAGATATCATTTCAGGTCATGTTTTTGTCACTAGATAATAATTTAATCAGCGAGGTCTCTAATGAATAAAGCACATTACATCTCATGCTGATAGAGGGAATGTGGCGTAGCTTGTAGTTGATGAGTAACACAAACTACTCACCTCCCCATGTGGCCTTGTGGAGACCTTTCCACATGATGTAACAGTAGAGAAATCCAGCCATGGAAAACTGGGAGAAGGTGTTGGCAATAGCAGAACCTCTGTGAAGAGAACTCCACTGTTTAACACCTGTTACATAACGTCAGCCATAAACATGATGCTGAGGTCATCTTAAAAAGCACACTCACTCGACTCCCAGCGTAAAGACATATAGAACAATGTAGTTAATGAGGGCGTTAAGAAGATTTACTGCAATGCCTGTGAACACCTGCGGCCAAATAATGCCCTGAAATAAAATATCCACATTAGACACACAAATGAAACGCAATGAAATTTGATTTTTTTTTTCTTTTTGGGCACCAGAGAAAAGAAATGATGAATAAGATGAAACATTGACATTTTCAGACAACAAAAAATGTCATTTTTATTTTGTTATTGTACACTTATTTGTTTTATTTATAAAAAACAGAATATTTTAAAGCTGATTTAGCTTACTGAAGCGTAAAGGACCCACCTGACTTTGTAGATATCTTGATTGTAATGAATACATGAAGGTAGCCTGTAAAAGATCAATAAAAAGTATATATATTTACAAATGTCTGAATATCAAATATTTGTTTTTTTGCCACATCTAAGTTGTGAACTAAATAAAAATCAAAGAGGTGCTGTTACTCCAGCAGCAGCAGCTCTTTCATGTGAAAAGTAGTTTTATGTTAATTTTCCCGTTTGTGACATCACAAACAGGGACTTTTTGAAATGGCTTGTTTAAGGCACATAATTCTTAAAACCAAACACTGACAGAATTGGATTTTTTTTCACATTTGTAGTGTTTATGGAGGCAATAGAGACCCACATGGCAGCACAAAAGTTGCATTTTACATAACCTTAAAATAAATAATAAAAGGATTATAGTGACTTTTTATAACTAAATAAAAAATCCTTTGTCATACAGGTGTTCAGAGAGCTTTTGGAAGTTTTTTCAAACTACTCGATGAAATATTTATAGCAGTCTTTTTGGAAAGTGGCACCAGGTTTATTTAAGTTTGCATTATACTCACAGGAAGAGCTGCCATGAAAATTTTCACGTATATCTGAACCAACCTACAGAGAGATTTATCTCATCAGAATCAGCAATATTCAACACACGTTGTAGAGAAGGAACCATAAGACAGCTGACTGACCGGGCTACTTCTGGCTCCTGCTTGAAAGCCAGCAGAATGGGTTCTGAGTTGATCAGGACCGCCCAGCAGGGGAAACAAGCCAGTAACAGAATGAGAATGGCTCTCTGCAGGATGACCCCTATTCTCAGGAGGTTCCCGCTCCCGTAGGTCTGAAAATGTATAAAACATCATCCATAAACCCTTCAGACTCCTCACAGAGTCCAACTGAAACAGGAAGTGATGGGGTCAAACCTGAGATATCAGAGTGTCACATGCTGATGCCAAACCAGATCCAATAGAAACCCCCGTGACATTAATGACCTGAAGATGTAACAGTGTAAACTGGTGATTTAATACGTTTTACTGGTTTACCTGGACAGTGTGACTCTTAAACATGATTGGACTTACTGCCGTGGCCAAAGCCACTCCAGCCAGTTCCATCTTCCCCAAATGACCACAGAAAACAGTGCTGACAAAACTCACAGCAAAGCTCATGAGCTGGGCCATAAACTGAAAGTCAAAATTCAAGTATGAGTTTATAACTAACGGCAATGTGATGCTATTAGATATTCTCTCAATCTAAGTTTATGAAGTGTCTGTTAAAGTTGTTTTAAGGTTATAAATCCTGCCTGGACACTGACGGCACATTCAGGGTCACTCACCACAGGTCCTGACAGTTTCGACAGATCTTTTATTTCTTGCTTGAAGCCCACGGGAACCAACATGCGTATCCGCTTCACCACAAAACATTCCTTCCATGAGGAAAGAGGTGATCTCTGCGTGCTGTCCATGGCTCCAGTGACCCAGTTTTCACTAAGCGTCACCAGAAAGAAAAAGTACACTCCACTCTCAGCTTTATACAGGAGCGAGGATGATTGGTGGAGGCTTTTGAAGTAGGTAGTCCTCTCATCTGGTGCAGAAGTGAGACTGTGCTTTCCAGGAAGCAGCTTGAGCCACGTGCAGCGCGGGTTGCTTCTCAGATGACTCATGTGGAGCTTCTATTGCTCTGTTACACATGATCTGCGTTATCCTCGTAAGGAGCAGATGATGTAATACTGTAATCTTCTGTGACATAACCCTGGAGAAGTCTGACTTCCTTTAAACTTCATTTGCATTTAAAAAACTAGTTAGTAGAGACTTATTCCTTGGGCTAAAAACATAAACTTTTAATACCAAAGTAGTGAGATAGAATGAGTGGTCAGTCATTCTTCCTTTCAGGCAGCAGGTGACACCAGAGGCAAATAAGACGGTCAGCATTTCGTTATCTGACTGGTTTTCTTACACATTTATATTCTGTACTAAAAGCACAGGACATCATTTATGTCTCTGTTCTTGCTGGTTTTTTTGCACAATGGATTATACTTTGTGTAATTATACGGTTGGGACTTGATAAACAATTAATCTAGTTAATTAGAGGTTTTGTAATTAATTAATCTTGATTAATTGCATTTTAATCGTTGATGAAAATTTGTCCCCAAAGCATAATGAGGCTGAGAATCAAACAATAGACACGGACATTATTACTGTAAAATCAAGCTCTTTAAAAAATGCTTTAAAGAAAAAAATATATATATACATACACTGCTCACAAAATTAAAGGAACACTTTAAAGAAACACATTAGATACATCAGATCTCAACATGAAGTTGGATATCTATACAAATAACGACAGGGCAATGTAGGAACAAAAGGATGCCAAGTCTTTTAATGGAAATAAAAGGTTTCAGCCTACAGAGGGCTCAATTGTGTAGACACCCTAAAATCAGAGTGAAATGAAGATGTGGCAGGCTAGTCCATTATTTCAAAAACTTGATTTCTGCAACTCAAAATGCTTTTCAGTATCTTGTGGCCCCCACGAGCTTGTGTGCATGCTTGACAACGTCGGGGCATGCTCCTAATGAGACAACGGATGGTGTCTTGTGGCATTTCCTCCCAGATCTGTGTGAGGGCATCCCTGAGCTCTTGTACAGTCTGAGGAGCAACCTGGTGCCGCCTAATAGACCGAAACATAATGTCCCACAGATGTTCTATTGGGTTTAAGGCAGGGGATCGTGAAGGCCATTCAATTGTTTCAATTCCTTCATCCTCCAGGTACTGCCTGCATACTCTTGCCACATGAGGCCGGGCATTGTCGTGCATTAGGAGAAAACCAGGACCTGCTGCATCAGCGTAGGGTCTGACAAAGGGTTCAAGGATTTCATCTGGATACCTTATGGCAGTCAGAGCACCATTTCCTAGGCAGTAGAGGTCTGTGCGTCCCTCCATGGATATGCCTCCCCAGACCATCACTGACCCACCACCAAACCTGTCATGTTGAACGACGTTGCAGGCAGCATAACGTTCTCCTTGTCTTCTCCAGACTCTTTCACGTCTATCACAGGTGCTCAGGGTGAACCTGCTCTCGTCTGTAAAAAGTACAGGGCGCCAGTAATCCAAAACTAGTGAACACACACTTGATTACACTGCCTCTTTACCCACTTTCCACACTGAGCTGAGGCGGCACCTAGCTTATAACTCCCTTTGGTTACTTCAGAAGTTAAGATTTAGAAAAAAGCTTCCTGAAAAAGGTCACTTTTTATTTGAAAAACTGTGCCGTTAAACGAAATACCCACACTAAGCATTTCAAATAGTATTTTTTGGACAGCATTTTATATGAATTTGAAAAAGAAATAACCTGAAATTTGCTCTTTAATTATAGTGTTTGCAAAAACACCTTTGTCACATCTGTCAGTAACAAAAACCTTTTGAAAGCCACTATCTGAAAGTTTCCACGGAGTCCGTGACTTTTTTTTTCACATTGATCTGATCATCTAATCTCACAGCTGACACACATTCTTATTAATCTGCCACAGGATGCTGTAGTGAAACATGAGGTAAGATCATTTCTTATCAATATAGGTTGTTACAGCACTAAAGCAGCTGAAGAAATGATATTTTGCTCTTAACAGTTGACAAACAGCAGGGATAATGCTTCATCTCTGCTGCTCCAGCCCTCACAAACTCTCTAAAGCGTCTAAATGCAATCATGAACGTGCAAAAATTTACATAGGAATTGTTTTGAGAGCCATTTTGTTGCCAGAATCTGATATTAAAAAATATCAAACAATTGTCATGACTAATCATTAAAAGCAGAGGTGAGTAGAGTAGGCAGAAATTGTGCTTAAGGGTAGTAACATATTGTAGCGGTTTCAGACGCCATCTAGTGGGTGTGTTGTGCAGCTGAAAGAACGAGTCTCCAGGTAGCAAACACAGAACACTTTATTTCTGCCGAGCAGCCCCTCTTCACCCCCCGACAGACAACATTAACTCACGGTGCAGAAAACTATGAAATCAGACAGGCAAAAAGAAAACAGGCAAAAACATTTTGGTCTACTAAAGCAGGGGTTCCCAAAATTGTTTTCTTTGAGGACCCCCTTGCCTGTGTCCAAAACAAGCCAGGACCCCCAACGCCAACTCCTACACGTCTAAACACATTAAATGCGATCATTTACAAACTTTATACAGACAGAGTTACAACTTTTGTATATAGTTCTGAATATACTGTAGAGTGTTATTAGGATTTTATAAATGTACAGTCAGGTCCATAAATATCGGGACATTGACACAATTCTAACATTTTTGGCTCCACCACAATGGACTTGAAATGAAACAAACACGATGTGCTATAACTGTCAGCTGTGATGTCTATGCGTTCCAGACTTCAGGCTGTAATTGCAAAGGATTTGCAACCAAGTATTAAAAAGTGAAGGTTTGATTTATGAATATTAATCTGTCCCATTACTGTTGGTCCCTTCACAAGTGGGAGGCACATATGCAAACGGTTGTAATTCCTACAACTTCGTCTAATTTCACAAACTGCTTCCTGTTAACCAAATAGCTTTGAATCCAGTCAGGTGATTTTCCCCTGATGCCATTTAAGTTGTTTCACGGTTTATTGTGTCAAAAACGTTTTGTAGATCTATGAATTTCCCCAGTGGACGATGTTGCTGCTCCAGTGAATTTGTGATTTCTTCAACTGAATCAATTAATGCCATTGCTGTTGATCTATTAGATCTAAATCCATACTGACATTCAGTCTAACTTGTGTTTTTCTATTAATCTTTCCAGTCGGTTATTAAAAGGTTTTTCTAAGATTCTGGAGCATTGAGACAGCAGACAGCTCTGTAGTTTGTGAGCGGGTGTTTGGTTCCTGGTTTGAACAGAGGAATGACCTTGGCTATTTTCATTTTTTCTGGAAATAGATTTTATAACATTATTCAGAATGTTCCATATGGCCTCCTCTGGTGTTTCATTTAGCTTGATGAAGATACAGCCGTTCGTAGTGTTGTATTTTTTTCCGCTTCTACAGGTAGCGAGCTTTCCGGGCAATATCAGCATTCTGTTTAATGTTCATTTATAAAAACCCTTCAGCTTCCTCCCGTTTCAACAGTACGTTCTTATGTTTTCTGTTGCAAAATCTCATGACAGCTGTTTTTTCTCTGCCGTTTTGTCTGGGCAGAAGGTGTCAGGCCTCAATATTCCCACAATCCAGCTCCATTCCCTTGGTCTGCAAAAAGGCAACCACCTGTTTCTCAATGGAGCTGACATCCAGGTCATCTGGCTCTTCCCCATTCGCCGCAGACACCGCCTGAGCGCATGTTCTGGGTTTAATGCTCAGCTATCTGCAGAAACACACATAACGACAACATGAGCACATTAGGGTCCAGGTAACTGTAGTGCAGTGTAAATGAATATTAGCTACTTCGTGGGTCTCCTCCCTTAATGTCTCAATGATGTTCTGGTTCTCCTGTCTCTCTCTCTCTTCTGGCTGCTCTCTTGGTGTTAACCAGCTCCTCTATTAACCTCTTCTCAAAGTTCCCTCTGGAGGTGAGGAGACACATCAGAATATTTACCCTCAGAATGCTCCTGGAACACAAAACCATCAGTTATACCCTGCTCAGCTATGAAACTTACATTTTACATTGTTAGCAAACTGCTGTCAATAATCACATATTTCATTAGAAATACTCTGGTGTCTTCTAATAAGCACAAACCATCCTTTCATTTCAGAACTGCTGATATAGTTGCTGCATAATAAAGTGAAGATTAAATTTTAAACTCTTTCTGACCTCAGCCTCCATCTCTCTTCTTCTGCTGAGCCACCTGTGCCAGCGGTCCCCCGTGTTGTGCAGCGCCCGTTCTTCCACTTTCTGCAGTCTCTTTCAGAGTTATTCAATTCAATTAATGCCTTTTTCCTTGTAGAGTTGAGAATAGCCATTTCTCAACCTATACATCAGCTCACATTTAAAGCGTTAATCATGATGACTAACACAACCACATTCAAATAACCCTAAACACTTCATCTTTAAATTACCAGAAATGGAATTTGAGATCTATCATAGTAACATATTTGGAAATAATCATTTAGGAACTTTTCCTTTTTCTTGCCTTCATTGTTTTTGCTTTTTCTGTAATTATATTTTCCATTTGTTATATTGATATGTTTATAATATTAATTCAATCTTTAAAGCTGTGTTTACTGCCCTTCAGTTATAAATTACATCCCAGCTCTGGTGTTTCTCTGCCTGACCAGCAGAGGGAGCTAGTCCCCAACTTTACTTTCACCCTTGACTAATGTATCACAGTTCATGTTTGTAAATTACAATCACTGTAGTTTAGAGAATATGTAAAATGCTGGTTTTATGGTTTATAGTTTAGAGACATTGAGACGGTGGTGTAAGAATATTTGTCACAATTTGAGGGCCGCTTATTATACTGTATCTAAGCATTGGAGAATATGTACACTGTAAAAAGGGTTGGCTAAATAAGTAGGCTTTCATGTAATTTAATTACATGTAAATTTTCCATGTAATTTTATTTACATAAAATCAATGAAAGTTCCACTTTTAAGGTAACCTGTTCTTATGTTTATGTCTATTTGACTTGTGTTTAACTATTTTAATGAATAAAAATTCTGATTTGATAAACTTTAGTTAAATCTCACGTATAAATTTGAGGGATTTTTTTATTTGCCAAGGCAAGGCAGTTTTATTTGAGTAGCACATTTCATACACAGAGACAATTCAATGTGCTTTCCACTAGCGAGAATAGCATGAGCATTAAAATCAATGTGACAGCACAATTAAAATACACAAATACATTTAGACCAAATTAAATACACAGATTACTGAGGAAGCTGATTCCATCTGTGTGCAGCATAGTAGCTAAAAGCAGCGTCACCCTGCTGGGTGTATAGTGGAAGGAGATCCAACATGCATTTTGGCCCCATGCCACTGAGTGATTTATAAACTAGTAGAAGCACTTTGAAATGGATTCTGTAGTTTACTGGTAACCAGTGTAGAGGTTTAAGGACAGGAGTGATGTGTTCGGTTCTCTTGGTTCTTGTTAAGACTCTAGCAGCAGCATTCTGAATAAGCCGCAGTTGCTTTTTTGGGAAGACCAGCCAAGAGACCATTGCAATAGCCCAGCCTACTGGAGACGAACGCATGAATGAGTTTCTTCAGATCTTGTCTGGACATGAGACCTCTGAGTCTTGCTATTTGACGAAGATGATAAAACGCAGTGAAGCTCAGGTCTGAATCAACTATGACACTAAGATTTCTAACCTGGGTCTTTGTTTTTATTCTTCTGGGGCCAAGTTGAGCAATAACCTCCATCCTATCCTTCCTTTTTCCAAAGACAATAACTTCAGTCTTGTCTTTGTTTAACTGAAGGACGTTTGCCTGCATCCAGTCATTAACTTGCTCCAAACACTGACAGAGTGAGTCTAGGGGACCACAGTCACTAGGTGATAGAGTTAAGTATATCTGGGTGTCATCTGCGTAACTATGATACGTAATATTGCTATTGTGTATGACCTGGCCCAGGGGGGGCATGTGGAGATTGAAGAGCAGTGGTCCAAGAATTGAGCCTTGAGTTGGTGATTACAAGAGCCAAGAATCTTTTATTTATTTATTTATTTATTTGAGAGGGGGGCACAGTTTCCTTCATTTTTCTTCTTCAGTTCAAATGATGTGTAAATGACACACTGGGGATCTACTGGCCCCTCGCGATTTCTTTAAATATTCCAAAAATGGGATTCGATGAAGTAGGGTTTAGAGCCCTGCGCGGTACTGATTTCTTCATCCTGCTTCTGCTGAATTTCTGACCATTATCATCCGCATTGTGTGTGTTAGTGTTTGCGAAAACCTTTGAGCCACGCCAATGGCTGCCACGCCTGCCAAACTGGCAGACGTGAGAGCGTCTCACGCAGGACATTTTTGAACCACGTAGGACAGTGTCCTCGCGGGCTTCAGATTTGTATCTATGTAACAGTGGGTATTGTAGTGACCTCTGACCTTTACATATTATACATATTTTAATTGTGACAATAATCTGTTGACATAATTTTAAACAAGAACCATCAATGTGATTTTCTGCCAAATTCAGAAAATGAGGATTAGACAGTCCCTCTGCTTAGAAAATAAACCAACAGAGTTTATCAGGAAATTATTAGAGATCATCGCATAATTATTATAAATTATTATGAAACACCAGAAACAACATATTATATATGACAATGTTTCTAAATATTGTAATGATCCATAAGGGCTTTTTGTGACTGATGTAGCCTGATGTTACTGTTCCTTTAAGAGATGCTGTGGCTGGTTGAGGGGAAACTGGAAGTTGGAGATGCGGGTTTATCTCAGCTGTTTGTTAAACTACTCTAATAAACTGCTGTTAAGGACAAAATGTCATTCTGTCTGATGTTTTAGTTCATCACAAATATCACAAAATAAAGAAATTATCTTTTTCTTAAGGGGAGGGAAGAGGGGGGGGCACTGTGCCGTGGTCCCCGAAATGCCTACAAACGGCCCTGGGTGTGGGACTGAGTTTTGAAGGTGACCTGAATTGTATCAAATAAATAAATATTACATGCTTATAAGTTATTATTATTATAAAATTACAAACGTGTAGTGGACATATCTACCTACATTTTCCTTTTCACAATATAAGCGATGCATTGACTTTGTGTCCTCTCTGGTCCCGCAGGAGAAAACATGTCATTTTTATAGGCTATTAATACAGAAACCCATGAATCTCTTTGTTTCATTTCTCAGGCCTGCATGTCTTTTGACACGTTGGTCAGGCTTTGCACACTTTGTTTTCATTTAGTTCTTAACCCTTAAACACCGCAGCATCACGAGAGGCGCTTGTGATCGGAGTCTCCATGCCCTATGGTGAGTGGTTTCTGCCACGACTAAGCCTATATAACCTAATGACTCTGGAGAAGGCACAACTGAAGGTGATGTCGGGACCCGGCCCAATCCCAATGCAGCCCTGTAGTAGGGTTTACTAAACATGCTTATTTTAGGTACATTTGATTTCTGTTTAACTGTTTTGTTAAATAACAGTTGTGATTTTATACATTTTAGTTAAATCTTATATAAAAGTTTTAGCCATTCTTACTAGGGCCAAGAATAATGTTCTTGGGTGTACTTTATCTTAATATAGCTTAAACTACAAGTTTGTTTTGTGGGCGCAGCAGTAGCTCAGGAGGTAGAGCTGGTTAACCAGTAATGCCTGCAGGATCGATCCTAGCTTCCTGCAGGGAACTGTGCTGTTGTGTCCTTGTTGGGCATGAGACTTCATCCTCTTACCCTGCTGGTTGGAGGGACCTGAGGCACCTGTGCTGATCAGCCTTGCCTCTGAGGGTGCTCTACAAGTGCAGGTCATTTATCTAAACCTGCAAAAGAGACCTTGATTGTGACATCACTGTACTAACAATCAGGCATTAATGTATGAGTAAGTAAGATTTCTTTATTGTCAACATGTTTGTAGAAAGAGCTGTAATAGAATTCAAACTCAAATATCAGTGACCCCATAAGTTACATTTGTTTTCCTGAATTTCTGAGAGATTTGGAGAAAGTTTATTAATCATAGTTTTCTTTTTCATTTAACATTCATCAGAATGTACCTAAATATGCACGCTATGAAGGATTATACGTCTTGTCAATCATGCCATAAATTGCATTCTGCCAATTTTGAATAAACAGATTTAACCTTTACAGTTAGTTCTTCGTGACAGATGACATGTCACAGGTTGCTGACCTGTCATAAAATAATCATAAAAATTCTTCTATTTAAGAAAAAACCTGTTCTAACCTGTTTTATTGCTTTAAGACCTGTAGCTATGACAGAAAAGCACTACTAGTACAAAAACCTCAGAAAGAAGCTGTCTTTACTTTGTTTTGACATGGAAGGGGAAATGAGATCGTCAACACTGAAAAAGCAAACTGTAATTGTTAATCAGAGGTTTAGTTGCAGGTTCAGTCAAGCCGTCTACGAAGCGCCTCATAGACAGAAACACAATAGCAGGTTTGCTGAGTCTCAACCTCTTATTACACCTAAAAACGACCTTTTTGTGAGTGAAATGGTGCAAAGAACTGTGGTCATACATTGAGTCATGCTTTGCTTTTCTTTAAACACATGGGTGGTATGGGCAGAGCAAGTGTCTGAGAGACTTGCTTGAATTTTCTGTGTCTTTTCTGGAGCTAAATATAATTTATTTTACTGAATCCTCCACATTGGATGAGGCTTTTGTATATAAATACATTTCAATTCAATTAAGTTTATTCATATAGCGCCAAATTACTTCAAATGAAGCTTTTAAATATTAAATAATGTTTGAACAGCTGCATTTTAATTTTTAGTCAATGCAGAACAGGTCTCTTCATCAGCTGTTTAGTACAGCATTTTTATTGTTTTGTCATGTGTTAATGAAATAATCATAGAGAGTTTCAATTGAACTCCTCAAAGAAATATTAAAATATTATTATTTTTAAATATTAAAGGTGATGTATAAGGCAATATTCACCTTTGGCATCTTTTTGTGCTGCGTTGAGGGTCTCTACTGCCTCTATAAACACTCAAAACGTGAAGAAAAAGATCAGTTTTCTGTCAGTGTTCATTTTTAGGAATTATGTGCATAAAACAAGTAATTTCAAAAAGTCCCTGTTTGTGATGTCACAAACAGGGTAATTAGCATAGAACTCCTTCTCACCTGGAGAACTACTCCGAGTCCCACCCAGATATCAGAGCTTCTCAGCTTATAGCCACACACATCATATATGTAGACGCCCCGTGGACTGGTGCTGCTGCAATGGCTGGTCGCCATCTTGGATGGGTCTCCATTCGCCCCCAGGGCACTTATTTCTACTGAGAAAGGTGCTTACCCAACTAAAAAACACATTTTATTATGCTTTTACACGAAATCAGACATGTGGTATGGCATGGTAATTAAAATATAAATATAATTAAATAAAAAAATAAAAATATAAAATCCCAACAGATAGGCTAGAAAAGTCCCACGTGATCTGTGTTCAGTAGTTCGCCGGTTGTTACAACCGTAGGCTGTAGAAAAAATATATATTTTTAAACATGCCCGATTAAATGGTAAAAAAATCTAAAAAGTCATGAATAAAAAAGTGAAACATTTAGTGTTTTTATTTATTTTCTATTCCAAATAATGAATCTTTGTCCATATTATTTTATAATAACAAAAGTGATCATTTTATGACTTTAAGCTTAAGTGTAATGATTCACTAAGAATCCCACCAGGGAAATGATTAAAAAAGTCACCCTTAGTTGTTATGGTGTATATGAATGTACTTTGGTCCCCAGAGAGTAAAAAGAAAGAGCTTCTGTCTTCTGTCAGATCTCTTTTTGCCCGCCTCATTTCCATAACTTAATTGGCCTCTCCCGCTGCAAACTGAAACCATGTCTTCATTCGTACGGGAGGATTGATGGCATCAGACAGGCAGCATATTGTCCTTGTGTGTAACTGATACAGAAGAGGTGGAAGGCCAACATGGTTTTAAGAGGCCTTCTCTGGGACTAAATACTTCTTAATACGACAGGTGGATGAAAGACAAATGTCCTCTCTGAGCTCTCATGATCCTGACATCTAAGATCCCTTTGTATTTGCATGGAAGTCATTTATTAATCTTGTTGCTCGCTCACTCAGCAAAAAGTTAACATTAAAGTGCTTTTGGGTGCAGGTTGTTCGCTTACAGTCAGCTGCATGAAGTCCCATCCAAGAGAACAGCTGGCATGTTTTTTTTTTCTGTACATGCGAGTATAAATAGCCAATAAAGAAAGCTATGATGCATAAGAATGTGTTTCAATTGGATAATGAGTGGGTGGCAGAGGCACGATAGCAGTGAAGAGGGGGAAAATGGCACTGTAATTACAGAAACGTTTTCCCTCCACAAGGATCCACAATCTCAGCGATCCCAAAGTCTCCATGCACCCAACCGCTCGTAAACCAACAACCTAGTAATGCTTTCATTGGCCTACAGAAACAAGGTCAGAACTTTTCGTTTTTACTTTTGCATGCAAACTGCGGGTACCTGACTTGTGCTGGTTTTCCCTAAATCTTTGCAGCTGATGGTGTTTTGTTGCTATGCTGTCCAAACTCAAATCCCCTCATGATGACAGACTCTCATTAAGACACCGTAGGGTTATAATGAAGTGATCTGGGGTTTCAAAATGCAGACAGGTGAAATGTCACCATTGAGCTTATAATGTTCATGACGTAAAACAATGCCAGGCTGTAACCGTTGGATTTAATAACGTCTTGCAAAAGAACAATGACACACAGCTCCTGCCTGCATTTATTAGGTGTGTCCTTTCAGTCCAGGATTTTTGTGGCTTTCTGCACCGTGTTTATAGGATCATATCAGATTTGTAAATGAGATGAGTGGTCAGTCAGCAGAGGCAGAGACCAAGAGGCTCTTTAAAGCAAAGACAATAGTCGTGAGGAGTTGGTGATTAAAGTGAGATCATATTGTTTTGGATGACGGTGAGTGATGAAAATTTTTGCACCTGCACATTTTAAGCCTTGTTATTGTTTAAAACCAAGCAGACAGGTACCAACACGACTATCAATGGCTGACTGTAAAATCAGAGGATTTGAGTTTGAAAAAAGTGTTTTTAAAGAGTTTAAGAACACGTTGTGTTTAACACAATAGAAACAGGCAAGGTAAATGAAAACAGGCTTTTATTTTTTACATTTGACATGTGCAAAAAAATCACATATGTACATGGATTATTAAATACAACTCAAATATATATTTCATAATTCCATAAAGAGAAAATGTCAGTAAGGACTGTTGATATGGAAGCTTGCTTGAACGTTTGAATCTCCCAGTTGTGCAAAAATTCTTGTTTTTATCTTTCTAGTAGCAAAAGAACAAAAGGTCCGTTTCCATGATCGGAACTTCCGGGTAATTTTACCAGACCTTCACAGTATGCGCGTATCTCTATTTCAGCGAGCATGCAAGAAAGGATCATATTCCGGACCATTTCAGGGACCAGTGGAGTACCTGAACTGGAGTATCTACTCAGAAATGGCCCCGTAGAGTCGATGAGCGGGATTTTGGTTAACTTATGCTGATTGGCTGTATTTATAGGAAATTATATCCACAGATGTTGCCAAATTGGTAAATTGGTAGAGTTGCTGGTGAAGCAGAATGGAAGGAAAAGACAGCTTTAAAATCACAGTTTCTAAACTCCTAACATGGAAAACTGCGGTGGAAATCCCCTCACGATGCCATAATTTACAGCCCTTTGTTGCAATATGCTGACGTCTTAGCAAAGTCCTGAAAGGGCCGAATTTATATGGAGACACAACGAGCAATCCTATCTCCCGGTTACTTTTCGCCCTCTCCGAAATTTCCCGAAACTCCAATAGTAGAACACGGCTAATGTAATAAAATCAAGTACCTAAGCAACATTTTATTTAAGATTTTAATGCACTGCCATGCATCATATAGTAGATAAAAGTATCAGTAGTAAAAGTGCTCATTAGGTCGCTGAACCGTTCCTGTCTCAGTATTCTGATATTATTCCTAATGCCTTCACATTTAACTAGAATTGTATCGTTGCATTTGGTGACAGTCAAATTCAAATAAGCTGCATAAATGTTTCACATTGCATCAAATAGAATAGAATTTCTGAGTGAAATCCTAATTTCAAGCAAACATGTCAGAAAAAGGACAATATGTTCTGTACAGTCAAACAGAGGTCCCAAAAAAGTTATACCTTTAATAAAAAACATTTTTCTAATACATGAAAAAGATTATTCCTATAAAATATTTGGAAACATACATGTGAAAAAACTAGACCAAAATATTTACATCTTTTCTTCAGAATTTCTTTGTTAAAGGTCAGCTTTACTCATATCTTTAATACATTTGCAGGTGTCTCTAGTAGGAATGAATGCCTTGTAAGTCGTACTCAGGGGGACAAAAGCTCCGGTGCGCCTGTTTCAGAAACTAGAAGTGAGCATATCAGAGTTGAGCTTCAGTCGGCAGGATTTGGAGTCTTATTTCCTGATATTTGGACATCTCGCCTCTGATTGGCTCTACCACTGACTCTGTTTGCTCTGCAAAGATGATGTTTTATGTCCACCAATAACACAAGCCTGCCATGTGGTGGAGTTGCTAATGCTAACAGTTAGCTTCTACTAGCTGAGACATTCTCTGTTTTTTCCTGGACGCTAAACCAACAACAGCCTTCCCCGTCATGAGTCAAGATGGGTGAGTCCATGAATGTTAAGTGACAGTGTGATGTCACACTGTCAGGCTTTTGAAATCCTAGAGTTTCACCGTCTATTTTCTATCAGAAGCTAATGCAGGAAATAGGGGTAGAAGACTATTTTTATGTTCAGCCTACATGACAAACCCAGAGTGACCAATTATAATCAGAAATAATAATTAAAAAATATTTTTTCTGTGAAGTTGACCTTTAACATAAAAAGAAGTTACTTTATATTTGATAGAAATAATTAGCTGCTACAGAATCTTTGTATTTAAAGAAACATATATCATTAAACATTGTAGGGGCTTCTTCAAGTCTAAACTTTCATCATACACATGGAAAACCCCCACCATTATACTCTTCTTCTCATATTCATTCCAGCTCATAAGTCAATGAGAGTATCCAGACAGCCGTCCAGCACACTAAGCCTACTGTTTGGTTCTGTGCTTTCACTCTAACCATAGGTCTTTGTGTGGCACCTGCATTCGGGGAGGCGTGCACAGATCGTGTCTCGTTTCAGCAGCAGACTCACACGTCTGTGACATTGGCCCAGGCAGGAAACGTGTCCAGGTGAAACATGGCTTTGCCCCAGGTGTTGATGGCTAGTGTAATGCAAAGGATGCCGATGATATTCATAACTATACCTGTCTTGGCCTGTTGGAGGAGAAGATGCATTGATTTAATAACCATAAAGTCATAAAGATGGCTAAACAGAGACACCCTGTGTGCATAAAAGATTACTCTACTGATTTTATGTAAGAACCATCCACTGGGTTTTATTTTGACTTCGTGTATGTTGAGAAGCATCTTGTGTGTGTCTGTAAATTACAAAATCACAACCACAACTGAGTTAGTAACAGCAGCTGGTGGCTTACGCTGGAATTAATGTAACCAGCATCTTCAGCAACCCTTTGGTGCATTTTTTTTTTGTTTAAAATTCACAACTAGTTGCCTCTTACTGAACAAAATAGATCAAATATGATCAATGCTTTGTAGGAAGAGTTTTTTTAATGGCCGGACAAATGGAGATATTCCATGGCTGAATCATCTTCCCAGTCCTCCCCTGCTGGAAGACGCTCCAGTTGGGAGTTCTTCAACTCAAACCTCTTTTAGTGCCTTTCCAGGTTCCCAAGGAGGCAGGGGACATTGAATTTAAATGGGTCATTCATTGTTGATGCAACTGGTGCAAGCATAAGGTGGTTGGTGCCCATTGGGGCAGTAATTCCCAGACCTGGTAGTGCACACCAGAGTTGAAGATAAGCTAGTGGGACTGTGGAAGTAGCTGACAGGTAGTGGCGAGCTAAGCAATTTGCAGCTTTGATGGCTGCAGAGGCAAACCCAGGTGTGGGAAGAGTTTGGTGGGGCTAAAGAGCAGGAGTTTTGGTCAGCCTCAAAGCGGTTCTGGTAAACTCTCAGGCGCCTCAGGCAAGGGAAGCTGTGCAATGCCAAAACTGTTCAAGGTGGGAACAAAGTGTTCCTGTCCTCAACTAAGTCTATAGTCAGGCAGTGGAAGGAGTACTTAGAGGTTCTGAGGAGATAGTTAGATAACATAAAGGTGGAAATGCTCCAAGCCTGGATAAGATTGACCCAAAATTCTTAGCCTCTGGATGTTCTTTGGTTGACACGACTATGCAACACTGGGAGTTTACTCTTTATTTGTTTTGTTGCATTGCTTAAGGCTTACATCCAAGTCCTTCATTGTGTTCTGCGGTGCCTTCTGGATGCATTTCAGGGGAGGAGGTGTTTCAGACATGTCCCATATTTCATAGATGTCCTGCGGGAACACCTTGGAGTTCCTCTGGATGAGCTACAAGAAGAGTGAGGTCTAGAGATCTTCGCTTGGGCTGTCTCCACTATGACCCAGTAACATGATGTGTGCAGATTGGCTTTAGTTAGAGAATGTTTAACTTTTTCCAACATTTTCTATTGTCTGGCTTTTATGCATCTGGGTAAGGGGTGGATCCTAATTTTCTTATCCCTTAAACTTCTGGAATTGTGTTATTTGTTTATTTTTCTCTATTTTTAATCAAAAACTGTTATATAACCTTTAGGTTGTAACAAATGCAACATTTTTTAAATTGTGTTTCTAACTGCATGCAACAGTATCAAATCAAACACATTACTAGCATAATAAACCCACTTCTATACTCACCATGTCAGCAACCTTCAGGTATCCATAGGAGAAGACGATTGCATTTGGTGGAGTGGCAACAGGCAGCATGAAGGCGAATGAGGCACTCAGAGTACAAGGCACCATGACGTAGAGTGGATTGATTCCAATGGACTGAGACTGCAAAAATCACACAGGAGGTTTTTAAAAGTCAGAAGCAAAGACGAACGGTCTTGATCAGAAAATCCTCCCCGCCCTCATCGGGCTATTTTGCTGCAGCTGGAATCGCTGACTCGTAACTCTGAATGAAACGTGTGTGATTCTGAAGTGAAAACTCTCATTAGCTGGGTATAATTAAGATGTGATTCCTGCAAGCTCGCTGCTGAGTCAAGACGTCTAAAAGAGGAAAAGCGCTACATAATGGCAGACTAGAGCCAGCCGGAGAACATTACTGTGTAGAATTTGCTTCTGAATTACATATCTTGTGGCACCGTAATTTCTGCTGCTCAAAATAAACAAAGATTGGACGAAAGTAAACTTTATACTTAGGCTACTTTAAACTGTAACCTCTATATGAGGTCACCACAATGACAACGATCTGTGTTAACCACACACACTAAATATCCGAATGTCCCTAGCAGGCCCGGTCTTTGGAAACCAAACTTGGCATTCTGTGCCATGCTCAACAAGTAGGCACAGTAATGTCATTCTTCAGCAGCTAAGAGGCAGGCAGCGGGATAGGGCATTGGGCTGAATTGGTGTATTTGGCAGGTTATTAATGGGAGGAGGGGCCCAGAGAGGAGAACTGAACATATTCTGCTTGAATGACCAACTAAAGGGCTCGCCAAACATGGGAAACTAGGCCAGCTCTCACTGGGAGCGGTGTCAACGTTGGACTTTAACTGGAGAAATCAGCAAGTGAGTCACTACTGCCAGGAACAAAAAAATTCTTCACTTTCTACTTTTATTCCCCATCAAAACGTGTACGTTTGGAGGAAAGTTCTCACCATTGAGGCTAAAACAGGCAGGAAGAGAGTAGCAGTGGCTACGTTACTGGTGCACTCTGTAAAAGTGGCAATCAGCAGGCATAAAACGACAGCAATGGCCCAGGGAGGGATGTTCTGCAGAGGAGTCATCTGGTCTCCTATCCATTTAGAGAGACCTGATACCTAAGGAAAAAAAACACAATAAAATCTTAACATTATGTAAGGATGGAACAAAACACAATGGAACATACTATCACATAATATAATGAAACAAAACCCATGAATGATAAATGACGATCAATGACCCCGCACTTCTATAGCACCTTTCTGAGTCAGAGGACTCCAAAGTGCTTTACAACACAATGAGTCATCCACCCATTCACACACACGTTCACGTTGCTGGTGATGAGCTAGAATGTAGCCACAGCTGCCCTGGGCTGCACTGACAGAGGCGAGGCTGGTGAGCACTGGTGCCACCGGTCCCTCCTGAGCTACTGCTGCCCCGATATAACTCATAAAACTTTGTTGGTGCTCAAAATGGCCCAGGAGCCCGGATAAATGGCTAAGCACAACCCATAATAAAGCCCTACAATGGAAAAACAGGCTGTTGTTCTGTGGTTAGCATTACAGCGACCAAAGTTTATATATTGCTGACAATGAAGTGGGTTGGAACATTCAAGTTTAAGGCTGTGTGTGTTTGAGTATGACGTATGGTACCAGCTTTTCTCTGAACCAACCGTTTCTTCGTTGCCATGACATCATTACTAATTTACATAGGAAAGCAAGTCGGAGACGGTGAAGACGGGTATGGTGCATTAGAAACCCTAAGTTGCCTCTACTTAACAACAACGCAAATGTGGTTTTGAATTCTCGGACCTTTAATATAACATAATGCAACATTACTAAAGATGCATGATGTAATAGAGCAGGAAGTGACATATGAAATGTAAAGAAATGACAGAAAATATGTAAAATAAAGCAAAATACTAGAATGCATTGTAACAACAGAACATGATTTAGTGTCACACGTTACATAATGTAACACAGCATAACTCAGGTTTAAAGCTGTTATGGCGAATCTGCAGAACAAGCTAGGTTTTGAACACAAACACAGTCACGGAACACTTGCCCCTCCCCTCAGGTATCTTCACTGGATGTGCGTCCAGCAGAACCAAAAACACACATTGCCAGAGGAAACGAGATAGAGCTAAACACCAGTAGGCGTTTTCTAGGTCCAAACGTCTTTTGTTGTCCGTGACTTCAAATGGTGTTCTGTTGCTAAATACGTGAGTGTGGAATGAGTGGAGAACCCAGGGAACTCCGGCGGTTTGGTGAGACAAACAACTGGACCGATAGTGACCGAAAGAATGAGATCGCGGATACAAACGACCGAAATTAATTTCCTTCGCAGGGTGTCTGGGCTCTCCCTTAACGATAGGGTGAGAAGCTCGGTCATCCGGGAGGGGCTCGGAGTAGACCCGCTGCTCCTCCACATCAAGAGGAGCCAGTTGAGGTGGCTCGGGCATCTGGTTAGGATGCCTTTTTTATTATCTCCACATTATATCTGGCGATACTATGTTAGAAGGATTTTCAGAGGCATGAAAAACACATTTTAAGCTAACTTGTTTACCAACTTTGCTATAACAGCTTTAAGGTTCTCATGACTTACTTCACTTCCTTTTGCAAGAGCAAACCCTCCTCCAAGCAGAAGCACAATCCCCCAGGGTACCTTCTTATGGGCAATTTTCCAGGTGAGGAGACGAGGCGATGAGCCGGAGGGCTGATGCAAAACTGCAGATCAGATTCATGAAACACTGAACACAAAAGTGTACTCTTCTGAAACTCTTTTCTTCTACAAAGTTGACTTACTTGTGTCAAAACTTTGAGATCTCCATGAACAGAAGCGAGGAGGTTCAGAGGGTAGAACAAACAGAAGGATGGCCACAAAGATGGCTACTGTAGCGTCTGTCACATACCTAGAAGATGGTTATTAAAACTAATTCATGCATGAATTTCTTTATTTTTAGAGTTAGAATAAAAAAGATTAATGCACAAACTCTGCTTCGGAGTTGAAGAGCTCTGTCGCCCAGCCAGGGACAAAACCCGGATCCCTCGTGAACCACAGGACCACCAGCAAAACGAAGAGACCCAGGACGCTTATCTCTCCAAATGACATGGACCCAAGCAGACGATGCTGCTCACGGATAACGTTATAGGCAGCTATTTCCTTTTCTGTCTTTGCAGCTCCACAGCCCCACGTCTTCCTGAAGCTGGAGGATTTACACCAGGATTAAAACTTTTGGGTTTCTAGACGGGATTTAAAAGGAAAAACAAATAAAACGTACTTAAATCCCATGAAGACGAACTGCAGCCACAGCCAGGCGACGGTCAGCATGAGGATCATGTTTGGGAACGCAAAACCAAACCAGGAAGCAAAGTTGATCACATCCTCATTTTCAGGAAACAATCTAAGCAAAAATAACAAAAATAAGATGAAGTGAGTCAACGAATCTAAAAAAAACACTCATAAATGACTTACTGATTCATCTGGCCCTTGAGAACCAGATTGGGACCAGTTCCTGTCAGCGTGGCCGTGCCTCCAATGCTGGCAGCGTAACAAATACACAAGGTCATCCCTTTACACATTCTCATCTGCTCTGCTGCCTCCTTGTGCCTGGCCACCTCTACGGAAGCATCTAGGAAAGTCACCACCACTGGGCCTTTAAACAAAGAGCACATTTTCAGGAACGTCTTCAACTGTTTGGCTCCAGGCTGCAGTTGAAGGTGACTAACCTCGTCCCTCGTTGTCTTTCTCGCCCGGTTTAAGTGGTTTGCTGTCCATCTCTGACGTCTGGACGTGTTCCTCTGAGCTGAGGATCTGAGGGACTTCTCGCTCGCTGTTGTTGAGCTGATCCAGCACTGCTTGGACAATGGGCACCATCATGGCTGTCGTAGCCGTGTTACTGATCCACATGGACAGGAATGCGGTGACACCCATAAAACCCAGCATCAAACTAGAAACATTCAAAAATAAACATCAGTTATGGCGTCCTTAGGTTGGAAGATAAGACGGTGGCGGGTTTATAGCTAAAGGAGACAAACACTTTTATAATGCCATGGAAACCTTGAACCTTTCTCTTCACTGGTTCTCTTCATAGCTGATAAGATTGAAAACAGAGGTCCTAAACTTACAGGGCGGGACGCACGCCGACAAACAGCAGCACTCTCAAAGCAATGCGCTTGTGCAGGTTCCAGTGCTCCACGGCCACAGCGACCATCAGCCCTCCCACAAACAACAGGTTTGTGTCCTTTAGGTACTGCATACCCACCTGAAACCGCCAGAGTTGAATGGTTAGGAACTACTACTCACCAAAAGCAAACCAAAATTACACCGTGGTGATTTTACTCACGTCTTTGGATTGCATTATGCCAAAAAGGGGGAAAAGGACAGCAGGGAGAAGTGCTGTGACAGCCAGTGGGAGAACCTCTGTGCACCAGTACACGGCCATCAGGATTATCACATAGGCACATTCTGACTCCTGTTTGGAAAAAAGGAGTCACTTCATTCCTCTAGTAAAGCTTCCACCTTAAATCTCCACCTGGGATGGTTTATTTCATTATTTTGGGGCATTTTTCTAAACTTTCAACATGCAAAAAAAGCAGAAAAGTGATTTTCCATTAAAACCATGATGCTGTTTAAGCTTTAAAACCTTTTTCCAAGACTGAATAGAGCTGCTGGGATTGCTTGCAGGCTGATGCTCATGTCAAACGGAGGCATACCTCTAATCTGTGGTCTTGTCTATGGTTTGCTTTGCAGCGCAGTCTATCCCTATCATAACATGATTGCAGCCTTCGCGTCTCTGTGTCACATGTAGAGGTAACGATGTGGACAGACACGGATCTGTGACTCCGTGTTTCCCACGCTGGGCTTCATACTTCACGTTAACAGAAAAAAGGAGCTAAAATAACAGGAGCCAGAGGTGGAACTTGGTTCCCATGCGCTCCGCTGCTGCGCCATATGGAGCCAGTTTGGTGTCAACAGGTGCAAAAAAATCTTATCGGGAAGCAAATTATTTCATTGAATTTAAGACATTATAAAAGAATTTGTTGCACAAATACAATCTTATTTTCACGATTTTCTTCTTTTTCAGCTGAATTCTCTACATACCGAAGTCCCGATCACTAGAGGGAGAGGAAGAAAGACGCATGGAGTTAAGAAGAGGATGAGCTCATTCTTTATGGAGCGCAGATGTCTGATGAATCCCATCCTGGAGGAGAACAGAGAAAAGGAGCTGCGAGACCATGGCTCGCGATTATGAGGCACAGAGGAGACCAGGGAGGGGAGGAGGGAGAGAGGGAGGGAGGGAGGAGAGTTCCGCTACAAATGAAGGAGAGGGAGTCGATTCAGAGCAGAACGCACTGATTCACATTTAAAAATAAAGTTATGCAGCTTAATCAGCGCAGGCTCTTTCCTTATTTTCATTTTCCTATCTTGAAGATTGCACCAATAAAGGAGCGGATGCTCAAAGGTCTTTATCAGTTTCTTCAGGATGGCAACAATAACAGCTCTTACATAAGAAGCTGCAGGTGCCAAAAACAGCATGCTGCTTCATTTAAAAGGAGTTAAAGTCCATTCTGGCTGGTCGTTTCTGTCACTTTTCATGTTTAAACATTAATTTGATTCAAATTTAAGTCACAACATTGACTTAATAAAATAATACCCTAAAGGGGTCACCGGCATGGTGCTCGTGGGCACCATGGGACTCCCACAAAAGGGACTTTTAAAAATACAGTTTCTTGAAATAACATTAAAAATGTTTATTATACATGTTTTGTTTTACTATGATCTATAGTTCAAAGGTCACTGACCTGGTAGCCCTTCATGTGGCTCAATACCCATGAAGTAGCTCTCAGTCTCACAAAAGTCAGTTACCCCTGCCCGAGACTATTTTATCATTATCTAATAATTAAAGGCATACTATGCAACTTTTTCATATTTTTAAATAATTTTCTTGAGCCAGTTTGTGCTAAAATGACCCTTTACAGGGTGAATGAAATGTTATTCAGACCCCCACCACCCTCTGTGGCCAGAATACCACACTTGCAACTTCAGAGTGGCAGGCAGGTCTGTTGGACTTAATAAAGTGGAGCTGACATGCCTGGTGCTGCAGGCTTCCAGCATGTTTCCTGCATGTTTTAGATCATGAACACAGCTGATTTGTTTGATTTAGTGATGAACCACTCCTGTAGACACTAATGAAGGCTGAGGAGACATTTCAGCAGTTAGATGAAGGCGTTAAAAAGATGAACGCACAGCGAGGAGATAAGTTTTGCTTTCAGTTTTACAAAACGGACACTAGGGGGTGCTCAAAGCAAGCCAAAACTGCCTAGTCTCCCTTTAACCTAAACATGCATGTTGTAGGGGTGATGATTGTGGCAGAGGAGTTAAGTGCTCGTCTCATAACCGGAGGGTTTGGGGATTGCACCCCACTCAGTCTGTCTCAGTTGTTGTGTCCTTGGGCAACCCACCTTGCCTACTGGTGGTGGTCAGAAGGACCAGTGGCTCCTGTGCTTGGCTGCCTCTGTCAGTGCATCCCAGGGCAGCAGTGGCTACAATGTAGAAGTGTGAATGGGTGAATGACTGCTTGTGTTGTAAATCGCCTTGGGGGGGTTGTAGAACCTTTGCAGGTGCTAAACAAATACAGGCCATTTACCATTTCATTTGTTGACCCATGGGTGGAAACCAGACTACCTGCCCTCTATCATTTATTCCAGTAAATGTGTTTTATTCCTTTTGTGTCAGTTATTATCACAAAGAATGTTGTTGACAGATCATTTATTCACATTTATTTTTACTTTATGACTCAAAACTGTTGCATGAGATACACGAGATAAGACCAGTCAAGGTGCTTTTGAACAATGAGTGTGGCGACAAGTTTGTCTATGCAGCATCAATTAAAACAACAGCACTACGGCTCTGTTATAGGCTAACAAAAATGAGCATATTTTATAAAGAGTCTGATATATTCAAGGAAAAATATTCACTGAATGGAACTCATTTGGCTGTTTTTTCCAAGAAAAAATGTCTTTTCCTTTCAGCATTTATCTTGACAGAGCATTTTTGCATTTTGCTGACAGCATAAAAAATGAACAAGACATACAAACCTAAAGAATGTCCGGTACCGTAGCCATATCTCTGCTAAGTGCTGACAGTGATTTTTAATCGGTGGTAAGTTTGGTTTAAAGAAATGTTTAATTTGTGTTCTTGTAATTATAAGTTTAAAACCCAACATGGTCGTGCATGCAAAATCTTTTTTCCCCAGTTTCAAAGACAAGGATTTCATTTTATGGAACGGTTTATGTAGTCTGAAATTCTATGAAAATCTGTATTTCCACTTAACTGCACAGCTTTGCTTTTAAAAGACATTTCTTTTAAATGTTCTCCTCATGCATCAAAGGATTTCTGTGTATCTAAATCCTATTTTTATTTATTTCATATTAACAGAATATTTGTTCAACACAGCAGGTGTTCACAGCTGTTTTTAATTTTGTAGTTTTATTAAATAACATTGAAATAATGAAGTCTGTGGCCATAGATTTCAAAGCACATCATCCCTTTATCTTCACAAATTAATTTAAAAAATCAGATATTAATTTTTATAAATATATAAGGATGTAAAAATATCTCAATGAGTCTGTAAACCTTCAAATTGATGCAGAAAATGCTAATTGAAACACAAAATGATGGGATTGAATGTGATTACAGTATGAGCTCATACTGCCCTCTTGTGGACAAAACAGATACAGCAACACACACAAGGTTTCTTGTAAAAACTTGATTTTTAAAGAACTTGTTATTCACACATTCATTTAAAATTAATCAATACTTTTAAAGAATTTCATGTCACACAATTTTACTACAAATACATTATTTACATTTAAAGTGCAATGTTACTTAAATCCTGTAAAATTCTGTCCAGCTTTAGAGTTTCTTTATTGTCAATTTATCACTAATACAAATAAAAATAAAGGTAAAGAACAATTAACAAAATTATATATATTTGATGCAATAAAATATATTTAGTTTGAGAAAAAAGATATTTTAGCAGCAATCTGTGCATAAGGATTGGGATTAAGTCAGAACAAGGGTTGGTATTTGAGTCACTTTTTTCTTATCAGTCTGCACAATATGATTTTTTCTGATGACAAAAGTCAATTTTTTAATGGTTCGGGTCAAGAAATAGCAGTGTTTATGGTTCTTAAATTGTTTTTCCTCCACAGTGATGACCAGAATTCATACTGATTCATTTTCAAGTAGTTTCTGAGCCACAGTTACCCAGAAAAATACTTTTGTTTTAATGCAATTAAATCATAATTTAGCTAAAACCACAATAATCAACATTTTCTAATTCAAACTTCACACTTTAAAACAATTTATATAAATTAACTGTTACCAGTGAACCAATATGAGCTATATGCTGTCATCAAACACAAAAACACATGCATTTTTAATCACTCACTGGTTCTTTTTTAGATAAATTTAGTTGTTTGTCCAACATTTCTACACATTTCTTGCAAATATCTGTTGGAATCAATGATTAAAGCTTTTATTAGTGCGACAAATACACACTTTGGTGTAGATTAGGACAAAAATATACGATTTTACAGCAAAAATAAACAAAGAGGCTCTGATCATATGGATTTAATTGTGCCTTCCAGATGTTTTTGTTTCGTTCTATGTTGTTTACGGTCAGTTTCTTGCCAGTTTATTCAGTATTAATCGCCCTCCGCCAGACTTACTGTTGATTTTCTTGTGTTTTCTGGATGACATTGAGGAAGCGCTCCTGTTTTGGCCGAACCGCTGTTGTCACATGAGACGCGGCTGGTGCTGGGTCACGTGACACGCTGCTGGTAAAAATATGGCTCCATGTAGCTCAGAGAAACACACAATCGGCTGACTGACTTGCAGTCTGCATGTCGACGCGCGTCTGTAAACACCGGAGAATGGATCTGTTAGATTTCAGCCCGCAGTTTGCTTCAGTTTCATAAAGTGATACAAAGTCATCATGCGCGAGACCGGGGTTCCACCGTTAGCTTAACGCCAACTAGCTGTCAGCTGCTACAAGTGGTGAGAGAGGCGAGCTCTGCCTGAAACTGACAAATATTTGTTGTTCTGTTATTACAGCGGGGTTACACTAAAGCGACTGCGTCTGTGATGTGCGTAAATAACTTAATAATGCTTTATTTTGCTCCTCTTTGGTGTGTTGTGATGTTAGCATCTCTGTTAAGCTAAGTGTTAGCTTTCTTCACTTCCCTAAAAGGTCTCCAGACTTACAAAACCTTCCAGTCTGACTTCGCTGCTCGGTTTTTTAAATGTTTTCGGACTTTTCCCTCAATTAAACAATATTTGTGCAACGTGTTTAAAGATCGCATCGCATCTAATTGATTTAACCCAGCCAAACTACTAAAGTAATTGAATATTTTAGGATGAATAGAAGGTCAGGTGCAGAGGGAAGTGTCTTAATTGTGCAAAAGTATATTTTAAATCTCTTGAATAATCTGTAAAACTACTACAGGGGTGGTTATTATGTTGAGTCATTTCTGTCATGTGAGAGATGCTCAAACTTCTGGGTCATGCAGTTTCCGTTTTCTTCCTGATGTCGCATAACTCCTTCAATATGTCTGAAAAATTAATTGCAAATATGAAACAAAAATGTAATTTAAGTTGTTGCTCATCTCATATCTATTGTGCTTTTTCAGTTATTTCTGCAGAGGCATGGTCTCAAGAGGAGATTGCATCTTCTCTTGACTTTTCCCATGGATTTCTGAACTTTTATCCCTGCTGGGAAACTTGTAGGTAGCTGAGAAGTGTGCAGCTCAACTCGAGCTTTTGAAGACTAACCATGGATTGGCTGATGCACGCAGTTGAGAAAGACTTGGGAGTGGACCGACGACAGCTAGTCCCAGGACCTCGTCCTCGAGAGGTTGTAGCTCTTGTCCCCGTGCGCTGGGTGATGGGCCTTAGAGAGAGGAAGCTCGCACGCTATGCTCGCTTTGAAAGCATCAGCACTGAGGAGATCTGCACATACCTCCGGTCTTCTCAGGCAAAGTTGCCACCCGGCTGGACACGAGTCTGCATTCAGGGTCTGAGGAAAAGCAAGTTGAACTATAGACTGATCAGAGACCCGTGCCATCACCAAATGGAAATTCCATCCCAGGATTCTTATGTCAGAACCATGCAGTGTGTTTCACAGCACAACGTTAGGTAAAGTGCCAGCTTTAACCTCTAAAAGGGGTCTGTGTTCATCATCCCTTCTTCAATGCGTGTGTAAACTAAAGTCATGAATGATATAAACTCTGTATTATTGATACATAAAGCTGTCTTTGTATAGAATAGGCAAAGTGAGTTTTAAAGTAACATTACAAAATCAGTTCAATTATTAACAGTTGTGCAAGATGGTAATAAATTGTCTTTCTCTTTCCTCCTCTTTTCAGGAATTTGTGGCGAGAAGCTCATTACCATCTTGTGCAAACATATACAGGACCAAGTGAGCAGATGCACATTGCAGCTGTGGACGCAGTACGCCATGCCTTACAGAAGCTCTTCAGTTTGTCCTTTGTCTCACCTGATAAAGTATCACCGTCCCTCTCTCCAGCCAGAGAGAAAGACAAAGACAACTTCTTGCCATGTGGTTCCTTTTGTTTTTCCAAGTCCCAGTCAGACAATCTTTGTCCTAATGTCCTGCCAGCAGAATGTCTCCTGGAGACAGCAGAAATGTTGTACGTGATTCTACCGTACACTCAGTATTCACTTCACGATATTGTGTCCTTTAGTCCTGCCAAGCTTGCTAATAGCCATGCCAAA
Organism: Aphyosemion australe; assembly: GCA_006937985.1. NCBI lineage: Eukaryota > Metazoa > Chordata > Actinopteri > Cyprinodontiformes > Nothobranchiidae > Aphyosemion > Aphyosemion australe. Next base: position 785,937 of record SSNS01000079.1, read on the forward strand.
GTGTTGTTCATCATCTATCAGGTACTGAAAGCTCTGCAGGCGTGTCATGCAGTAGGGCTGTCTTGTGGAGAGCTGTCTCTTCAGGACGTAGCAGTAGATGAGCAACTCTGCAGCCACCTCAAACTCAACCTTTCTCATTATGAGGACCTGGGAACAGAAGAGGAGGCCGCCAGTGATATTTGTGCAAGACGAGATCCAAAAAGTGCCCTGCCAAAAGAAATTAAATGTGTGAGCCAAGAGAACAAAAGATTTTGCAAGGACTGCTTTCATGAGCTGAAGACACTGGTTCTGGACTGGGTCCACGGACGAGTCAGTAACTTCCATTACTTGATGGAGCTCAACAGGTTAGCAGGGCGGCGAGAAGGAGACCCAAATTATCACCCAGTGCTGCCTTGGGTTGTGGATTTTACTGTGCCATTTGGGAAATTCAGGGACCTGAGGAGGTCAAAGTTCAGGCTGAATAAGGGGGACAAGCAGCTGGACTTTACGTATGAAATGACCAAAGAGGCTTTAGCTGCTGCAGGGGGAAATGGGATGGGTTTAGGTGGTGTAGGTGGAGACCTCAGCTGCTTGGGGCCTGTAGGTGCAGTGCAGCCTGAGCACCTTCATGTACCTCATCACATATCGGACGTGCTGTCAGACATTACCTATTATGTCTACAAAGCCCGACAGACACCCAAATCAGTGTTGTGCAGTCATGTTAGGTCCCAGTGGGAGCCCAACGAGTACCCAGCCTCGATGGAGCGCATGCAGAGCTGGACTCCAGATGAGTGCATTCCAGAGTTCTACACAGACCCTTTGATCTTCCACTCAATCCACCCAGATATGCCAGACCTGGATGTGCCTTCTTGGTGCAAGTCCTATGAAGAGTTTATCAAGGTCCATCGGCACCTTCTGGAGAGCAGAGAAGTGTCTCAGCATTTGCATCACTGGATAGACCTCACGTTTGGCTATAAGCTGTCCGGTAAAGATGCTGTTAGGGCCAAGAATGTGTGCCTCCACCTGGTGGACAACCACACTAATCTCACATCATACGGTGTAGTTCAGCTGTTTGACCAGCCCCACCCGCCCCGCTTATCTCCTTGCCAGTATGCCCCAGCAGAACCTCCTCTTCTAGGTCTTGCTGCCCTCAATGTGCCTTCTCTACACACTCCTCCAGTGAACACAGTGACTGACGCTGTGGATGGAATGGTACCAGAGTCCACGGGGTGCGAGTCCAGTGGATGGACCATGGTAGATAGAGATGAAGAGCTTGAACAAGGTACAGAGGCTCTTGACTCGTTAGCGTCCACTGGCTCGTCCACATCTGTGTCTTGTTCTGTCCCACTGCCAGCAATCAGTGCAGGGGGAGGTAAAATAGGCGGAGAGCATGCACCACTTGTTGCGTCTCAGTCACCAAGTTCATTCCCTGGTGATATCACAAGTGGCATAGGTCCGGGTTTACGTGGTGCTGTGTTACAAAGAGGTGGGCCAGTGAACAAAAAGCTGGGGGAAAGTGTCGCTAGCGCCAACGCGGACGAAGTTAAGGTCATCCTTCCTGAAGGCTTCAGCCCGTTACAGCCTTTAGAAGAGCTTGAGAAGCTGAACAACTTCTTAGTGAAGAGTCTTCATGCTGAAGTGTGGCACCCTGCAACATTTGATGACTCCACCAGAGATGGCCCAGTGATTGAATCTCGACCCTCTCTTACACAACTTTACCAAAGGGACATGCAAGCCTTCGGCGTTCTCATCGCGGAGATATTTTACTCCTCCAAACTGAGAGGGCTGAAACCAGAGACTCCCCTCAGACGGCGTTTCCAGGCCGTCATGAAGCTATGCTCTGCAAACCTTCGTGATGTGCCACTGTCTCTGCACCATGCCCTTGAGACGCTGTTGCTAATCAAGAAACACTCTGGAATGTCCCACAGGGAAGAACAGCACTATCCAGGTCGTCTTCTGTTCAAATATGACCCCATTTGTGATGGTCTCCCTCCTCCAAACCCTCACCAGTTATTGAACTCCATCGTCACACCATTTCCGTTTCCTTCCTATTTTGTCGCACTTCATAATTTTATCTTTTCCTACCACGCCAAAATGAGTACCGCATGTAGCCTTCAGGGAAGAGACATCATCTTTCACTTGTGGCAGCAGCTCGAAGCACTGCTGCGGAGTAAAATCACTGCAGAGGGTCTTGAGATTCTTCTGCCCTTCATTCTGACCCTCATGCTCGAGGAGACCACTGCTGTTTATGCAGCTTGGTACCTGTTTGAGCCCATTTCTACAGTACTGGGTCCCAGAAATGCAAACAAGTACTTACTAAAGCCACTGATCAACGTTTATGAGAACCCTCACTGCCTCCGAGGACGTTTCTATCTCTACACTGACTGTTTCATTCTTCAGCTGATTGTGAGGCTCGGCCTGCAGGCTTTTCTCTCCAACTTACTCCCACATGTCCTGCAGGTTATCACTGGCTTTGAAGGCTGTATCTCAGGCTCTGGTGGGGAAGCTTATAAAGGGCTGAGGACTGGCATGTGCAATATAGGAGAGGAGGAGGAGGAGGACTTTCAGTGTGGCAAAGTACAGTCATCTGGGTCCATTTCTGGGAATATGGGTGGTAGCAGTGGGGTGAGTGGAGGAGTTGGACTGGCTGGAGACGCTGGGCTGGTTGACTACTCCTCAGGTATTAGTCTCAGTGACCAAGTGTTTCTTTCAGAGGCAGAGGACTTTCAGAATGAGTTCTATGTCAACAGTGAAGCAGGGATGGCTTCTGGACAGCAGCAGAGACAGAACTCGGCTTCCAAAGATCAGGACCAGGAATCTTTAAGTGTAGGGAAACTAAGTGACAAAAGCAGCACAAGTGAACTATCCCTGGGTGATGATTCAACGCGGGATCGAGCCAGTCTGAAATCAGCCGACAGCAGCCAGGACCTGAAACATGCCAGTGAGGGAGAGGAGGGAGGAGAGCTGGAGGAAGACGAGGTGATCAATGACAAAGAGGGTTCGGATGACCCAGCTTTCCTGAACCTTGAGTTCACAGAGTCAGGAGCCACAGTTGTGACTCTAGAAGACGAGGTCTTGAATGGACTGGATCTAGAGGAGGCTGAGAAAGACGCTGTAGAAGAACAAGACGAGGAGGATGGCCGCGATCCATCAGACGAGTCAAAGGAAAAGGAGCAGAAAATTCTCTTAGGTGAGTTTAAGACGGAGGCTGATGTGATTTGTTTCACCTCTAGTTTGTAATGACTTAAATGTGTTTCCGTTCTCAGATACAGTTTGCAAAACCGTTCGCTGGCTTTCAGCAAAACTTGGACCCACGGTGACGTCTCGATATGTGGCCAGAAATTTGCTGCGGTTGCTCACAAACTGTTACATTGGTGTGTGGGTTTAGAAAATCACTGTTGTGTTTTATTACATGCAGAGGCAGTCACCTTTTAATCTCTCTTCAAGGACCTGTAAACCACCAGTTTGTGGCCTCACCTTCAGAGGAGAGCCGCCTTGAGAGCGTGGGAATGGGCAGTGTCTATGAGAAGAAACCTGTAGTTGGTGATCAGACAGCAGGACCCGTTTTAGACTGTCTCATCTATATCGCTCAGCTTTACGGAGAGCCGGTGCTCACCTACCAGTACCTGCCTTACATAGGATATTTGGTAAGACAAAGAAACCATGAAGAGATGTTCTGAATTGTACTAAGCCCTAGAGGGGACATATTTATTTATCAAGGTCTGTTTTTCTGCAAGATCTGTTAGTTTTGCAATATTCTGAGTTTTTTGCGACATCCTGACTTTATTTTGCAAATCCTAGATTATTCTGCAAGATTGCTACTTAGTTTTGCAACATACTGAGTTTTTTTTTCCCAACATCCTGACTTTGTTTTGCAAGATCCTGACTTTATTTTGCAAATCCTGAACGTTTCAGCGAGATCTCTACTTAGTTTTGCGAAATGCTGAGTTTTTTGCGATATCCGGATTTTGATTTGCGAGTTTTTTTTGCAAGATCCCATCTTTTTTTATTCCAAATCCTGAAATTTTCTGTGAGATCGCTACTTAGTTTGTGACATCCTGAGTTTTTTGTTGCGATATCCTGACTTTGTTTTGCAAGATCCTACAGTTTTTTTTTTTTTTTGTGAGATCCCAACTTTGTTGTATGAAATCCTTAGTTTGTTTTGTGAGGTCCTGAGTTTTTTTTTTTTTTGCAAGTTCCTGTGATTATTTCCCTTTTATTCTTGGAAAGTTCTGATTCTCTGTGTTGAACTGATTAACGGAGGTGATCACAGATATTGTAACATTCTATTCACGAACGAACGAGTCACTTGAACAAGTTCTTTTTTCACTGATTTTTATAAGTTACAGCGGACGAAGCTGCGCCACAAAAAGGAAAAATGCTGAACAACAGATGCGTAAACTGCTGAAGTTCACTTGTATTTTTTAAACACTCTCACCCCCCACTGGTAACACAGACACGCACGCACTTCCGTTGTCATGGCAACTGGCTGACGGAGAGCTCCACAGGCCGTTAGCGTCTGCTTCTCAGCCGTGCGGCTGGATCAACAGAGCCTGTGAAGCTGTCCATAAATTCTATAACTTGTGAAATTGAATAAATTAATAAGAACCGATTTAAATGACTCATTCATCCATGATATTTGCCATCACCTCCGTTGATGTGTCCAGCCCGGCTGAGAGAAGCAGAAGCCCTCAAGAAAAAAAGTGAAATAATCTCACAAAACAAAGTGAAATTCAAAAAAATTTAGGTTTTTTTCCCTCTGGGGCTCAGTAAAATTGTGTTATTTTGCGATCTATTTCACAAATAAACTAACGCTTTAGCCCAGTGATATTTTATGGTTCGGAAAATCGAGCTGTTAACTGACTAATATCCCTGTCCGTCAGGTGTCTCCGCCATCTTCACAACGCCTGAACACTCGTAAGGAAGCAAGTCTGCTTGGAGCTGTTGCACTTACACAGAAGATCATTGTCTTTCTCTCTGACACCACTCTAATGGACATGCTCATGAAGCTCAATCAGGATGTCCTCCTTCCACTTTTAGATCTGCTAACTACTCCACGAATGGGGTAAGTAACAAACTACGTGCACGTGGAATCATGCCACAGCAGATCAGTCTTGTTACTTAATCTCTTTACCGTGGTTTAATGTGTAGGTTCCCCAGTGGAGTGCAAACACGCACAGCTGTTTGTCTCAAGACTCTGAGCCTAATAGCTCTCATCTGTCTGCGCATCGGGAGGGAGATGGTGCAGCAGCACATGGCCGACACACTGCGTCGGTTCTTTGCCGTCTTCTCTCTGCTTCATGCTCTGCAATTACAAGTATGCATTCACTCTGACACATGCACAGATCCTTCATCTGAAACTTAGAAAAACTGTAATTAATCAAATAATTTTTTTAGCTGCAGCGTGTGTGTTCAGTTCTCACAAAGTTACGTATGTGCAAACACTCCATAGACTACTGTCATAACACCTTTGTAAATATAGCTTGTGAAAAATGTGAGAAACTTGAAATAACGACAAAGCTGACGTGCAGAACAAGGTGTTTGTTTCATCAAAACATTTCAAAATTGAATTCATCTAACTGAAATGTTTGTTTCTCTTCACTGTAGCTGAATGATGCTCCTCGAAGAGTGGTGGGAGAAGTAACAGTGGTAGATGTTTGCATACCTGAAGAGTCCAATGTGACGTTTGAGTTGGGGGTCTTGGAGGAGTTGCAGACTGTGTTTAATCCTGAGATGGCACATGCTTCGTACATCCCTTTCTACTGCCTTATAGGTAGGAAAACCTCTTTGAATGTTGTTGCAAACACGTTCTTTAGTGGGAAGTAATGCAACGAAGCACGCCTTTCGCCAAAAAAACAAACAATAAATAAGTACGTTCTGCTCCCTGGTGGTGTAAACCAGTGTTCTGTTGTGATGTTTACAGGTGATGCAACAATTCGGAAACTGGTTCCGAATCATGAGCTAGTCTGGCAGTTGGTCCAGTCCTACCATCAGAGTGTGAGTCAAGGGAGTACAGAAGCAGCCCTAACCTCAGCCTCCAGGTTGGAGCCTCCTCCATCTTCTAGTTTTAGCAGACATGTGACTTGCAGTCCATTCCCCACCTCTTCCAGTGGCTCACAGGAAGAGTCCATTCCTGAATCCGGCACATTTGGAAGCCACCTGGTGGGAAACCGAATCCAAGTGTCCCGTGACTCTGAATATGACGGAAACACCAATCACGGCTTGGCCAGCTCTTGGGGGCGTTCCAGTAATGCAACGTCCACCTTTGCTACGCCGTCATCAGGTGCAACTAATTTCTCCTCCTGGATAACAGGCCCTTCCCCAGAGGACAGCGCCCTGAAGCAGGAGCTCCCTCCTAGCGGCCGCTCCCTCCAGGGCAACTGGTTGGCCTACTGGCAGTATGAAATTGGTCTAAATCAACAGGACTCACATTTCCACTTTCACCAGATAAGACTGCAGAGTTTCTTGGGTCACTCAGGTACTGTAAAGTGTTTGGCGCCGCTGGCGGGGGAGGATTTCTTCCTTTCTGGAAGTAAAGACAAGACCGTGAAACTGTGGCCTCTTTACAACCACGGTGATGGGACACAGGAAGTGGAGCCCAGGCTGTCGTATAATGAACACAGAAAGTCCATCTTCTACGTGGGACAACTCGAAACTTCACAGGAAGTGGTCAGCTGTGATGGCACCATCCACGTGTGGGACCAGTATACAGGTGCGGCTGATTAGCTATAAAACATGATTGGGATCCTCTAGTTGAATTTGCATGTTTTCTCATGTAATTACATTTCTTTATTGTCCCTAGGCAAGCACGTTCGCTTGTATGAAGCCGTGGATGGGAAGAATCCAATCACGGCCATCACCACCATGCCAGCTCCACACTGCAGCATTGTGTTTGGCAGTGCAGATTCTGTTCTCCGCTTCATTGATCCTCGAAAACCTGGATTGCAGGTAGCAATTTCGCATAGAAGGCTCACTCTATTGAAACCTAAGCCATTTACCACCCACTAGCTATTAATAATCACTCTTGTCTTTTGAAAGAGTGGCACATTTTACCCTCCAACAGGAATTGGGTATTTCGTTCATGAAAGTGACAAATCTTCCCCCGTGTCTGCAGCATGAATTTCGTCTGGCGTACAACAACGTTGGCGCTGGGCTCATCCGCTACCTGGCAGTGAGTCCCTCGGGACGCACGGTGGCCGCTGGTTTCTCATCTGGATTCATTGTTCTGCTAGACGCACGCACGGGACTGTTGCTTAAGGGCTGGCCAGCTCACGAAGGAGACATCCTCCAGATGAAGGTATTGTTTGTGTGTGTAATTTAGATCTTTGCAGCTCACAGTGGCACACAGTTTGCCTCAAGAAGTCAGTAAATCAAAGTGGAAAAAACATAAGTATTAATTTGCAAATGTGTTACATGAAAGATTAAATTTTTAATGCGACAATGTGTAGTTTTTACCATTAATCTCTGGAAATATCCATTGAAATGTTGAAAATGAATAAAATTATGTCCAGTCGTGGAAAAAAATTGGCGGTTTCGTAGCATATACCCATAAAAATCGGGTCTAAAATACATAGGGTGTGGGTCTATAGTCTCTGGGGGACGCCATATTGGACATGTTTCCTTCTACGTAAGCCGGCTCGGGGTCCTGCGCCTGCTGATGACATCACACTAGATGATTGGCTGGACAAACAACTTACGGAAATCACGTTCGAAAACATTTAGGCGGTAAGAAACATGAATTTAATAACAAAACTGCTAAACTCTTTCCAAAATCTATGTGAAAGAACAGAAGCGAAAAAGCGATGCACTATATTTTGGACGAGTGGTATTGCCGTAGTGTGACATCAGCAGGCGCAGGACCCTGAGCAGATCCGGAACCTACACAGCCAGTAAACTAGCATCAGCATTGCATTCTCTCGATGGAATTAACTGAAGGACTATGAAAGTCTGAGGAGTCACGCCGAGGTTGCATGCTTTCTGTTCGACGTTTACTGTAATGTATTTTTCAAAACTAGAATCAGTCATTGCGATATGGTGTAAAACTACCCTGAAATGTATGTACTTCCCCCTATCGCCAGGAAACTACACCTAGTCTCTTTAACTTGGAGGAAAAAAAATTTCTAGACTGTTTGTTTGTTTCTCTCAACGGATGTAAAAACACACGAAGTCAAGACTTCATTGTCACTGATTGGCAACAATGAAATTGCAGGTGCCCTTCAGTAGAGTGATAAAAAACCGGGGTACATTGGGTCATGCATTATATACGTGAGCATAATTATTAATAATGGGCACATTCAGAACTAACTGTTGATTGTGTGTTTCCAACATTAACTTGGTCTTTTGTTACATTAAATGAATTTAAAAACCTGGGGGTCAAATACGTGGGACTCTCAACTGTTGTGCTTAAAAGACATGAGCTAGGGGTCGCTAGGGGGCGACGTGTGACTTGTAGAAACTACTTATTATATTCAAACAGTGCAGTTCATTCAGCTGGAAAATAAAAGGATCTCTTTTAGTGGTTTCTTTTTTTAATTTCGAACATGCAGCTCTGGCTGAAAAGGACACCACAAAAAATAAAAGACAAAGCAAAACAATAATAAATAATTAAATTAAGGTATTCTACTAATCAGCCACATTCTCAAAAAGGAGTCGGAAGAAGTGCACACTGATAAACTCCCACCTCTTTTCCACAGATCATGACTTATCCAACCTGTTGCTTATCCAGTTAATATCACAACATATTACGTCTCTCACTCAAAATGCTATCGCATTATTATGCCTGTCAAATACTTAACAAACTTAGCATGACACTTATAAATGCATAAATCAAAATATATTACAAATCAAACATTCTCTTCATTGTTATACCTCATGAAATCATTTCTTTAGATTCCGTTTTGAGCTGCTTTATGTTTGGGCATTGCTTCAACTCCACATTCAAACTGTTCCATAGCTTCACCCCCTTCACAGAAACACCAAATCTCTTTCTATTAGACCATGCCTTACTGCTTTTAAAGTGACTAAGACCTTTTAAATCATATCCACCTGCTCTGACAGTAAACATGTTGTAAAAATGTCCCAGGAGTTCATTATTTTTAGCCCTAAACAAAGTATGTGCTGTTTGATATTCCACAAGATCTGCAAACTAATATACCATTAATATACCATCCATCCATCTATCCATTATCATCCACTTATCTGGGACTTTATTATACTGAGTTGTAAAAATAGTGAATGTTTATGATCCCTACAACCTACTTTATGAATGATCCTGTTTTTTTCTGAAGAATATTCAGTGAGGTTAGTGTAGTTTTGTAGTTATTACCCCAAAATCTCTAAAACAGTAGCTTAAATACATTAAAACCAGTGAACAGTAAAGAATGTGAAGTGATGGATGATCTAATATCTGTTTAGCTTTAGTACTGAAATGCTTCTTGATATTTTAGAATGAATGTATGTAATATGAGCTTTCCAATTAAGTTTCTCATCTATTGTCACCCCTAAAAATCTGTTTTCATGAACTCTTCCAGTATCTACACCATTTATTTGAATAGTAACATGTGTGTTTAATTTGCTATTTCTGCATTGTATTGTTTTAGTTTTCTTTAAATATAATAATAATTTGTTTTTATCTAGCCAGCTCTTTATTTTATTCATTTATGTAGTCATTTTAATAACAGTTGCAAATCACCCCAAATTATTAGTATCATTAGCAAAAAGAACAAGTTTTAACACTTTGAACACATTGGTATAAAAAGAAAAATTTGGGGCCCAACACTGATCCCTGTGGGACGCCACAAGCAATGTCCAGACTCCAGACATGAGGAGCAGCAATTGATCTTCACAAACTGTTTCAAGTTAATTATATAACTTGCCATCCAATTTAAAACAATCCCTCTTATGCCATAATGTTCCAGTTTTTTTTAACAACTTTTCATGAGCTATTGTATCAAATCCTTTTTAAAATCTATACATTTCCCCGCAACATAGTGTTTTTTGTCTATTGCATTTGTGATGTAGTCTAATAAAGCCAGTGATGTTGATCTAGGTGATCTAAATCCATATCGACTTCAAGAAAAGAAGTTTGTTTTTGGGGGTTAATAATTGTTATATAATATTTAATTAGTTAACTCAGTCATTATACGGTGTACCAGAACTGGACTTCCTGTTTGTTGTCAGTTTGTAAGCTTTAAAACATTAACCAAACACGTGGGTGGATCAAACTCAAAATCAGAGCTTTTGGTAAACACCAAAACTTCTGGATGATCACAACACATCGCTGGCTCATCAGATAGTAGCTTGAGTTAACGCTTTCTCCTAGATAAACCCACATTTCACAAAGATTTCATATAACATGAGACGTATCAAAAACTGAAACTTCACAAACCTGATCATAAACCATGAGGTTGTCTTGTTTTTACTCACGTAATGATAAAAGCCACTAGATTTATTATTTTTATTTGGATGTTTCCACAGGGTGTAGGAGATGATGAAAGTTGTACCCAGTAAAACTGCTGTCAACAAAGCGCAAACTTTATTTAACCCCAGTTTAGGTCAAGGATTGTGTCTCTAGTTCTGAAGGCACAGGTTTAGGCAAATATAGACACAGGTTACTCATTAGAAGGGCTACTTAGGTTTCTCCCAGATGTTTATATATCTAACAATGCAATTAAGCAACAAAATAATCGAATAAAGTACGAGTTGTAAGCTGATGGCTAAACGTATTTGTATTTATTTTTAAATGTTTTTAAATTATAACCATAAATTAGGTGGTTTTGTGACATTTTAAGTCTTGAATTTGTTTTAATGAATCGTTTGTCATTTTGTTTCATATGTATAATATATATTTAATAAAATAAATCCTCCATTACTCAATTACAACCAGAAAATAAGCTGGTGAAGGTTCTCAGTCATCCAGGTCATGGTAATCCAAAGGGGGTTTGAGTGAAGGCAACTGGACTTCTTTGGTTTCTTGAAGATGTTTCGCTACTCATCCGAGGTGCTTGGTCAATTCTGAATTTGGTAAACCTGAAGTAGAATATTTTTCTCTTGACAAAGCTCCTCGGATGAGTAGCAAGAAACCAAATAATTGATTCAAACCCCTTTGGATAACCAGAAAATAACTAAAACATATAAACTTTAGGCAATATTTTGATAGAAGTGACCCAATCAAAGATTGTTCTTCCTATTTCTTGTTTTCAGGCTGCAGAGGGAAACCTGGTGATCAGCTCCTCCACCGACTACACGTTGGCCGTGTGGAAAGATCTTGAGAACAAGCCTCTTCGCCAGTATAAGTCACAGTCTGATCACATCCACGCCTTCGACCTTTACGGTTCTCAAATTGTATCTGGAACAGTGGCTAATAAGATCGGGGTGTACTCCATGGCCGACATCTCCCTGAGTCCCATTAGCAGCACCAAGTTGAGTTCGGAGAACTTCCGCGGCACCCTGACCAGCCTAGCGGTCCTGCCCACTAAGAGGCTTCTCCTGCTGGGCTCTGAGAATGGCGCCATCAGGCTATTAGCTTAAAACGGTAGCTCCCAGCAACACTAAACACTCTTTCCACTGAACTTTTGTGTCTTTTCATAAATTAATATTTGTCCTTTTTGTACTTGAAGGGCAGGTCGTCATTGTTTTTAACAAAGCAGCACAATTAACAGCATCGTAGAAGCTTAGTGTCCACAGACTCATGCCATTCTGGCTGCTTGCACAATATACGATGGACAGGAAGTATGTCCCATTCTGTAGACGTTCATCATGCACACTGGAATTTAAATCCTACGCCTTTACATGTATAGGACACAATGGGAAAACTCTCGTCTTTACTGGGATCATTTATTGTTCTGCCTAGATCAGCTGTTCCGATCAAAACTGGAAGATGCGCTCAGGAAGGTTTTAGCTAGTGTTTACACTTTTCCAAATAGTTGCTTAATGAAACCAAAAACACATCAAGCTCACCTTCCATTGTCCCTTCATAATGATGAGTAAATGTAAATCAAATGCACTGAGGAAACTATGCAGTATTTGTACATCGACCCATTTCTGTAACCGTTACTCCATGTCTACGGCCAGATGTTTTATTGTCGTGAACGATAAATGTGTGCTTGTTGTGGGGGTGGTAGTACGCCCAGAGCTGCCATCCTGAACAAAGAGTACAAATGCACAACCTTTAATCAACTGCACAAAAAAAGGTCCGAATTGTAACGCTCAGATTTTAAATACTGAATGCTTTTTTTCCCGCTAAATAAATGACTTGAAATTTTCATCAGGACTTAGAAAACCATGTTTAGGTCAACAACTCATCATTGATCTTGTATGTTTCACAGCAGCTTTTAATTTAACTCCAAAAACCGAATGAACAAACAGTCGACGCCAAGTTAAACAACTTTTGTATTTTAGCGTTTGTGTAACCGCACAGGAGTATTAGGAAAAATATGTCTATAGAGGAAATATCTATGCTTTTTGTGTAATGTAAATAAAATAAACAGCAAAAGTTTTGTTTCTTAAATCAATTCCAGTTTTTAAACCTTAGCATCTAACTTTGGAATCTCTGCCTTTTTGTATGACGTTTTGCAAATTTGGGCTTTTTTCTAACTATTTGCCTAAAGTTCCGATTAATCTGATAAAAGAATGTTTTGAATTTTCGTTTTCTTCGTTTTGGTAAACCTGAAGTAGAAATTGGAGCATAAAATGGCGAACATTTGAAGAGAAGTGGGTCAAAACTTTACATTCTTAACATGTTTAAATAAAATAAAATTTGCTTCCATCTTTTCTGTGTGTTGTTTCGTGTGATACGTTTAGCCTCCTGATGTTGGCTTAATCACTTGGGTTCAGATTGTACAAAGTCCCCTTTGTGTTTGCAGATTGCAGTCATGTGATTTTTCCAAGATACACGTTTATCTTTGTGTTGAGAAAATAATCAAATGAGTGGCTTTTAAAACATTTCTTTAAAGTGTTTATTAACTGCTTTTAGTTGCTAATTCAACTTTTTTGGCGCAAAAAATTCAAACTTTTGCCTTTTTTGTTCAGATGACATGTCATAATACCGGTTTTCTGAGAAGCGTGGGAGTTTGTTTCTCAACCTCGAGTCATCGAGTTGTTTTTGTTTGTGGTTGGATTAATCAAACTCGTGTAAGCAAGTCGTCATGTTCCTGTCAGAGATTATGTTTTATTTTAGTAATATCACCTTCTTACTGACACGCCGAAACAGCTGTCCGTGTCAAACTTCACTATTTATCTCTGGAGGAGTCTCAGTCGCTGCATTTACAAACAAATAGTGGTCAAAATGAGGCGTCGATCAATGCAAGTTGATATTTAACTGTTTGCTGAGCAAATGCCAATCTTTTACTCTCAGGAATTCAGCCATTCACGGTACAGTAGGTTCTCCTTTTTTGGACACGGCAGCAAGTTTTTTTGTAGTTCAAATAAAAAGGTAAGTCAGAATATTTTTTAATTAAATCTCTGGAAACTTTATTATGTTTTTTGGAATTTTGTTACGAATTTAAAGAATTAGATTTTTTCGTAGCTGTGTAAGGTCTGTTCAACAGGTAATGGTGCTATAGCAAGCTTTTAATGCGCTTATTTTAGTCCAAATTTCTGCTCCTGAAAGTGGGTTTTTGAAGATATGTTGACAAAATCAAAGTAAATTATCCTTTCCCTGCCTGAACAAGGACTGGAGAGGCGAATACTTTAGCTTTTGTGAAGCTCTATACAATGTACCAAAGTGAGGAGATGTCTCGCTTATCAAAATAATTATCATTATGCCCAATTTTATGTTTTTCTAGTGACATATAAAGGACATGGACCTCTGCCTGACACTCCTGTTGATTTGTCTCTGCAGCCGAGGAGCCACTGTAAAGCAATGAGTTACCTTTACACAGTAATAAGGCAAAACCACTATAGTATTGAATACAAAGTACTTTAATGGTGTTTTCTTGTTTTCAACAGAAAGCTGAGGTGACGGAAGATCAGCCAGCCCCTGTTGTCCCTCTTATTCCTTTGATTCCCAGTCAACCCATAAAAGTAAGGGTCAAAATGACACTACGGTTTTTCTTACAGTATTCGGGTTTTGAACATGGATTGTTCTAACTGTAGGAAGGAGAAAGTGCTACGGCAGAACCTTTAGCTTCTCTAGAAGCAGCAACCGAGGAACCGGCAGCCATACATACCTCAAACCAGACGTCACTAGACGTAGACGAAACGGATGATTGTCGCTCAGCCAGCCAGAGCCCCAAATCCCAACAGGCCATCGCTGCTGCTGTTCAGAACCTGGGTGTTCAGCTGCTACAAAACCTGGAGACCACACCAGAACACCCTAACATCATCATATCTCCTTTAAGCATATCTCTAGCCCTCTCTCAACTGGCTTTAGGTATGCACTCGCTACAGAGACCTTCATTTATGCATTGATTTTCAACATTCAATTGATTTTATTAATAGTTTATCATTCTTTGCATTTTTTTAAACTGATATTGCCATTTTTCTCATGAAATGATTCCTTCTACTCTTTTTCTTTTCAAAGGTGCAAAAAATGAGACCGAAGAGCTGCTGATGTATCACCTCCATGAGAACGCTGTTCCTTGTTACCATCGGTCTCTGCATGATGTTTTAGCACAGCTTAAAAAGAGAGACCTGCAAATTGCCACCCGCATATTTCTGCGTCAAGGTTACTTCCTATAAGAAATGTTTTGCCTAATTTCATTGATTTATAATTGCACTGTATGACCGGTGTAAGAACTTGGTCCGCATTGCCGGCAGTAAGTCAGGCTCGTTCCCAGTGAGAGTTGGACTCCGCCAAGGCTGCCCCTTTGTCACAATTCTGTTCATAACTTTTATGGACAGAATTTCTAGGCACAGCCATGGTGTGAGTGGATCTGTTTTCGTGACTTAAGGATCAGGTCTCTGCTTTTTGCAGATGATGTGGCTTCATCAGAACGTGATCTCCGGCTTTTGCTGGAGCGGTTCGCAGCCGAGTGTGAAGCAGCTGGAATGAGAATCAGCTCCTAAATCTGAGACCATGGTCTTGAGTCGGAAAAGGTTAGAATACCTTCTCCAGGTCAGGGACGAGGTCCTGCCTCAAGTGGAGAAGTTTAAATATCTCAGGTCTTGTTCATGAGTGAGGGAAAGATGGAGCGCGAGATCGACAGATGGATTGGTGCTGCGTCTGCAGTGATGCAGACGTTGTACCGGTCTGTCGTGATCGTTGATCTACATTCCAATCCTCATCTATGGTCACGAGCTTTGGGTAGTGACTGGTAGAATGAGATACAAGCGGCTGAAATTAGTTTTCTCCACAGGGTGTCTGGGCTCTCCCTTAGAGATAGGGTGAGAAGCTTGGTCATCAGGGAGGGACTCGGAGTAGATCCGCTGCTCCTCCACATTGAGAGGAGCCAGTTGAGGTGGATCGGGCATCTAGTTATGATGCCTCCTGGACGCCTCCCTGGTGAGGTTTTCCGGCCACGTCCAACCGGGAGGAGACCTAAAGGAAGACCCAGGACACACTGGAGGGACTATGTTTCTCAGATGGCCAGGGAACGCCTTGGGATTCCCCCGGAAGAGCTGGCCCAAGTGGCTGGGGAGAGGGAAGTCTGGGCCTCTCTGCTTAGGCTGCTTCCCCCGTGACGATAAGCAGATGATAATGGATGGATGGATAACTGCACTGAAAAAATATGTTCTCTGCTTTTCTTCAGGATATTCTTGACTTGACCTATAACACTGAACATATTTTTATTTGTGTGTGTTCAGGGTTTGAAGCAAAGCACGAGTTTGTGAGCGAATCTCAGCTGTTTTACGGCTCAGAACCAGCAGTCTTGGAGAACCTTCAGCAGATTAATGAATGGGTAGAGAACGCAACAAATGGAAGGATGACTGACTTCCTGTTTGCTTTACCACCCAATCTGCTCCTCATGCTCATCAATGCTGTCCACTTTAAAGGTGAAGAAGATTACAGATTCATTCTAGGAATATTTACACAAAAACATTATTTCCTTCATAGTGGATGAAAAAACATTCAATGTTGTGACTGTATTGTTTCTCCACAGGAGAATGGAAAGCTCGATTTGACCCAAACTTTACCTCCAGAGGTGTGTTTTACCTGGATGATTTGCACATGGTGGATGTTGATGTGATGGAAGATGCCAAACATCAGCTAAGCTGTTTTGCTGATAACGAACTTGAAGCTCAGGTATTAGAAATAATAATATTACAAATAATTATGTTCTGGTAAATTATTCCTCCTTGCCAATTCAGGAAATTTGTCAGAATTATATTTATTGATATAAGAGGTTTGTTTCCTATGATTTCCATAAGAATACCCCAAATCAGTCGGGCACAAATAATTTTTTGAATTAATATCCATTTATTTAGATTTATATGTTTATTTTTGTTGTTGTAGCCCCATATTGTTTGATTTTTTTTTTTACTTACCAGCATTTATTAACTATTAGTGCATCATTACTGACCCGTTTTATTGTGGGATTTAAACAGACGTTCTAATCAGGTCTTCTAGATTTAACTAGAGGAATGTAATAATAAAATAGTATAAATATCTTTTTATGCAACCCTATGGTGGTAAAGTAGTTTTAAACTCCCACATTTGTTTAGTAAAAATGTGTCCTCCAGCTGTAATTCCAACCCACCCGTTTTACTGCAACATGATGTCTTCTTGTGCAGGTTGCAAGGTTCCCATTCACAAAGCTGATGAGTTTGTTGGTGGTCATGCCTGATTCTGGACAAGTGAACGTATCTGCGTTGTGTGCAAAGCTGAAAATCTCTGACTTATATGAACGCCTGCCCAAAGAGACGGCCGTTCAGGTCAAAGTTCCAAAATTCAAACTGGAGTATTCTCAAGAGTTACAGGAGGTTCTAACCAAACTAGGTAAGCCCTGATGTTAATATATTTTATTTGTTATACAGATAAATTCCAATAAATGCTCATTTTAATTAAAAATTGTGGGAAAACCAGTTATTTTCTTAAATGAGCCTCAAAATGTTTGTTTTGTTTCAGGCCTTGGGGAGATGTTCCTGAATCCTAACTTGGCTGATATTGCAGACGGCCCCCTGCTGGTGTCCAGTGTGATGCACAAGTCGAGCATGGAAATAAATGAAGATGGTGCAGAAGCTGCTGCAGCCACCAATATAGTCATCTCACGGGCAGCAATTCCAATTTTCCACCTCACTAAGCCCTTCTTTTTTGTGCTTATGGATGACGTAACTCAAATACCAATCTTCATGGGTGTCATCAACAATCCTAATCCTGGAGCCCCTATCCTGCAGAAAGGACAATTTGGAAGCAAAGATAAAATGGGTTTCTCATATGACAAGGATCACATGGGCTCATCTGGACGTCCTCCTAAGTAGGGAATAAAAACCTGTCCATCTCTTGTAAGACAGCTAAGAGTTAACAGTTGTACAGACTAGTCTGGATCAAAATATGTGTGAAAATAGACACTTTTTGTTTGTTTCATAAGGAAATAATTAGGATTTAAAGCCCAATAGTCATTTCAAAAGTAGTATTCAATTTACATGACTGTATTGTATAAGATGTGGTCAAGAAATAAAACAATAACATAACATTCACAAAGGGTTTCTGTCGTGTTAGTTGGTTTAATTTTCTACCACATGCATTTTACAAGGTGTCAACGTGTAAAGTCTAAATATAATATATACAGTGTTTGAGAATTACTGCAGGATTGAGCATTTTCTTTAACTATTTTAATTGTGTACTTAAATTCAAATGATCTAAATCATAGTATTGATATGAATTCATTTGCTGGGACATATTTACATCAAATGGTTATTTAAAAATACTACTCAAATTTTGCTTTGTGACAAAATTAAGGAGCTGTAGTTTTATTGTAATATGGCTTACTATAATATTATGTTTCCCTCCAATTATAATTATGCGAAAATGAGTAAAATTGTACATAATATATTTATTCCATGTTTTCTAAAGGTCACAAAAAACACCAAATCTGTAGTTTCCCATTTTCAAATGTCATTGAACGCATCTTAACAAACGTCACTGAATTTGGCGCTGAGAAATGCAGTGCTGGTCTGCGGTCAGTTTAGTGAGAACTTGCCACTGAGCCTAGCTGTTCTGACAGATTTTGAAAACTGAAGTCAGATCAGTCACCGGAAACGGAACCCGACGAATTGAGCGCGCGCTGTCCAAGCCGTTGGCGCCACAGACATAATAACCAAGCTGTTGCCAGTGATAGTTGTACAGAGTCGTCTGTTCAGCAGTTGCTAAAGTAAACTGTTAACGCTAAATCTTCAGACATGTCTAAACTCTCAGAAGGCGCAATTGAGGTAAAGCTAATGTCGGTTTAACTAAAATGCTAACGTGTTTTAGACATTTTCTTGCTAAATGTTTGCATTCGCGCGACGTTTGTGTAATTAAGTTGAATAGACTTGAAAACTAATATTGACTAACGACATTTGAAGCTGAATTTGAAGTAGCGTACAGGTGTTTTAGGCAACTTTCATTAAAAAAAACCAATGCTTCTAATGTTAAAACGGAGCAGCCGTGTTACATTAAGTTAATTGTTTTTGTTTGCAGGCTTTGGCAAATGGCTCCAGTTGGAATGACGCAGTTCTTCAGTTGGTGGTGAGTAACGAAAATTTGAGTAATTTTCTAACTCACTCTTGAACGCTTGTTTACTTTTTTTATGCTTTATTTTTATTTCTGTCAAACAATGACACGATCAAGGCCCGCAGCGCGTGCGGCCTCCACTTGATCAACAGTCACGACGGATTGAAAGCTGTAAAATTGTGTTTTAGAAGAATCGCTTTTATGGGTATTCATAGCTAATTCTAACATTAGCTTGCCTGCTATAGAGCAAATCGCTAACTCAGGCATAGTTGAAATGATTTTACGTGTTTCTTGATTAAATAATCAGAGTATATTGATTATTGTTTTCTACATTAACTTTTAGAACATTCGCAAAATAGAGGGAGGAAGTGGGATACCTCGCTTTCGGGTGATGATGAGTGATGGACGCCACACACTGTCATGTAAGTGATTCACACATGGATCAAATCAGTCTCTAACCATACGTTTAGCATTTAATCATTTTTGGATGGAAAATTATACTGAGATCATGCATCTTTAGAGAGAAGCTACTGTTTTTGCAAGTATCTTTATTGTTAAAGTTTCATATCCCATTTTTCCTGCACGATAGATCTTAGTCAGTAAATGATTTGGAGGTCAGGGCAGCTGTGACCTTGAGATGAAACCATTTGCTCATTAATGGAAAAAGTTAGTTTGTCGGGGGAAGTTTTACCCTGAAGCATTGTTGGTGTAGGAATCACTTAATGAGCAGCACAGCATCTATTTGCTTTTTAAAAGTCAACGTGATTAACATTTAAATGACATCTGGAATGCATGTTTGATTGGTGGTTTTATTTTACAATAATTAAAGAGTCTGGCAAGCCATGACCCATAGACAGAGCTCGGTCTTAGGGCAGAATCTACATTTGTCTATTAAACTGTCTGCATGCAATATGACAGCACGGTTAGACCAACCTGCAGAGCAGATTTCTAGACTAGGGTTTAGGTGCATATTGTCTTTTCCTTTATGTGAAAGTAACCAAATATGATCTCTCATTATTTGCAGCCTTTATGCTTTCCACTCAGTTGAACTACTTGGCTGAGGATAGCATCCTCGTCCCAAACTGTGTGTGCATTCTCAAGAAGCACGTGACCAATATCCTCAAGGATGGACGGTATGCAGATTCCTTTGCAAATACTCACATTTGAGGTTTAAAAAGCCAAAATGAACAATAATTTATGTAAAATCTCTGATTACAGCCGAGTGGTCATCATTTTGGAAATCGACTTGATCAAACCTGCTGAAGAGGTCGGTGGTAGAATTGGAGACCCTACTCCTTATTTTGATGGTAAGAGTCACTGGAAGTCAGAGCAGCAGAAGTGACTCATATTATTGACCTATTGTGTTGCCATAGGCTTGTGCTAACTGGATGTCCTGTTTTCAGGTCAGAATAAAGGCCTGCAGCCCGCCCCCGCCCCCTCGGCTCCAGTCCCTGAAGTCAGATCTCCACTGCAGGCACAAAACAAGAACGAGGGTAAGTTCAGTACTCAAGAGTTAGGACATAAATGTCCACTAGATGGCAGCAGTTTTCTGTTTCTGATAATGATTTAGGCAGTCTGGAGGTTTAAATGACACATGATTCTGACTTTGGCGTTTAGAAATCTTATTTCTCCCCTTATGAAACAAAAACATGTGTTTTCTGTTTCCATAACTGTTTCCTGTTGGTGCATCAGGAGGAGCTTCCTGTTACAAAGCTCTCTTTCTCTGAATGAGAATCACTTTGTATGAGTTTAGATGGCAGCGAAATGTCAGCGTGTGGATTCCATTCAAATTTCTGAGAGCAGTAGTAGAGCTGCAGACTTCAGCATCTACGTTGTGTTTGCACGTGACGTAGCAGATATTCATCCCTGGAATCTGCCGTGTGGGGGAGTAAAGGCTTGTAGCAACCATCTTCCTCATCAGCAGGAGTGATTGTTCATTTCTCTGTGTGCTGCTGCTTAATCTCAGAGCTTAATTACCTGAAGTGCAGTGGTAGCCAAAGTGCGTGGACTTAAGTGAACACTTTGAACTCTAATCCTTCACGTGGGACGCACACAAATCGAATGTGCAGTGCTTGTTCAAACGGAAAATCTCAAAGTGAGGCAGCGGCGCTCTCCGGGGGGAAGAGCAGCACCAGTTTGTTACAGCATTTCACGCTCGGCTCCAGTTCTGTGAAACGTGAATCATCTCTCACCAAAACGCTGGATCTCAGATCGTTTATGCTTCCTGCTTAAGACGGAAGTCAACAGTGGTGAATTGAAGGCGACGCCTTTTATTTTTTCTTTGATGAAATGTTTCCTGTGAAGTGGGATAATTACTGTGATCAAGCAGTTGCAATCCAAAGAAATTGGATTTTGGTAATTTTGTCTGTGATGAATGAATAATGTATGTACCTGTGTTTTTTATCTTCTCCCTATCATTACTCTTCATGGATCGTGTGTTTTTCTCCTCGTTTCTCTAACAGTGAACAAAGGTTTCAACAGAGATTTTACCAAAAAGGCTCCAGCTGTTATGCCCAATACTCCAGGAGGGAGCTCCAAAGTGGTACCCATCGCCAGCCTCAACCCCTACCAGTCCAAGTGAGGATGGATACTTCCTGTTTCACACAAGGGCAATGAAAGGCTATGTAGATTAGCTTAGCAATTCTTCATAGTAGCATCCAAACAGGGTCCTTTCAATGCTTACCATGTTTAGGGGAGACCTGGTCATATTGTTACAAGCTAAAAATTTGAAATTTGCACCAAAGTAAATCATAAGCATGAAAGTCCAGTTTGCAATTCTCCAGTGATTTTGTTTGGAATGCATCAGCAGCCAATGAGCATCTGAAACGCTCCCAGTAGGAAGATGCTGCTGAGGTCATGGGGCAACTTTGTCTATTACATTATGCATCAGGTGGAAAGCATGGGTTCTACTATATAGCTGTGTATTTTTTAACTAGTGACTACATTCAGTGTTTTTTGTCTTTTTAAAAGTTGAATCAGAATTTCCCTCAATTCTTATGCAGGGAAATTAAATAGGTGATGCAAGTTTAAGATGATCCTGTATGTCCCAAACCACCACCCAGGGGCAGATAACCAACTTGAGTTCATGGACATGAAGGCTGGACGCTTTTAGTTCTGCTAAATGACCCGATTCCCTCCCACAGGTGGACCATCCGCGCCCGTGTCACCAACAAGAGCAACATTCGCACATGGAGCAACTCTCGTGGAGAAGGCAAACTCTTCTCCATGGAGATGGTAGATGAGAGCGTAAGTGTTGCTGCAGTGTCTTATTTATTTCTTCAGCTGTGTCGTTCAAGTCTAATTTTAACCACTTCTACAGGGAGAAATCCGTGTGACAGCTTTTACCCAGGAAGTGGACAAATTCTTCCCTCTGATAGAGGTTGGCAAGGTGAGATTCTTCCCTCCAGATAATGATTCAGGATGTCAAAACGATCTGCCAGAGCTGCCGTTCACTTTGTGGTTAAAGACGGATTTGGCAGCACGCTGCTCCGTCAACAGCTGCCAGTACTTTGTGAGTTAAAACCACAGAGACTGTGAATGAGTCATCTGGCAGTGCCATACCCATACTATAAGAAGCTTATGATCATCTGCCAGGCTTTGTTGATGCCTTCCCACCTCCCCTGCTGTCTGAAGTCCTATCTCGTTTGTACGATCCAGTTAGGTGAAACGCTCCCCAGATCTCCGATTAACTTGTGGTTCATCCATCTACATGAACCAGGTCTACTACATCTCCAAGGGCTCCCTGAAGATTGCCAACAAGCAGTACACATCGGTGAAGAACGACTACGAGATGACGCTCAACGGGGAAACGACCATCCTCCCCTGTGAGGACAGCTGCGACGTTCCCATGGTGCAGTGTGACTTTGTCACCATCGCTGAGTTGGAGAACAGAGACAAAGATGCCGTTGTTGGTAAGAATCCAACCGATCGTGCGTCTGAACTTCAGTCAGCAGTAACTGTAGCCTGACCTCTGTTCATTTGACTTTTCTTAATGAAATGTTGATTTTATTATTTTTTCCAAACCTTTCTTGGGTAAAAATAACATCTGTGCTCAAACGTCTGTAGATTCATAATGGGCATTTTACAGTGGACAGGTAGGATCAGTCTGTTCATGAGGACTTCCTGCTTCCTCCTACTGGTTGAAAGCGGAATTACAACCATCATAAACAACCAGCCAGCAAGTGTAGGCCACGCTGATGTTCAGTCTGGTTTTAGCTCTTTGTCTAGGGCAGGGGTGCCCAATCCTGGTCCTGGAGGTCTGGTATCGGCACATTTTAGTGGTTTCTCTGCTCCAACAGGCTTGATTCAGTGGTTGAATCATCTGTGCAGCAGCTCATCATGCTCTGCAGAAGCCTACTAATTGAAATCAGGTGTGTTGAAGCTGGGTTAAACCTAAACATGCTGGATACCAGCCCTCCAGGATCAGGATTGGGCACCCCTGGTCTAGTTCACATGTTCTTTGCTTTTCCTCCAAAGACATTATTCTGTTTTTACTTCCAGGCTCCGCCATGATGCAAAAAAAAAAAAAACATTTTAGTGGCGTTTCTGGCCAGAAGATGGCTGCAGGGTGCTGTTCCACAAAAACCTGCTCAGGTTTCTGGGTAATTAGGTCTGATCATGGGCCCAGATGGGACATTTATTAGTTCTGTATCAGTAGTTACTGCACAGATTTTTATTCAGCCTCATCCTTTAATGCAGGTGGTCCACGTATTGCTGTGAGTTACATAACATTGTGGTCCTCCGCCCACGTGCTCTGATTTGTCTAAATGAGTCAACGTCGACATTTTCTCTCCCAAAATAAAGAAAAAGATGTTTTAAAAATCGGAAGTTGAATGAATGAATGACGGGTTTGTGATGAAACTCCTGATTTATGTGGCAGCGCAGTCAGACGCACCCATAATTCAGTCGTCTTAAATAATGAATGCCCTGACCCGAGCCACAGGTGCTGATGTTAGTAGCTGTTTTCATCCCTGATGCACGAGGAGACATTTTTGCCTTTTTAATCTAAACACATGAATTATTTTACGCACTGTTGCAGAAGCACAAATCGACTAAAGCTCAGCTCCGTTCCTGCGGAGGTGTTCCTAAGCGTCCTATGATTAGCTATTATGGAGGCTGCTGATGATAATGCTAAAGGACTGAGGTAATTGCTGTATTAGAGGAGAATTGGTGATATCATTGATGATTGTAATGACCTGATTGTGCGAAATATGACAAGATTATAGAAGAGGACAACCTGCTGTCTCTGTGATGATGTCATGAGGATTATGTTTTTAAAGAAGACGGCATCTTAAATTACATTTTTGAGTAATTCCTCTGATGCATACCAGCTTTATTAAATTCACTCTATCCTTAAATGGGTATGAAATCATCTCTGGCTGGCGATTCCAGGGAAAATATGACTAATGATGATTAAGTCACGCTCGGCTTTTAGAAATAAAAGCTTCACATCTTATATTTGGTCCCATTAGTCAACAGGAGTAGTTTGCAGATGCCTCTGATGCAGGGGAACGTTTGAATTATCCTGGCAAAAACACAACGTTATGGTTTCACTCTGGCAGGGATGAAGCACAAACATTTATGATGGAAAAGGATTAAAAACGATCGTGTTTAAATGAGACATTATCAGCGTTCTCTTTTTGTTTCTGACCCCAGACGTGATCGGGGTGTGCAAGAGTGTGGACGAGTTGACCCGCCTCACCACCAAGAATAACCGCGAAGTGTCCAAGAGGACTCTAAGTCTGATGGACATGTCTGGGAAGCTGGTGACCGTCACCCTGTGGGGAGAGGAGGTGAGGAAAGACTCAATGGAGCTGACGCTTCAATAACATTTTCATGGTTATTAGTTTTTTATTGGGTTTGCCAAACTAAAGGGAGCACATTTAGTAGGACTACTTGTATAAAAATGTGTCGGGGAGATTTAGTCAAAGTTTGCTTTAGTTTGTGAAACCCAAATAAAGCTGGAGAGCTGAGGTAAAAATAAACGGATCGCTTTCTAGAGTAGAAAAAGCTGCATTGAAATGTGGGGATTTAAATAATTAAGTGTACTCTCTAGTTGTTTGTTTTTACTTTGCCTGAGTTCACTACCTTTTCCCTCCAGCGAAGGAGCGCTGCGTTCCCTTTTTGGGTTTGACAGGTAGCCCGTTTCCAGCGGGAGACGATAAAATACACAGGATGCATAGCTGATGAAAGAACAATGGGAGTCAGACAGGAAGTGTTGATGTTTTCCATTTTGTGTGACTGTTATATGCCCCCCATCAACAGAACACATCCAGTGGTGCTCCTCTTCTAGCCTTTTTAGATGATTGCTGGAACTTTCTACTAGGGATGCAGCGATACCACTTTTTTCCAGACCGATACGATACCGATACTTGGATCCTATAGTCAGCATGCAATAGTGTGGATTCTGAACTAAGCTTTTTTTGGAAACATGAGCAGCAGGTTCTTTCTGATGAAAATAGTCATCTCTGCATTTTCAGGTGTGAGCCTGTTTCTGCTTTCATTCACACTGTTTGAAACAGCTCCCCCTATTGGTCACTGTAGAAAACTACAACAGAAATGACGAGTCACAGTGAAGCCACTTTCAGGCAACTGGTATCGTTAACTTTTTTCTGGTATCGGTATCGGTGCATCCCTACTATCTACAGATTATAATGTATTTCAGCTGAACTTTGTGTTCAGTAATTAAGTGTGATGAAGTGTTAAAGTGGTCCTAGAATTAAAAACCATGTTTACCTTGTTGAGTATAGACAGCTTGGAAATGTAGTAATGGCCGCTTCATTCTGAGAAAAGCTAGTTATTGGCACAAATACCTACTCTTAAATTTGTATGTTCCAGTCTACGTCAACATTAGCAATATATAAATGGATCACAGTAATGCTAACCGCAGAACAGTGCTAGCCCAAGCTACTGCTAACGCTAACCTGAGCTAGCGCTAACATCCTTGGCGAGAAGAAAACGGCACAGGAGAATGTCGAAGCCATAATGACGTTCCTGGATTTCCTGGGATTCTCCGGACTTTAAATGAATGTCAGATGG
Organism: Aphyosemion australe; assembly: GCA_006937985.1. Classification (NCBI taxonomy): domain Eukaryota; kingdom Metazoa; phylum Chordata; class Actinopteri; order Cyprinodontiformes; family Nothobranchiidae; genus Aphyosemion; species Aphyosemion australe. Next base: position 811,546 of record SSNS01000079.1, read on the forward strand.
ATCCGTAGCTTGTAATCTCTGCTCATTTAATATTCATGTCCTGGCAGAGTGGGCGAGGACAACCATCTGTTTATTATGGGGTTGTTTGGCCTTTTCCTACGCTATATAGAAACTCAAATAACCATTTCCAATAGTAAAAAAACTAAATCTGAATCTAGTAAACAACGTAAACCAGCAGTTTTAATGATTTTATTTTGATTTTTCTTGCCAAACTACAGGCAGAGAAGTTTGACGGCTCTGGCCAGCCTATCGTTGCCATAAAGGCGGCAAAGCTCTCCGACTTTGGAGGCCGCTCGCTTTCTGCATCCTTCAGCAGCACTCTGATGGTCAACCCGGACATCCCCGAGGCGTATAAGCTCCGAGGCTGGTAAGTGAGCCTGCTGCAAATAGATAATACTGTTGGGGAAAACCGCTAATACGTCTGAAGACCTTGTATGAAAAGTGCTTTATACAGCAAGTAGGAATGCATGTTCTACAGATTTTGTTTAACCGGTTGTTGAAGTCCTTAATGGTTAATAATTGGTTAACTGTAAACTCGTTAACCCCCCCACACACACACACATACATACGGTTGCCCTGCTCTATAAATAGCACAAACGCTTTTTCATCAACTCTTTTTAACATATTTTTAATGCACGACCATATAACACTCGTTACAACGTTCATAAAGAAGTGAGTGGGATGAGAGCTGAGCTGCCCATCAGGACCTGTTGCACCGCGGGCCGTCTGGCATCAAAAACAGCGCTGCTGACGTGCTTATAAGCACATTCTGGAGGCCACACTCGTTTCAAACACATTAGTTTCCTTACATTGAACTCAATAATTACACTGACATTTTTTTTATTTATTAAACAAATTACTCTTAAGAGGCAGATGCAAAATAGCGGTCGCCAAGCTGAAGCGCCATGGAAAAGGCTCACCTGGCCCCTGGCCTCGGTTCAGTTTGCTGCGCGGCTTCATTTCCACATTCTGCCAGGCTACGTGCTTTGATGTGGGGCTCATTGTGTTCCCTACCATGAATAAAATCCTCCCACTCTGTTCTCCTTCTTACCCGCTTCATCTTTGGGTAAATTAATTTGATCTATGTGATGAGCTCACCTCTCCACCTGTGGTTTTTGAGTAAACATATTTTGATAGCGGCGCTCACACGCCCTCTAGTGGCACTAAATATATTACACACAAGCATACTGGAAGGACATGAACTGCAGTTAACCAGGTAAAGATATGATACCTGGTTAGGACATCAACGGTGGTTAATTGGTTAACGATGTACGTGTTACACATGACACTATATGGTCACTTATTCCATTCTGGTGAAACTGTTCAAATCAAAACACTTGTATGGATTTAAATATCAGGTTTTCATTTTTCTAGTTGCTGGATTGCATGCTTTGATTCTCATCATCAGGATTAGCGTTCCCCAACGCTCAGCCACAATGTGGGAGTGCTTCACTAAAGTATTACATAAATAAATGGAAATCATACCTAATCTGTGATGTAGGGTTTTTTACTCCTCTAATCACATTTCCAAATGAAATGAAATCCAGACTAATCTCAGCGTGATTGTGCTGATTGGAACTTGTCTGTTCTCCCAGGATGGGTTTAGTTTTGCGTCTGTTTTCGCTTCAACGCGCATGATTGTGTCGAAATCAAGTCAAATGTCAGTCATTAAAAGAAGACGGACTACCTGAAGCACAAAGGTGCAGCTAAATGCTTTTACCCGCCTCTTTTCTCACATTGTCTTAGATTTTTCATTCTTTCCTAAAATTTCTTATCCTTCATAAGTTTAGGCGATATGTTCAGTGTTCAAGACTTGTTGTGGACTATTTAATTGGAGGACATTAACTGGACCCTTATGGATGTAAAAAGACCATTTTTGTTTGAAAAGGCTTTGAAGTTTCAGTTGGACATGATTTAGAGTTTCTGAGTGGTTTAACAAGTGCGTTTACTAGGGATGCAACGGTACGCGGTAAAACCCCGGACCGTTCGGTCCTCCCTGCCCGGGACAACCTACCCTCTTGTACCGCAGGACTTCGGTTTTGCCATTATTTTCGCGCTGGTCCTTTTATTTCATGCTTTACACGGCACCAGGGTGCGTTTGTCTGTCCAGGCAGATGAATTTCATTCCGTGTGCCGCACTAGTATCATCTGAAGCTGCTCACAGCAGACCCCCTCCCTACCCACGAGTAAATATCCAGTCACAGGTTTGACCCGCCCCACTGAGCCAAACGTTTGAGCAAAACAAACGCAACAGAGAGAAACGTAGCCACGGCGATATGAGATGTGCTGTCTTCATACAAACCTTCCATGTGGGAACATTTCTGGTTTGCAGTTGAATATAAAGACGAGGAGAGAAAACGGTGAACTCAGAGGCTCACTTTATTTGACGCCACAACCCCTCACACAACACACTCCCGAGTCGCGACCTTCCTTGGACATCCTACAATTCCAAATTACGCGTCCCTCCCGGTCCCGCTTCGGTCGCCCTAGCCTCTCACTGACACCACATTGAAAAGGCGTTTTAAAAGTGACATTTCTGTTGGTCTCTGAACACATTATTACACACTGGACTACAAGTAATACATCTGAAAAGTTATATTATTGCGTGAATAAAATAAAGTTTGGAAATTTCAGTTTTTCTTAAGCTTTTCTACAATTCAAAGTGGACCGAAACCGTGACCCAAAAACCGAGGTACGGACCGGACTGTGGGGAAAGTGGACCGTTGCATCCCTAGCGTTTACAGTGCCTACAGTTATCGCAAGACTCCCAGATTTCTGATAATGTATATTATGTAAATTAGCATTGAATGGCAACAATGACGCTGATTTGACAAAAGTTTGTGATCCAGACTAATTCATAGGCATAAAAAAGGACTTGGTCATCACGGATGGTCCATACATTTGTCCGATTGTCCCAACTTACTTGCAAATACCAGAAAAGTGCATTGTGTGCTGTTTTATTTATTAGCTTGTTTGTGCTGGGAAGAGAACAAACCCTAACCTTAGACTGATGCACAAACTGATCAGTCATCTTTATAAGTTCCTGCTAAGTCATTTTTCTGCTCACTTATTGTTGTCATAAAGTAAAACGACCATTGTAAGCTGATAAATATTGTTATTTGTTGTTGTGGGAGTGTTTTACCTTTGCTCTTAGCTTAATTAAGATCACTCCAGGGGTGTTTGTTTGTTTACCTGCACATCATTAACTCCTTGTTGCATAGACATTTTATACTCTCCTCTTGGGTTTAATGACAAACATTTGTTGACCGATTTTGTTTCCTCTCATTTGGGCAGTCAGAGATAATGAACCTTGAATCCTCACGTTGGTGTACCCCATTGCAGACGAGTGCCTGGTCGCTTCCTGCAGCTTTGCAGGAATGCACTAATGAACTGTTTAAAGTCCCAGATGGAAGGCGACGAGACCTGACTCATTACACTCAATCCAAGTCGATCTGTGTGAGACCTGTGGCCAGAACGAGATCATTATTTAGATCGTCTGAGCGCCGTCACCCAGCTGTGGATAGAATTCCCTCTTTCTTATTGTTTTAAGGGAAAAAAACGAATTATTAAGCCGTTGACGAGTCATTCTATCTTTTTGTTGGTCTCCAGCTCTGAAACAGCAGAATATGTTAAACTGAGTATAAAGGTATTTTTGTTGTTGCACACGAGAGCCTAAAGCCAAGGCTGCTGAAGCATCATTGCTTTATTGCTGCAGAGGCATTTTAATTTGACTGTTTTTGGTGCAGACCTCTGGGACTCCTCCAGATGAATAGTCTATCCTTGGTGGGCCGTTGTTTTAAACTCGTGCCGAGGTATCCGTGATGCCGCTCCGCACTCGCTCCTGCGCTCGTTTGGAAAGCTGAGTTGTAGCTATTTAACGACTCGCTAATTAATCTTACAGGGAATAAATTAGAGCTTTTCTTTTCTCTAGGATAGTAATCGAATCTGATGTTCGTGTCTTTTAGAGATTTATTTTAAGGTTCCTAACTGTCTACACTTTGACCAGCTGTGAAGATGTGGAGACGCGGTTGTCCATTAGGTGGCAACATCACATTTAAAGTGCTGCCTCTCTCTGTACTACCAGACGGTGCAGTCACTCCTCTTCTCCCTTTAGCAGGTTTATTCCCAGTCCTTGATGCAGTCAACCTCAGACATTCATCATTATCTCATTTAGTTATTCCGTCGTCCCCATCATGACTCGAGTAGCTCCACTTAGACGCAGCAGAAAGTTGGGGGCAGTAATTGCAGCCACCTGAAAGCAAATAAACAAGGTTGTAGCAGCAGTCCGGTGAATGTGATGCCTCATTATACCTCAGCGGTTTTTAAACAAGCGTTCCACGGTGCTGTCTGTGTCATTTGAACAAGAGAGGAACGATTGGCTAAATGACTTATTAATGAACCGAGCGTAATTAGTAACTGTCCCACAGAATATTTGAAACCACGAGCTGTTCTTGAGTTGGTGAAGGGTGGTGGAAGCTGTAATTTGCCACAAATGAATTCGGTTTTTAGCCTTAATTTTCACCCACGTGCAGCCATTGTGGTTATTTGTTGGGATCATTGGTGGTCATCAAGTTCTAAATCTTGATTCGGTAAATATGAATGTCGTGTAGGTTTTTTTTTTCATTTATTCTTTAATTGGAGATAATTTGATGTTTGGACTGAAGCATCACACAGAAAACAGGCAGATGGTAAGTCAGTAAGGAGACACAATTTAATAATCGAGCGTTCTGATTCCTGCAGAATCACGGTTCGGTCCATGTCTTCATGAGGAAAACCAGATCCGTGATCTGCTGTAGCTGATTGGAGAACATTAGTCCTTGTTCACATATTTTTAAACCTCCCCTTGTGGCAGCAAGTCTCCCATTTGACAGCACGCCATTTCCTACAGATAAAAGGACCAACAAAATGTCACAAGATGGAGCAATCGCGTTTGGTGTGTTTGCCTCTCTCAGCTTAGGCATGAGAGCCTTCGCCTGGAGCTCAGAACACTGCTTAGTGAGAGCTTTCCCCTCATGCCGTTTCCTCACACCTCTCTGCTCCTGTCCTGTTCCTGTGCATCGACAACACCTGACATGTTTGTGGGATGTACACACGTCTGTCTTTCTGCTGGTAGTTTCAGCTGAAATCAACCTGCTTTAAAGAGGACCTAGTATGTAAACTAAAAAAATCTGTTTTGGATCCATGTCATATAAATTTTGCAAAATTGATTCATTAGGTTTAAGATAAATTTTTCCCCTTGAACCAGACTGACCTGGGACCGGATCTGCAGGCACCTCCGGGTACAAATTTGTTCCCAAAACATGCTTAATGTGTACCAATATATACAAACTGCACATCTACTTAACGGGAAGAAGCTCGTCTAAACGATTGAAATGTAATTTTCTACCTCAGCAACACCCAATTCCAACAATAAGCCGCTAAATGAAAAGAATGTAAAAAGACGCTAAATGCACACATCAAGAGAAACATGCAGTAGCGACAATGAATAATGAAGACCAGACTGAATTTAATCGAACTGAATCAAATCGTGATTAATCGATTCATAGCCATATGAATCAAAATTGAATTGATTGAGGTAATTGGCCACAATACCCAGCACTAATGTAAACCAACATTTTTCTTGTTGAATAAAGACAGCTTGGGTGGTCAACAGTAGCATGCCAAAAAGTCAAAGCTGTGTTTGACCTACTTTTTATGTAAATTAGAAAGTTGAAAAAGGCGAGAGAAAACCTCCTGTTCTGAGAAAACCTTCCTTAACGCGTCATAATGGGGAGCCACGCCTCCTCAAACCTGCATGTCTCCACTGTCTGAGGCCTTCTGGGGAAACCGACCAATCAGCAAGCAGCTCATTATCATATTCATGTCCTGGCTGAGTGGGAGGGGCTAACAGCTCTTTTCACAGCAAGTCTGGTTTAGGGGGTTTAGAAGGGCCTGTATCAGGGCTCCTGGGACAGATGAAAGCTAAAAGAACATTTCTGATGCTTTTTAGAGACTCAAAGCTGTTTTAGATTGTTGTTTAACTGCATTCTAGGTGCACTTTAAAGTCTTCTTGCTTCTAAAAACGACCTTTTCCTCACGGTTTACTTCTCTTGTGCTAAATTGTCAAAATAACTTTAGATCTACACCTGATCCTATCACAGGTATGTGTGCCTGAGTCTTTTCACACACACAAACCCAGAGCAGCCATGTAAATTCCTAAATCATAATGCATTTTTAATTCACTGCTGCATCATTGCGTGCTTCTGTTTTCATGAACTTAGTGAGTCCAGGTGCAATTACAGCACATCTGTGCAGCTATAATGGTAAAGAAATGGGTACCACCAGCTAGATTAGCTCCCATTTGTCTGGAGTGGGAAATCTGCACGCTTGTGTGTGGCACAGGCCACAGTCGGAATTGTTAATGTGGGATATTTTCAATTAGTCATGCCTCCAGGAGCAAGGCATGCTCTCCCCATATTTACAACCCGACCTCCCTTTTGCATGGCGCTCTGCCTATTGGCAGATTAGTAAGCTTCGTTGATCTTTGACCGTTTCACACCGATTTTTTTCCCCCCTCTTTAAGTACTGCCTTATACTTCTCATCTTTGTTCTCCTGCCTTATCTAGCCTGTTTCTCCTGCCCAGCTCAACTACCGCTCTGCTGTTGATTCATTTCAAAAGCCTCTCAGCTGATCCATCTCGACTTTGACAAACACAAACAGATTCTGTACTTGGAACAAGTGTTTCTCTTGTTTGTGTGTTTTTCACCAAGCAGCCTTCTGCGAGCCAAACAGTCGATTGTTCCTTATGTTTTTGTTCAGATGGTTAAAACGGCTCATCCTGCAGGCTAATCGGACACGTTTATTAAGTATTTTTGTACGTTTTAACACTTTAAACTTTAAAATACTAAATTAACTTAATGTATAAAATGCTAACTTCAGTTTGAACTAAGTGAATAAAATGAAGCTTATTATTTCCACCTTATTTTCATGCTAAAGTGTCACTAATAACATCAGTTATTTCTGAAGCTGAATCCGTTTTTGAACTCTGAATTAAACTGTTAAAACTTTGTGCACTGCTCAGTGTTAAAGTCAGACACCTAAATAAAGTTAATTTAGAGGATTTATTATGCAGATGTTATTAGTGAACGTAAAAATACATTTAAATTAAATTCTGCACCAGCGCTGAGCTGCCCGAGGGTGTGCCTGACTTTAAATCAGCTTTATTAAGAACAAATATTGGTCGATACCGAAGTATAAAAAAACGTAAATATCGGCCCAGCAGGACTGGGCGATGGGGCCTAAAATTAATAACATGGTATATTGAGGAGTTCACCTCAATAACAATAAATAGACGATAACTACATGTATGTGCAAAAACAAGAGTTGTCCACTAGATGGGGCTGTCACAGGTATTATATTGAGTTGTGTGACTCGAGGTGGTACAGCTTCTTAAAAGGACAGGAATGTCGCCAACCTGCGCACACCTTTTATTTTTTTATTACTGAATTTATTGACATTGGAAAAATATCAGTCAGAAATTTTTAACATCTGTGCCTCATGTTTAGGTCTTCGTGCAACAGTGTTGTGCACGGTAAGGCGAGGAAGCTGCACAAAGTCAACAAACCTGAGGTTGTTCCACACATTTAAAACTTGGCTTGTTACTTTACCCACCATGAATGCTTTGAAACATCAACTTGAACAGAACTGACCAAAATCTGATGCAGAAAAAGCCTTTTTATCTTTTATTCTCTGCAAATAAAATTCCTCTGCTTAGTTAAACCCAGAAATAAGAAACTAGTTTCCTCACATTCCAGGGATCAACCAGTGCAACATCTAACAGATTTCTTTATTTCTGTTCTGTGTAATTGTTCTACTTTAACTGAGTTCATGTGAGCAGTCACTGGTATGAACTTTAATTTCCGCAGGTTTGACAATGAAGGCCACGCGATGGACGGACAGTCTCTGACGGAGACGAAAGGGAGCGGTGGAGGATTAACCAACTGGAAGACTTTAGCCGACGTGAAGAACGAGCATCTGGGACACGGAGAGAAGGTAGACGCGTGCACAGCTTCGTCTCCACAGCGTGATGTATCAACATCACAGCAACCTGTTGTTATTAAAGAATGACTGAAGATATTCAAGGACAAACTGAAAGATTCTTAATGAATCTCAAACAAAACGAGTGACTGAAGCAGGGTCTGTTTTTCTAAACGTGTGCGGGTCATACAGGTGTGTAACGCTGCAGCTCTGCTTTCATCTGCTCTACAGAAGAAAGGCTGTTAGCTCGGTGTCAGCGTGATGAATCTTTATAATCAATACCATATAATTTTTACCACACCACCTGGTAGATGTGCTTAAAAATCTGATCCGAGTAACATTTATCTCCCTCCGCTCATTAATCCCTCTGCATCGTTGGTGTCCTCTCGTAGTGCGCTGGATGTTCGTAGTGAAAGTCACATTTATCTCTGCTATCGATTATGAAGATTACATTGGGTCCATTCCCTGCTTTCTGTAATGAGACGACTGCCCTCAGAGAAGTAAAGCAATACATTTCGTTTAATTTTCCCCTCTTAAAAAAATGCTGCTTAGATTTGTAGAAATCTGCACAAATGTGACCTTTGCTAAGTTTGTAGTAATTAAGCTTCATGTTGGTGTCATAGCATGGAAAATATTAGAAATGAAGCACATGAATTAAACTAAAGAAAAAAACACAATCTTTGTTTTGATGAACAAATTTATTATTTAAAGGTCTAATTCACCTAAAGCTGTGAGTGACCTTGTCAGACTCCTAGTGCCTTAATTTATCTCTTATGAGCTGCATGAGCTCCATTCACATGCAAAATGTTGCTTTTTATTTTATGAATTTTCTTGAGCTATTTTGTAATTCCATCACTGCAGCACCTAAACGTGTTCCCCTTCTTAACTGTTGGCAAATTTCAGATAAAACCTGTAAGTTTCACTTCATCGATCCAAATGTAACCACTACTCAACCAAGTGAGCAGCAAGGAAGTCGGTAGTAACATTACAGTTTATCTCTAGGATCAAACAGGAGGGTGATAACTGATAAGCAAAGAAGTTTATTAACTTTAAAGCAGCATTCCGCAACTTTGCAGGTACATGGTCTCTGGCGCCCTCTAGAGGCTTGCTGCGTAACGTCACTGTCGTTGAATCAAATCTCTCTCGGGCATAAGAGGCATGTTTACATTCCTAATGTCAGGCAAAGCAACGAAAACAAACTTTTCCACCTCCACATGTTGAATAAATAGTTTTATCAGGACTGTATAACAACTTTATGCCCGACGAAACACAATAACCCTGGTGAAATCATTTATTACTTACCTAGCCATTAGCAGCACGGCTAGGTCCGTAGTTCATGCTGTTCTTTCTAAAAGAGCTCTCCAGCGAGGAAAAGACGGCCCAATATTAACTCTGGTCTTTGCTCTTGCTCTATCATGTTCTCCATTTCTTTGCCTAGATTCTTCTGATAAGGGATTTCTAGCTTTCTTTGGTGAATCTGCCACTGCTAAACAGCAAGTCTACGTTATAAAAGTATGGCAAGCCAAAGGGATAAAAAAATTGTGTGATCTAAACTCTCATTATGTCCGCCAAAACGCGCATCCAAGATGCGCGTTTTGGCGGACATAGTGCTCGCTTTTAGAACACGCAAGTTTTTTCCCCCTTTGGCGTCAAAACTCGCGTTCAAGACGCGCATTTTGGTGGACATAACTCGCGTTTAGAACGCCCACTTTTTTTATCCCTTTGGCTTGCCATATACGGCCGTAAAGCAACACCCAGTCAGTTCTTCCGGTAACGACCCAAGCTCAAAAACTTGTATAGTTCGGTAAACAGATGTGGGACCCCCCAACACTATCACAAGTACAAAAATGAACATAATAGATGATAGTATGACGCCAAAACTTTACAAAAATGCATAATTTTAAGTAGTGTTGTCACGGTACCAAAATTTCAGTCTTCGTTACCGGTATCAGTGAAAATCCACGGTTCTCGGTACCAATTTCGGTACCAAACAAAACATGTTTTTAATGCACTTTTGTTTAATCAAAATGTGTTTTTGTTCATATATTTTTTGTAAACCTGCTAGTTATCCAGACAAGAACCTCTAGAACAGCTTTTTTGACGAACTGATTTTAAGGACATAAACACTGACTGAGCCATACATTGTTGTTCATCTTTTGGAAACACATTACAATCACTAAAAAAAGAAAAACTCCGGTCTGTGAGCAGTCAACACCTTTATGTCATTCTGTTTGTTACCCTATTTAAACGTATAGGAGATTTAATTAGTTAATAAAGACGATGGTGTATTCACACCACACTCTATGTAGTACTGATTCTGACACATATGCGAATTTTTGAAAGCGACTAGTCTAAACGGTCATGTCGCATTAAATCCGCCTCCTACGTCACTGATCAGTGGAGGTGAGCATCGTGTCAGGACGTTCCTGAGGAGGAGCGCTGACAGAGGGATTCAGGGGTCTGTCTGGACATCCTGTCAAGTTTTGGAATTAAAAATACAAGAAAGCATGAGAACTGGAGGTGCTGCTGGAGCGAAGCGTCTCTCCTGTCGGTCTCCGTGACAGCGGGGCAGGGGGTCTTCGTCGGGGCGGGGGTTCTCCGTGACAGCGGGGTGGGGGGATCTCCGTGAATGAACTTTATTTACCACATCAGCTGGTCCACCGCTCGCCGTCACTCTGCGGCGTTGCTTTAGAAGCAACTGCACGCGCCCAGTAAATGCGCATTAAGGACCCGGGTTTAGACAGGTCCTCGGTAATACCGGTACCTACGAAATCTTGGTACCGTGACGTTTACATTTTTGTAGTACCGGGTCGGTACCAAAGTACCGGTTCTTTTGACAACACTAATTTTAAGGTGTAAAAGTTGTGGAATGTTGCTTTAATAACATGATCAGTAAGGATGTCCGATATTATCGGCCGATATTGGCCTTAAAATATAATATCGGAAAATATCGGTATCGGTTTTTACTGCTATAGTGACCGAACCTTTACATACCATGCACATATTACCCATCAAAGTGTTCGGCTTCATCTCCTCTCTCTCAAAATGGCAAAATATGACAGATCTGATCTTTACTTTTTGAGATATTTTAGTTTAATTTGGCACAACTTGTGAATTTTAAAAATGGTCTGCCACATAGCACATAGCTACATGTAGCTAGCCAGCAAACAAGCAACAGAATCTTCACCCAAGGCTTGCTTTTCTTAAATTAAGATCTTTATTAATGTTTTACCACCATAACAAAATACAAAGAGGAAAAAAATATATTTCTGACTATTACAGACGTTTTAGCGTTAGCGATTAGCCTCGCTTAGCATTTGTACGCTCACGCTGCTTACATTTTATCAACTAAGTAACTTTAACACACGCGCAAACATTCGCTAAACAAACCGAAAGGTATGAAGACAAATGTTCTGGCATGTATTGATGGTCGTCAAACTGAAAAAGCTAACTACTAGCCTTTATACGAGCTACAGATGCAGTAAAGTCATAAATCAGGTAGAAACCGCCATCCCAAACCATCAAAGTTGCTTAGTCCAGTTTCTGGTCAGCAGAGGGCTGTCCAATCTGAAGCTGCTCAAGTTTCTGGCTGAAGAACCACTGAAACCAGTTGGAAAGCAATAGCTTAGTGTTGAAAACTCTTTAGTGTTACACAAAACGTACAGATACACAGTTATTGGGGTTTACACAAAGACACTCGTTCCTTCTCAGGATGACGTGATGAGACCCGATTATGACAAAGGAGCTCGCCTCAAATTCTCTGTGAAAAATGGTTTAAGCAGGAGTAGAAGGAAGGGTCAGCCTTCTGAAGACCCCACCAACTAAATCTTTTCCAATTAAGTGTCTTTGTCACAAAGTCTTTGTGTCTACGACGCCGTGCCCTTTCCTGAGAGTAAACAAGCACCTTCTCCTGTAGAGCTGACACGGCTCCTAAGAGTCTGTCACAGAGACGTAAAGAAAACACTTCCTCTCCTTCCTCCTCTCACCGGTCAGCTTCACACTAATTAGAGACGTTTACCATGAAAAGGTAGTGAAGGCTGACATCTGGATGGGTGTTTGTGTCGAGTGCGTTTGAGTTATTCTTTATCAAATTACCGCAGACGTTTTACGACAGGAGACATGGAGGTGGCGCTCTAAGCTGGAACAAGTGCTTTTATCTTTTATCAAAGTGTGCACTGGCCCAGATTCCCTTCTGTTGAGGAATTTCTCCAGGGATTTGCAAAAGGTACGACAAAATCAGCCAGATGTTGTGATGCAACTCGTTTGCTTATATTTTTTTCTATTAAAGCGCCTTGAAACCTATTTGTATTCGTTGGTTTCAGTCCTGTTCACGTCGCCTGCTTTGGTGTTATTTATTCCTATTTGATGATATAGAATATAAAGTACTTGTAAACTAGCTTCCTGCCCACTAGTCATTAACCTCTTGGTGGTGGTTTAACGGTAATCTGAGCGGTTTTTACTGGCTGTGCAGACGCCACTAAATGCTCCTTATCTAAATCTAATATTCATGCTGTTTTGTCAACATGCTCCCCACTCAGCGTAAAGGTCATGAAGACTGAACATCTGCTGATATGGATGTTGGTTTAATGTGTTTTTCCAGGCTGACTACTACACCTGCATCGCCACCGTAGTGTTTCTGCGTAAGGAGAACTGCCTTTATCAGGCCTGCCCGACCCAGGACTGCAACAAAAAAGTGGTTGACCAGCAAAACGGCATGTTCCGCTGTGAGAAGTGCGATAAAGACTTCCCCAACTTCAAGTACCGCCTCATCCTGTCTGTGAGTGACTCAGCAGTCATTTCTTTTTTCCACATGTTCTGTATGTGAGCACAATGCTAATGCGTGTTGTTTTAATTTAAGCTAGGCTGTTTTGTTTACATCCAGGACCTTGTCCTTCAAGCTGACACCCTCCCCCCCCATATGGTGCTGTCTTTGTTTTGAAGGGTCGCCCCAGATTGAAACGTGGATTTCACGTCTGACATTTTGTAAATGAAGACAAATTTTCGATTGCTTTAAGGCTTTGTTGGGTTAAAGAGAGAGCAGTCAACAGTCTCAGTAACAAAACCATAGAAGCTTTTGTTTAGTGCCTCTCACTGTGTGACATATTGTTCTTCACAAGCTGAAGAATAAGCTGTGAAGCTGCTTCCACACACACTGTGTTCGTGTAACTCTGCTGCAGCACTGTTTCACAAGGCTTACCAGCAGCACATAGGCTGTTAGCTAGCTGCTACCCCAAAGAAATAATCACACTTAAAAATAAAGAGTATCGTGATAAATTCACCTCAGGGGTGCCTGTTTGTTATCTTTATGTTTTTTGTTTTTTTAATTTGTCAGGCTAACATTGCCGATTACGCCGACAACCAGTGGGTGACTTGTTTCCAGGAGAGCGCCGAGGCCATTCTGGGCCAGAATGCAGCTTACCTGGGCCAGCTCAGGGATTCGGTGAGACTCTTTTACAGTAGCTGCACAAACAGATACACACTCGTGAGATACAGGATTCAGATGTGCTTTTGGTTTTTATTTGATGGATATGAGTGTATTGAAGCATTTGTATTTTCTTTGTCTTGATGTCAGAGCGAAGCTGCGTTAGATGAAGTCTTCCAGCAATCAAACTTCAACACGTTTGTCTTCCGCAACCGAGTGAAACTGGAAACGTACAACGTGAGTAAAAACGGGAGATTAATTATCCAGACAACCTGGTTTTATTAGCACAGTTCACATGTAAAAGCTGTTTGTCCCAGAATACTGTTGAACACACACACACAGCCTAGCTGCGGTCACCCTTTCCTGTTGGCCACACAGATAAAGCCTTGTTTGGAGGGAAACACATAAAAGAATTGATTGGGCTGGGACTCTGAGCAGGAAGTTTGGGTCCAGGCCAGAGGCAGCATCCGCCTTCTACACACAGAAGAGGCCACTGTGTCCGTCTCAGTCAGCCCAGCATCCTAACTGCCCAGGGCGCTGCTTACAAGCGTGTATTAGCTCCTGCTCCAGACACCAGAGTACTCCGACAGAGACACCTGCGACACGTCTTTCAGTTCATTTACTCATTCAAAACTAGCTCATGTGACCCCTCGTCCACCATGTTTACAGTCTGGACTTAGGCCTGTTTCCACTATAGGAACCACTGGGTAGTTTAACCAGACCCTCACAGCACGCATGTTTTCATTACACCAAACCATTTTCCGGAGCATTTCAGGGACCAACTTAGTATCTGAACTAGAGTAAGGTCTGGTAGAGTCCTGGGGGGCGGGACTTGTGGTTAACTCATGCTGATTGGTTGTGACTAAGTGGGAAATGATAAAAATGGTGGAAACAAAGCTTTTGAGTCTAAGTTTTAGTAGTCATGTTTCCACTGCAGGAGTTCTGGGAGGGTGGAAGGTGACAGTGGAAATCTGCTGGCTTGGTCCTCTCAGCCATCGTCTCCATACAGAATCGTCCCTTTCAGGACTTTTCTAAGACGTCAGCATGTTAGACTATGTTCACACTGCAGGCAAAAGCGCATCAAATCCGCATTTTGACCTTCCTATGACCCTTATCTGTGTTGCGCAATCATGTCAGTTTTATAAAAGATTACGCGATGGCGGCGTAAAGGAGGTATGGGGGCGGTCTCTACGCTGTCGCGGACTTCCGTGTATTTTGGACATAATTTGCTTTTTATTGCGATCGAAGCAGCGCTCCTTAAGTTTTTTTCCCCAGTCAGCTACAAGGCTTAATGTGCGTTTATAAGACCGGCTAAGCCGCAATATTACTACCAAGCGTGGCGGCATGAACGCCGCAAAATTCCCGCAACGTAATGCCACCATGGCGCATTCATAAGAAACACGTTGCGGTAATATTACGCTGATTTGCCGGCACGGTGTGTCACAACCAATTAGCAAGAGATAACCACAAGTCCCGCCCAGTGACTCTACTGGGCTTTTTCCAAATACCTGGAAGTTCCAATAGTGGAAACAGGCCTTTTGTTGAACTGCAACATCTATTAAGTTTGTTTTTCTTTAATTCAGTAGAATTTAAGGTTGTTTTTGTAAACATCAAATTTGGCAGATGTGATGTTATTAGTTATGAGCTTTTGTGTGAGTTGTAATTACAGCTATTTAAAGTTATTTGGGATAAATACCATGATTAGCATTTAGAAACTGGTATTTATCTTCTTTTTTCTTTCTTTCTGGCAAACATTCGTTGTGGTTCATCAGAGCAGCGTTACCCAGGTCTTAAACGGGCTTTTGGCTTACAGATAAATCAAAAACCTACATTTTTAAAAATTTTTTGCATAAATCGCGACTATTTGTCTTCCTCCAAAACAAACCAGGAATACGCCGCTCTGTAAGGAGAGTGGGCACCAGTCCAGAGGATGATGGGTTACTTTTCAGCCACTTCAGCAGCAGAGATTTAATGGAGAAAAATTGAGTGTAACCTCTGTTTAAATGCAGGGATGAATGGGCCTGAGAGAAATAACCTCCCCATGTCCAGACAGCTGTGGAAGCTAAATGTCATCACACTTCACATGCCTCATCCAAGCGTGCTGCGCGGGAGGATGCTGGCGTCTGTCTACCGCTGCTTATAAATTCTATATGAACATTTTATGTTGCTGCGTAATAAAGAGTAATGGAGCATATTGTGTTTGGTAAATACCACACCCTGGATGCTCTGACTAATGCAGAGAAATGTACTTTAGTGTTAAACGGCGAGGGGGTGACTTTCTTACAACATCAAAGAAGTGACTTTAATAAAAATGTTTGGTTTTTATCTTTGTCAGGATGAATCCAGAGTGAAAGCCACGGTGCTCGACGTGAAGCCCGTCGATCACAGAGAGTACAGCAAGAGGCTGATCATAAACATACGCAACATGGCTGCCAAGTAGAACTGTTGGTTTTGTTTCTTGTACATCTAACAAAGAGCCCTAATACATGTCTATTTTAGTTCTTTATTTTTATTTTCTCCAGATGAATATTGTTGGAGGGGCTGTTTTCTTTTGTTAAATACTGAGATGTTTTGTTGTTTCTTTTCCTTTGTGGTTTTCTTTGTGCTCTTTATGTTTGTTTGAGGAATCGGAGCGGAGAGTCGGTCAGTAAGCCAGAAAAAGTCACCAGAGTTTTAGTCGGCTGCTGTTTGGTGCGTATCCTGTGGTCTTAGGGAGGTGGAGCGTGGGTGGTGGGGGGGTGGGGTTAGGCCTTTAAGGAGAAGACCAACACTCACGAGTGCTCTTCCACCCTCTGACGCACTCTTAAAACGCCTGTGCTGGACCTGCACCTCCCTGATAAGAACATTTACACTTTTTTTCTTTGGCTCTGATTCAGGCATCCTTCCCAGTGCAGACCTGATGTAAAATGTACTTTATTCTAAATTAAAAATGTTTCCTGACTCTTGTAGTTCTGTTTGTGTAAAAATAAAGCTTCTTGTTATAAAGTTGTTGGTTCATGCCTGATATTTGGGAATCTGGTATTAAAATGCTTGATTAATATGAAAATTGTAACCGATTGAAAACAGATTTGTCCTTAGGGTCCAGTATGTTTACATTATGTGATGAAACGAGTTAGACCGGCCATAAAAAGTTTAATTTTTGAGTCGCCTATCTTTAGAGATATTGATTTGACTCGTCTGACCAGTTTATTGGGAGCTTCTGAGTGACTCCATAGATGAGCCTGTTTTCTAGCACAGCTTTGAAACAATGTTTATCTTTACATCAGTTAATTTCTGCTGCTTCAAGACTGAATCCATCAGCTGGACAGTAACATGAAAAGTAAACCAGAACAATTACCTTTTTCTTGCTGACGTTTCGACAGCCGCTAGCGGCTAGCTCTGAGGATGCCTGCAGTAGCGGTCGAAACGTCAGCAAGTAAAACGTAAAAATAGCTCTACAGCGCTAGCTAGCGGCTCAACATCAGCTGGACAACATGAAAATGAAACCATTAGAACAATTTTTTCTTGCTGACGTTTCGACTGCTACTGCAGTCGTCCTCAGAGCTAGCCGCCAACTCTGAGTCAGCAAGAAAAAGGTAAAAACGGCTCTACAGAGCTAGCTAGCGGCTCAACATCAGCTGGACAACATGAAAAATGAAACCATTAGAACAATTACCTTTTTCTTGCTGACGTTTCGACCGCTACTGCAGTCGTCCTCAAAGCTAGCCGCTAGTGTCTAGCTCTGAGGACGACTGCAGTAGCGGTCGAAACATCGGCAAGAAAAAGGTAAAAAAGCTCTTTTCTGTTTTGAAAAAAGAACCAAGTGATGCAAGTAGAAACGCACAGAATGAATGTACAAAAGATGTTTATTAGAACAATTAAGTGTAATATCACTCTAATGTTAAATGCGCTATATAATAGTGGCATCTCTGAGCTTCCGTATGTACCTGTAACCGTTGCTACTGGGGGAAAAACATCTGGATCAGAACAGTTGCTGACATCTGGTCTAGAGATTTTACAAAACATCTATTCAGAAAACTTTATTTTTAATCAAACTAATGAAATTTCACATTTACAAAAATATTTCCAACACGTTTCTATTGGAGTTCACTTTCCAGTTGGAGGACATTTTTCCGTGCAAGAAATTCCTAAAATTGATCCCAAAAGAGTCAAATTTGTGCAACAAATCATCCTTTCAGTGACACATTCCTGATTTAATGTGGTGTTTTCAAACCTGACTGAAAATTTTCGCTGCTTCTGGAGGACCTCTGCACCTCACCAGCAGTCTGAATGGAGCAAGCTGTCTTCTCTTTCTTTACCAAAACACTTTAGTTCTAAATAGATGGGGTTCAACTCGATGACCCTCCATCTGTCATCCTGCTGAGCTGCAACCACACACACCTCAGACCATCACTGCTGCAACAGTCCCAAAACACAGACTCAGGGTATGAAAGCCTTCTGAGAAGATCCAATCTTACCAGAGTTGTAGAGATTTACCCCTGGGTTTATTATTTTATTTTATTCTACTGGGTTAACATCAGCCCAGCGAAGAGGACATTTGTTGGTGATTCTAACCAACGCTACGAGTCCTAAAAGCTGTAATCTGAGAAGCTATCTGTAAAAATCTTAACTTTTTCCAAATTGAGTTCTAGTTTTCCATTAATTTCAGAAAATTAAATGCATTTCAAGACTAAAATCTTTGATGTTAATCCAGCAGGGATGCGACACGGAGATCAGAGCTGATAAAAAGCACCAGTAATGTAACCGCTGATGGCTCGTGACTATGTCAAACAAGCATCTGCAATTAAAAAGCTGGTCTGTTTGCCAGCTAATGAGGACATGCCAGAGTGTTGGATGCAGCCCGTCGCCTCGTGTCATCTCACTGCCATTTGGTTCAAATATTTACAGAAAAAAAACACGGACAGGAAATGAATCAAAATCTATTTGGATCAGTCAGAATCAGCTGGTATTCCTGATCAGACTACAACTCTGATTACGTCTGGTTAGGTGCAGCTTTTCTAACAAATTTCTAGTAGAAGAGAAAGGAAGCACGACTGAAAGTCCTTATGGACATTAGTTTGAGTTGGACCTTATTGGAGAACATCTCAGATACCATCATAAGCTGAGAATGAGCTGAAGAAACATCAAAGCAGAATAATTTACCCTGAGTATCAACGTAAATAAAAAAACATTGACACATGAACTAACATGATTCCTAAACACTCATTTCCTCTCCAGGACTCGTATTGATACAAATGTGCTGCAGGTCACCTAGTCAAATGTGTCAGAGTCCAAAAGTTTAGATTTACTGTGTTTATAGTTTTGTTTAAGAAGAAAAACTTTGTTAATGGATTTAATGAAATATTATTACTATTATTCTTTGTAAAAGTAGAGATATGGAAAAATCACATGTGTGGATTTGTTTACACATGTGCCTTGTACATATTATTCCTTGGGCTTCACATGTGATCGTCCATAGCATTTGAAGCTATTACCATGAAAATGTTCCAAATTTACACGGGAAATGTGTGCAAAACACATTTTTCCATGTTCTCACGTCAAGTTTCACATGGGAAAAATATTTTCCACGTAGGATTTGCCAATGTGGATTTTCCATGGATAAAAAAATTAATACCAATATCCGATATGTCGATATAAACAAATTCTTCAATTCAAATACCAATATACATGATACCAACTGCAAAAACTAATTACTAAGATAGTAAAAAAATTTTTTTAGACAATTTAACTTATTTTTAGTCCAAAAAGAAAAAAAATGTTCTAATCTAGAAAAATTGCATTACCTAAAATAAGGTAAATATTATAAAATTTGATCCAGATTATTTTGTTTTGCGTAACAAAATCTGCCAATGGGGTAATAAAAGTTGCTAGAATTCTTAAAACTAGCAAATAAATCAAAGAAAAAAAGCTTTAAGAATTCTAGCCAGCCAACTTTTCTTATCCTGTTGGCAGATTTTTTTTACTCAAAACAAGAACATTTGAGTCATATTTTAGAATATTTATCTTATTTTAAATAATAAAATTTTCTAGATAAGATTTTTTTTCTTTTTGGACAAAAAATAAGATGTCTAAAAAATTTTTTTTTAACTTTCTTAGAAATTAGTTTTTGCAGTGTATACCCCCATAAAGGAAAAATGTTATAATTTTAGGTTCTAACATCACATCTATTTAATCCTACCTTTCCCTACATTAATAACTAATAATTATTTCATTCACTCTCTGATTAGTGTGACCCACAAACAATCTTCCTCACAACATTGTGTCCTATGTAATCCAAATCTGATTACCAATCCTAAAATCTGTAAAGTAGAATTCCTTTTGTTCCTTTGAGATCAAAGACTGACGTGATGGTTGTGAAGCGGTGCACAAAAGGGTTTAACGGTCAACTGGAGCCCATTACCAGAACAGCCCACCCAGAAGGATTGGCTCTTCACCTGAACAAAACTCTCCCAATCCTCAGATATTTCATCCGCTGCAGAGATTTTATATTCAGCTTGAGAGCCTTTAGGTGCTTTTTAAAAACTAGATATTACCCTAAAACTCCTGCATGAGAAGTACCGCCACACTCAGACGTCCTGTAAAGCAGCATCTCTGTGATCTGCATGGTGAACGTACACCCAGAGCTTCTCACCAGTCACACATGTTGGTAGCTGCAGCCATTGATTGCTACACTGGGGTGCTCATTTGTTTTATTATGGTTTTTATTGGCTTGACATTTCCTCTCTCAGCATTGGAAAATGTCGGTTTACATGTTGGCCAATGGCCATACAGATGCACCTAATATTAGATCCTGAATAACCTGCTAATGAGACCAAGTACCTGAGGGCAAGTCACCGTGCTGCATGCTTAATAACGTAGGAATAAGTGTGAAATCTTTCTGAAATCAGTTTAAGTTTAGTTCTAAACTAAAGAGTACGTGATCTAAATTCTAACTCTAACAAAAAATAATCATCACTCTGGTCTGAAACGTCTTTTTGTGCTTTAGTACTGGCACAACATTAGCAGTCCGCAGGCTTTCCCTCTTTTTCATAGCAGAATAAGTGCAAATGATTAAGAAGTGTAGTTGTCAGCAGTGCCTTTGCATTGGCCTTGCCCAGTCTGCTGGTTCTTTCCTTTTATTGCCGGAGCTTCTTGTTTGGACCTGAGGTTATGCTGAGCGTGGGGAAGCCTGTGGCCCTGACACCAAGGAGACAAATATGCAGGAGGAGCCCCCCCCAGGGTACCTGCTGCAGTGAATGTGAATAAGGAGTGTGTATTTTTTCATGATTCATAGGTTTTGTTTCCTCCGTGTGCCACAGGGTATTTGCTTATGTGCATGAGAATTCCCAGCTGCAGGACTTTGGCTCGGTCCCAGCTCTCGCCCTCTATACTTCCTGTTTTACTTTCACCTTTGACTTTGTAGTATCTCCTGGGAATAAAGCTAAGGTTTCAGTTCTTACCTGTAAAGACCAGCAGTCCTATTGGAGGACCACCATGAGGACTAGATCAGAGACCAAAGATGGAGGAACAGAGCAGAAGGGCCAGGATGTGGGAGGAGAAAAAGGAGACTGTTTATGATGTTAGATGAAATGCCTCCGTCTGCTTCTGTTGTCCAGAAGTGAAGCCATGTTTAAGCCCCACCCCCTCTGTGAAAACATGTTCTTGACAAAAAAATAAAAAGAATTCACAGATGACGACATGTTAATTACGATTAATTAATTAGAAAAAAAAGAACGCGTTAAAATCTTATCCCTTGAGTATTTCAGAACCTGCTGATCTTCTGGGATGGTCACGCACAACCATCTCTAGGGTTTACAGAGAACGGTCCGAAAAAGGGAAAACATCCAGTGAGCGGCGGTTCTGTGGGTGAAAAGGCCTTGTTGATGCCAGAGGTCAGAGGAGAATGGCCAGACTGGTTGGAGCTGATAGAAAGGCAGCAGTAACTCAAATAACCACTTGCTACAACCAAGCCGACAAACCTGCAGCAACTGCGTGATGCTGTCATGTCAATATGGACCAAAATCTCTGAGGAAGTTTTTCCAGTGCCTTGTTGAATCTGTGCCACGAAGGATTAAGGCAGTTCTGAAGGCAAACGGGGGTCCAACCTGGTACTAGCAAGGTGTACCTAATAAAGTGGCCGGTGAGTATATATATAGTATTAAAAAAGTGGTAGTTAACAGGCTGACTGTGATAATTATGGTAATTAATAAAAAAATAAGCCATTGTTGCTCCAATTGAAGCCATAAAGATTAGATCTACAGACCCAAATGTTCCCTTATCTGGTTTCCAGTTTAATTAAATTTGCTCATAGATAAAAGTTGCTTTGTCTTCCCGAGCACGGGATTAGCAGGGCATGTAGCAAGTTTGTTGCTTTTGTTTTTTCCCGGCGTCGACTGTCAGATCAAGGAGAGCTAAAAAAACACCAACTTTCACCTTACAAATCAGTGTCAGCGGTGATGTTTGCTCCTTTTTTATTGCATCTGATAATAAGTTGACAATTTCATTATCTTCACAGGTTTTTAATCCAAACTCGTTCTTAAAGGAAAGGATTGGGCGCCATAAGGACCTCCATCCAGAATGAAGGTGGGAGAATAATTTCCATTCATTATTTTAAAGAGGAAAAAAAAAACATATAAAAGGAGGAACATCAAAGGTTCAGGACTGAAATTACTATTCCGGTATGGTTTTCCAATATTAAAATAACTTTGAAGTTCCATGTTGCTTTTTTTTCCTGTAAACCTCACAAAGGAAGTGACACCAGGCGCTTTAAGACCGTCTGGTCTTCACTTGGTATGTTCAGGTGCAGGCGACCTTGTCTGGGTTTGTTTTAATTGAATGACCCGTTGCTTTGAATAGAGGGAGCTCGTCAGCGCACGCCGAGGACTCGTATCCTCTGTGAGTTCATTGAAGTGTCAAAATAACAAATGATCAGACAACCCAAGGAGAGTCCACAACGGCCACGGCGCCAACCCGTTCAGGGAATATCAATGTGTCTGTCAGGTTCCGACCCTCTGGAGACCTGACGTCTCGCTGGATGATGTCCGAGCATCAGCAGCTGTAATGTGCTGTTATGTCAGCGCTGTATACACTTCACTTCCTGGATTCCTGTGCATCATGCCTCCATCTGCCTTCTCCAGCCTCCTCTGTTCCGGCTCTATGCAGAGACGTTCCTAATAGTCCCCATGGAGCAGGGTTTGGACAGGCTTTTTATGTAACTGGGCCCTTCTTGTGCTGCTTCTCTGCCTCTCCTTTCCTTTTTCATGCTCAGAACTTTATTCTTTAATTGTTAGAAAATGCCGGTTGAGTTCCCTGAAGGCGTGAGCGTGTGACCTCGGCTGTGAGTTTGCACGCGCTGCAGTAAGATCCTACTTTAGTTCATTTCTTTTCTTTCTTCTTTACTTCTGTGCAGCCTCTGTCTATATTTATCAAATTCCTCAGCGTAGAGATGCACTTTTTGGCACTTCCCTTTTCCGCTTTCACGTTTTTATTCAGCGTTTCCTTGAACTGTCTCTGTGGCGAGTGCTGAACATAATCGCCTTGTGCCCAGTGGGAGTACAAGAGGAGCTCGTGCATTAAAACTTGTTTATTTGAATTTATGCTCAAGTTCTTGTTGGAAAATAAAACAAAAATATTGCTGATTTCCATGTTTCAGCCTAAGATCCAGATTATATCTCCATTTCAAGTAGGCTCAGCTAAGCAGACCCCTTGAGGGGAGGCCACAGCCTCGGGCGTTGCTACAGTACAATATGTCTCCGTGTTCCAGGCCTCTCCATCCTCAGGGTTATGCACCGCTGCAGCAGAGCACTTCTTCTTCTGCTTGTATCTACACTATGCTTTATTTACACTAACCATGTTAATGCTACCTTCACTCATCACAGCGAAAGCCTGTTCACTCGCTAAGACATCGGTTGAAGCCAGGGTGAGAGGACTGCGCTGTCTCTGGAACTGAGAGCAGCTTTGCAGCACTTCCTGCTTGGAGATGAGATTCCGACATCTCTTTAAGAGAATGGACAGAAGCCGACCAGTCATGTGGAAGTGATGGAGAGGAAATAAAAAGTACAGTTGATATTAAATGGAAAAAGAAAATCTTTGGAAATCCAAATGTTCAGATGTGACCTCTACTTACCCTTCGGTTAAAGACAGAAAAACCCACAAAAGTCATGTGAAATAAATTGAAACGGATTAAAAATAATAAACATTTGCTGAAAATCAGTTAAAGTGGTCGTACACTCATTTCAATATATCTGCTATTGTCTCTAGTACCAATAAATGCCTCATGAGTTGTTTTCTGTGAAAAAAAAAAGCTGATCCTCCTGTTTCCAAAAGTAGAATTTAGAGTAGGGGGTGGAAAACAGCAGGATTTCAAGTCATCAAAATTCATGATATGCAAACATCTCACCTCTTTCTTGGGTACAAAATGCAATGTTGATGTGTCCTCTTCACAAATAACACAAGCCCCACTCTGTTCCACCATGCTGTGGATTTGCAAATGCTAATGCTAACGGTTAGCTTCTACTAGTCGAGGCACGCTCTGCTCTCTCCAGGCTGTAAAAATCAACAGTCTTCCCAGTTTGCAAGCAAAGACGGGTGAGCCCATGAATGCAAATTTACAGTGTGACGTAGATCTGTGTGGCTTTTTCTCACCCACCTGTTTCCTGTCTCGTTTTTATTTTGGCAGCTAATGCAGGAAAAAGGGGGAAAAGACTGTTTTCATGATCTACATGTATGTGCAACTCAGTGTGACGATCATATTCCAGAAAGAACAATTATTACACGTTTCTCAGTGAACCTCCACTTTAAAGTAACACTTATAGGTGGAATATGGAACATTTTAATAAAAAGCCCGTCAAAATACATTTTTGGCAACACTGGGTTTATGTTTACATCCACCAGCCACTAGAGGGCACCGTTGCGGTAAAATGTCCACTCAGCAAGGCAAATGTGTTCTGTTGTTGCAATACCACCTCTAACCACTAGATGTCACCATAGTGTCCGTGTTCCATATTCAACTTTTAATGCTGAGTGTCAATCAAGGAGGTATTGGGTCCCACTTTTTTATTAAAGTTTTTGGTATGACCCAACCGTGGATTTGAACCCACAACCAGATCTTCAGCAGGTTTCCAATCTTTTCTGTGGTACGATTTGTTCTGTTTCATTAGTTTTTGTTGAACCACGATTTAAAGCAGCATCTGAGCAAGCAGACTTCCCCAACACTCTGTGTTTATTCCTGGGAATCCCATTGAATCCAGACTTTGGAGGAAACATCAGTTTCTCTTCAGGTTGAAGGACACAACAAAAGCAGATTCCTGCCACAGACCATGCTGTCAGCTCTTTGGTCAGAAGCTTCTTCAGAAATCAGATCAAACTCTTCAAGCAAAGCTGGGAGACAGGAAGTCAACACTGTGACTTGGTTTTTTTCTTCTCCTGGTGTGACTTTAAGAAACGGGTCTGTTCTTCCTCCAGCCGACTTTCACATCAGCGCCCAGGAAAAGAAAGCGAAGCTGTGCTGCTGACACACCACTCAGAGCTGTCAAGGTGCTCCGGTTACTGCCAACTCCATGGCTTCAGTTCAGCTGCCTCACCCTGGAGCATCATCATAACGTCATTATTTACAAGCCATTGTGCCTCGCATTTTACTAATAAAATCCAACGTTCTGAAAACAGAGAGGAAGCAGCCAAGAGATGCTTTACGACGGTCATTAATGCGGGAAAGTGAAGTTAATGTGCAGCATCACTCTGAAGCGCTATAATTAAACAAGAAGGTCCCCTGCCAACTGTGTATTTCCTGTGAAGCTGCAGGCAATGCATGCATGTCTGCAGAGTAGGAGATAACGCTGCTGCGTTTTGGGAAAATCTCCTCAAGCCAGCGGCACCCTCATCTAACACTCACTCTTTTTTGCTTAATTAATGTCATGATTTAGCCACTCAGCGACCCGTGTTTCTGGACAAGAGTTTTTTGGGGGGAAATTTTAAGATAACCTGTCCAAAACTGTTCTGGGCAGTTCCGGGACAGAATATCCCATCTGCAGCTACAGAAACACGCATAACAAGAGCCGATAAGCAGATAGAAAATGTCGTGGACACGTCTGCTGGAGGCTTTAAGGAGGAGAAAACAAGGTGGCGGGGACAGTGTGATACCAGGTCTTACATGCTGCCTTCAAAGGCAGGTGGAGAGATGTTTGGGTCGACTTTTAAATCCCCTCTTTCATGCCAGTGATTCCTGGAACCAACAGCAACCCCTCAAGACTGAGGTTTGTGTTTGAAGGCCCTGCTGCTGTCCTGCGCTACACCGCAAACCCTGAGTTATCCTGACAAAGAGCAAAGCCGAGGATCTGGTGTCACTGGCTGCAGAGCGTCAATCCCGAGGGATTCTGGAAGATTTCTTCTTTTGTGAATGAGCAGTGAAATACAAGAGTTAAGGCGACGGACTCAGAAGACACAATTTATGAAAATAGAGTCGAAAATCTAGAAACAGTGCCCTGAAAGCTTGTAAAGTTAAATTTTAATCAAAGATCTTTAACCCTTTGCACCCTAGGCCTCGAAAATAACATGCCCACACTTTAATGAGTATATTTCTGTAACCACAATGTTTATTTGATTACTTTTAGTCTCATTTAAAAGGGAATCCGTGTGGGATTTGTTGAGATGTGTAAATATTAGCGTATGTGTTGTTGATGAAATGTAAATGGATGTGGAACATTGTAAAAACTCTGCTTTTTTCCCTTTTCCGCCTGAAGAAAAAATGATTTCAGGATGAATATTTCTTTAGGAAAATAAAGCTGCAGTTCCAAACCTCAGTGAAGTCATAGCTAAGCATGTTAGCGTTAGCTGTATAAAGCTGTATAAAGTTTGAATTCAGGCGAGAACTCAAATGGCACAATCTGGCCCCATCTGTGCCATTTGACTTTTCTCTCATACAATTATATATTTTTAATTATTTTTTTTATTAAATGGATTCAAAACAATTAAATGCAACAATTTTTATAATTTTTGGGGGATTTTTTTTTTTTTTTCAAATCTTTATATTCATATATTTCCTAAATCCATAACTGAATGTTGAATGCAAATGGAACTGATTTATTGAGAGAAAAGAAAAGACGTATAAACATAAACCGGATGTCTGGTGTTCTCCTACAGCAGCTGTAACTCTCCTTCCACGGAGAATCTTCTCTTTTCCACACTTTTATTCATCTTTGTAAACAATGTAAAGTCATTTCGTGACAAATAAAGTTATTTTGAACTCCCACTTGCTCTGTGAATCATAGATATCATATAAACACTAGATGCCTTACCCGCGCTGTTCGTGGGCTGAACGAACGTCCGTACGTGGCGGCCATCTTACCTCGGACAGCTGCCCCATTTCATAACATCGGTGTCAATGGTGAATGTACTATTTAAATAACTCTAACTTGCTCAATTTTCAACCGATTTTCAAACGGTTTGGTTTGTTATAAACGCCAGAGACATGGCTATGAAATATATCGGGTTTGGCCGTAAACTCCCCTTATTTCACTCCACTTTCCAGCATTTTTCCCATATCCTGTCAATTTCTCAGACTTAACATATGATCGTTTTAATGTCAACAAAGATCTGCTTCTGATCAACTAACTGTGGTTTGTAAAATGATTGAGGTCAACTTATAAATATCTTATAATATGCCTTGTAACTTACCATATCAACCTATAAATAAAGTCATAAATACCCTATTAAATTTAAAGACAATAGTAAAACAAATAAACAGCAAACTATATTTAAAGAAAAACACCCAGTCAAAAAAAAGAACTCAGAAAATATTTTATTTATTTTACCTTTAATATTTGCAAATAATATGAACCAAATGTATACTTGCTTTGTCAAGTTGATTACTGTAATTAACATTTATTTTTTATTTCAGCCTGCAACCCATTTACAATGAAAGTTTAAGATGAAGAGAAAACTAGGATAATTGTGAGTTAACGTAACAGGATAAATAAATACTTATTAAAAACAAATAAACAAAATACAGAATACCTGAATGACAGTAATGGAAAACTTGTTTATTAGATTTCAAAACATGTTTTTGATTATAAAAATTACAGTCTCTATTCAGATATTTTTGTCAAGTCTATAGAACCCTGACTACCTCAGACAAACAATATGACAATGTCTGAGATCCTAAAATCACATGGTGTGCATTGTGAGCTTCATCTGCTACTGACCTTTGAAAAGGACAGCTTTTGTGAGTTTCTGTCTCACGTTGTCAGACTGCAAGCTAAGTGTTGTTAACTTGGCAATGTGGTGCAGCCTCAGCTTGAAGAACAGGGAGACAATAGATGTCAACAGTATATGGTAGTGACACTCAATTCCATACTGTGTATCTCTGATGTGCTCCCCAAGCAAAAACACATCCTCTGACCCGATCCTCTCACGCACAAGGTAGATCACCTCCAGTGGTTTGATGGGCTGTGATCGTCTGCCTGCTGATGTCTGGCGAATTGCCCACTCTGCTGCTCTGATGACCCTCACAGTACCTTCAGATGGGATCACAAGACCCCCTTTGTTTTTCAGAGACAGCAAATGGTAGCTCTGGTTATTATTGGCGGATGCAGCATCCATTACCAGGCTGGCACGGCAGACATCACAAGACAGCTTTTTCATTGCTCATTTCATTCATTGCTGGATAGACACACATATCCATCCAACCTTGTGAAGATGAGCAGGGAATTGGAAAATTGTTGGCCCAACACCGGATTTAAGTCGGACTGTCTGCCCAGTCCTGTCAAAGTCCTCCGCCTTGAAATGCTCACTGCAGATCATTGTCCTGTTGTTGACAACAAATTTCTCCCTTCTTAGGGAAACTTGCCACTGCCTCCTTCTTTCTCCATCTTTGGGAAATCTGAAAAAAGTGAAAAAAATGTAGGCAGCTTTATAAATCATTGTAAATAATTTCCAGCCTTTTCCTTTAACATGGATTGAAGCAAAGAAACTTTTAAAATCACATTTAGATCTTGGACTTTGCCATCTCTGTTTCCACTTATTTCTAAAAAGCTGTTTTATAATAATTGTTCAAAAGCAAAGCAGATGACAGAGTCTTACACAGTTGGATGTTTATTATATTGTTAAATCTTACGAATGAAAGGTGATCCCACGTTGTCGCGATTCAACACAACGTCTATTTGCGCATCCGTAGGCAGCACAGAACATGTTGATCTTTGTTTATCTACGTGTTGCACAAAATATATATTTCTGTAAACACAAAGCCATAAATGTCCTCTGTTTCAATATATCTTAATCTAAGTTGTTTTTTTAACAAAATAAGCCGCCTGGAAAACAAGGGCAATTTTGTCATTGTTTATTTAAACAAACCGGCAGCTCTCACTGAAGTAAAATGTCAACTTTGTTGCTAAACGGCGCACACACGGCAGCCTCGTCGTTTCTAAGCCAAGTTAGACAGCTAATAAGTAATAAAACATCCACCAAGACAGCAATTTAAACAAAATTTAGGTTATCGTAAAAGTGTGGTCAGTTTATTTGAACTCCAATGAACCCTATAAAAATATTGATTGTGGTCTCTCTCTCTCAACCTTGATAACGTGCAAAATAGCTTAGCCGGGACCGGGACACATTGTTCACAATTAAGTCGTGTTTCGAAGGCAAAAGCGGTCATTTCAACATGTGCAAGTATCCCGTGTCAAGTCTATGTATAATAACGTTTGTACTAAGGTAAACCGCTTGTAAATCAGTAAACATTTCATCGAGTTAAGTATTTTTATTTGAGCTGATGTTCACTCACCTTCTATCTGCTACCATTGAGAGCGGAGCGTCTGCTGTCCGAGGTAAGATGGCCGCCGCGTACGGACGCTGTCGACTCCCAGTTCAGGCATCTAGTGTTTATATGATATCTATGCTGTGAATGGCTGCATGAGCGCACCAAAATGCAGCTGTGCGTAAATTGGAGCTATTCCAGAAGCTTCATTACGCAGCTTTATATCTCCGTGACTGATTGGTCTTTTGAATCGTTAGGGCCAATAGAATGACGCTTCACTCACCAAAATGAGATTGACAGTACAGTCAGCCAATGAGACTCGATAAAACACAAACACGCACGAAAAATGAACAAGGCTAGCCGTCAAGGATGTTTAAGTTATTAGCTTCAGTTTTCGGTCATACTGGCTTTGTTTTTTCCTCTAAACTGTTTTCAGTGTAACACAAGAGGTAGGGCTAAAAGTTAATGATGAGAAAATCTGGATAAAACGAACTTTTCAAGGCAAAACATCAAAGGTAAGAAACTTTTTTAAAGCTCTGCTGGGAAAAAACGATTTCTGTGGCTGTTTTTCTTTGGCTTATTTCTCTGAAACTAAAGTGTTTTGAGACTTATATTTGGAATCATCAAGGCCTTAGCTTCAAAATTGTGGTTGGAGTGTGTGTACAATATGAAGTTTAGTAGTACTAACGTGGCAAAAACATTCACATAGTGGTGCTGTGTGAAGAGGGATTTGTTATTTAATTGTAGCTTTAATTGTGTTTGAAGCACGTATAAAAGGTGAAAATGCTCTTTTAGCAGAGGTTCTGCAGTTGTTTTAGAGGTGCAGCTTGACAGTATTTATTGATATGTGGAGTAGACCTGTGCAGCAGCATCAGGCTTGCAGAAGCCTGTTAATCACCTGCTCATTAATATCAGGTGTGCTGAAGCAGAGTTAAAACTAAAACATGCTGGACCGGTGTCGGTACCAGATCTCCAGGACCAGGATTGAGAACCATTGCTATAAAGATTCTTCTTCTTATACCACCTGTCTTTGCTAATTGGGTTTTGTGGCACATTGATGCCAAACAAATGATGATTTCCTGTCAGTGGTAGAAGTGATTTTTTTTTACCCAAGTAAAAGTACAGATAAAGGTGGATCACAAAATGCATTTTCAAATGTACATAAAAAAAAGTTTCCAATCAACATTTAAATATGGGTGTACTGTCTGACCGGGGTGGAGGGAGCAAAACGTAAATATAAGTACTATTAAAGGAACACCCCCTAGAGTCTGTTATTAAGTCACTGTCGTAAAACCAAAACTGAAAACTTTCCTCCTTGAGGGGTATTCATAGGTAGTTTCTGCTCGTTAACCAACAACACACAGCTACAGTTTATAAGCTTGACCCTCCCATATTCCAGTCAAAATTGACAAAGCTCCTCAGATGAGAAGCAACACGTCTTCAGAAACCAAAGAAACGCTCGAGCATGCTTTGTGACTGACGTCTGTACGTAAGCGGTAGCCGAACGCTATTGGTTAATGCTGACCAGCGCTCAGTTCATATTTGCATGGAGCTCTATGGGATGGGGGCCAGGCTTAGCAAAGAGAAAAAAAAGGCGTATTGCCTATGATATCGCAGTACATAAGACAATCACTTCTACAGATTTCTAAAAAATCATACATAATTCCTGAAAGGGGAAAACTCCATGTTGCAACTTTAATCAAGATATATCAGTTGGTTCCACTAGGACTAGGAGATGTGGCCTAAAATCAATATCTCGGTATATTGAGGAGTTCACCTCGATAACGACAATTTCTTAGCGTGTAGGCATTCATGTTCAATAAACCGACGAGTCTTTCTTCTAATAACAACTGACACACCTGCTGTGTGATTCTTACATTTCTTTTAAATAAATGGGACTTTTACTTCTGTTGGAGCTCTCTGCCACTTTGCAAGTCTAATTGTAATTCTTTTTTGTCTGATATCAAACAGAACTGCTAACTTGTGAAGCTCCGTTCCAGCTTCTGTGGATTCAAAGATATGGACTCAGTTAAAAGACTTCTTTTTTTTTTTATTATTTAACAATTTTAATGAGTAATTAACAATCTTAGGTTCACAGAGACAACATTTCAGCATATATCTGTGTCATTAGAGCTACGTCAGTATTTCACAAGCCAGATTCTGGTCAAATTATGCACATCTAACTAGGAATGTGTATTTATATTAATATTAGAAATATACTGATTATTCACAGAGGAGTAAATACAGGTAGTACCGCGTGGTAAAAGGTCTGTTGCCATGTGGTAAAAATGCCTCCCGAATGTCACCTAATCACATAAAAGCCACTTAATTTACTCATGAGACTTAAATCAATGTTTGATGCACCATGACCTCATCGAGCTGACACACTGAGATGAACACTTGTTAGTGATACACTCATACCGGCTCCTCTGGCTCACACGAGGCAAATATAGCTGCTAAAAGAAAATCTTTTATTCTATTTCTCATTGCTCTTGGATCAGGAGCAACAAAACGGGATCTGGACTTCCCTAACTGAAGTCAAAATTGTGCTTTTATTATTCAAAATGAGTACAAGACATAAAATGATTCATACTAGAGAATTTTTCAGCTTCATTTCCTGAAGAATGAAGCTGTTGGACATCTATTTGTTTTTATTTGATGTCTTCTTCCAGATTTAAGAAGATTAAGACCCTCATGGGAGGAAACTCCGGATTCTTTTTGTATTTTGCAAATGGTCCCCAAAGAGGAGCGTGAAACCTTCACGACTCTCCGCTCACTCGTTTCAGAGGTGAACCTTTTTACATTTTGTGAGGATTAAAAACGGACTTGAAAGGAAACGGACTCAGAAAAAATATGAAGCTAAATTACTCAGAAAGCTTTTGTGTCCTTGTCTGTTCGTACATCCGGAACAACAAAAGCTGTCTCGAGTGAGCCATGACCTGGGGTAGTATGTTAATCAGCTATAGTGCTACATGTGTCTGCTACTACTGCTAAAAGTCTTATTATTACTTCTCTAAGGACCCTGAGTTCAATGAATTTTGCTGTAAAAAAACCCAAACAAATATTTTTTTAGAATTGAACATTTCAAAACAAAACAAAAACATCAAGACCTTGGCCGTTTCTCAATACTCAAGGATGCTATGTTCTTGGCAAGGACACCAGAAAGTCCGTTCTATCGAGTACGGGAGGACGAGGACGGCATTTGGAACAGAAGCGTACTCCGTTACAACCTGGTTACCAGTTAAACCAGTTAAAAAACGACCTGACATAAAAATAAAAGTCTAGTTTGTCCCTTAAATAACAAAATAACAATAACAATGAATACATATTATTTGTACAATATTTGGTCCACTTTTGATCAAAAATACTAGCATTTCCCGCTGTTAAATGAAGAAAAAAGTTTCTTTTCATCAAAACAAAGCTATTTAAAGCAACGGTGCTTTTATTTTGAAAGTGGGTTAGCTAATTAGCATTGAAGAAAAAAATAAATACAGCAAATTTTACAGGTTACACGCAATTAATTACAATAACAGGCAACTTTATACTTATTTATTTGTATTTCTGATATTCAAATCAAATCAAATCAAAATTTATTTATATAGCACAATTCATACAATAAATGTAACTCAAAGTGCTTAACTCTCCAGTTATGAGCTTTCTCCTCAGCCGTTCAAAGCACAACGGTTTGCAACGCAATGCATTGTGGGATACCTTGCCGGCCAAGTCCACAGAATGATGCATCAAATGCATCCTCGATATAATGGGCGGAGCAAGAACTCTGGGAGCGTGCAAGAAAGCGTTCTTAGGATGGGAACAGTACTTGTTCCAACGATGATGACGTTTCAGGATGTGAGTACAGACAAGTATGCATGTTGAGACACGGCCCTGGAGGTGTGTGTGTGTGTGTGTGTGCAGTAAATATCCAATACCCCGGGAGATCAAATACTCATGATAACTGGACACGTAGAAGAATAATTAATAGTGTGTGTGTGTGTGTGTGGTATATTTCTGCATTGGCATTTTAGAAAATGCAAAAATGAAAAAGCATAATCAGAAAACCAGTAACAAGTTTGATCTCAGAGGCATTTTAATATTTATTTCCCATTCATTCCTGCAGATCCACATGAATAAAATATTCCTCAAACACACAACATAAATATTTTCCATTTAACAATAACCTTGCTAATGTTCAGATGCATTTTTTAAACGAACCCTTTTCATGCATCGTGGCCTTTCATTCACATGTAAACACGGATTTGTTCCTAATCAAACTGAACATTTGGAAACTCGTTTCTTCACAGCTGAATTTTACATAAAAAATAATTCTTATTTTCTTTGTTGCCCGTTTAATTCATTTTTCTTTCTTGGTTTAACAGACAGCAATCAGCCGCTCTGCCACAGAGCAGCTCTTTGTGTCTGCACAATCATTTCTACTTTTTAATTTAACGGTTTGTTAATCCAAGTGTGTAAAGAATAAAAAAAGCAGATTATCAGTAAAATGTTTGACTTGCTTTAATGTTTTTTTGTTAACCTGATTTGAAAGGTGGACTGCTAAAGAATCTAAAAACAGGCTTGAAAACATTGATTTAAGGTGGAACTGCTTCACACATGTTCAAGTAACGGATAGAAAAAAAACCCTAGAAGATTCCTTGGAGGGTACTTGCTGAGTAAATGCTCAGAATTTGAGATTACAAATCTGTGGTTGCATCTTTCACAGGTTCGGCGCCGTCGCTGAGCTGAGTAGCCTTTTGGGGCTGATTTTGCTTCTGACAGGATAAATGGGAACCCCCACATGCTCCTGAAATTGGCCCTACAAATATTGACATACCTGTCAGCACGTCTAATCCATAAAGATGGCTTTCTGAGCCTATAGGGACGTTTTTTTCTTCCACCTAACAGGTTCTTCTGAAAAATCTAGCAGAGGCGAGCTGAAGGTGTGTGGTTCTGAGTTGCAGGATTCGGAGTGGTAATGATGTCAGCACCCACACTGATGCTGTCAATGAGACAGGTCGGGTGTTTAATTAATTCACAAAATAAATTGCTTTTTCATACTGCATGCTCTTTACCTTACAGCTAATGTACAATTTAAACCCATTATAGCCAAGGAAAGGTTTCAAGTAGGATGTTGCTGCTTTATATTCTACAATTTAAATGGTTGCTGATGGAGTGTTTAGGATCACGTTACAGTGAAAACATCAGACAGTTTAAGGTGGTTTAAGATACATATTTTGTTTGTTTTCTCACACTGAAAAACTAAATTTATCTATAAAATCATCCCGACATTTTCCAGTTTTTGCCAATTGCTTTAAAGCAGCAATCCGGAGTTTTCCCCTTTCAGGAATTATGTATGATTTTTCAGAAATCCGTAAAAGTGATTGTCATTAGTGTGATACAACGTAAGCGATACGTCTTTTTTTTTTTTTTTGCTAAGCCCGCCCCCTGCCCTATAAAAAACAGTGCAATAGGAAACTGAGCGCTGACCAGAACTAACCAATTACGTTAGACTACCGCTTACGTGCTTTGTCAGTGCGCCCCAGGGCAGCTGTGGCTACACTGTAGCTCATCCCCACCAGCGTGTGATTGGGTGGATGACTGATCGTGTTGTGAAGCGCCTTGGGGGGTTGTAGAACCCTAAGAAGGCGCTATACAAATACAGGCCATTTACCATGTTGCTGAGGCAATCCAGTGACAGTTTCCAGTAGGGATGTAAGAAAATATCGATATGGTAATAAATCGTGATATTTTGTCCTGCAATATTATATCGATATTCAAAAGCCGTGTATCAAATTTTTGAAATAATTTACATGCAACCATTTGTGTATTTTCTTTTCTTTTGGTGCAATTCAAACACTGACCACTAGTTGGCAGCAGAGACTACCTTTTTTGTTTTATTTTGAAATGACTTCTGATAATGCAGATGTTAATTAGGGGTTTTGTTTCCACCATTGAAATGTAAATCCCTCTGTTATGGTTCAGATACCTCGTGTTAAACATGTTACGTATCAGTTTGGACTGAATTTTCCTACAATAAATTCAGCCTAAAAAAATCGCTAATATCGTCTGGCTGAATGTATCGCAACATATCGTGATATATCGTATCGTCTCCCCTGTATCATGATACGTATCGCCAGAATTTTACCAATACACATCCCCAGTTTCCAGTAACTGTCCTTGTGTTGGTGGAGTGATCGACGCTGATCTGTTCCAGGATCTCAACACACTGTCATTCATTTTCTTCACCACTGTTAAGGCCTGGTGGAGATGTTTATTCCTTCAGGACCCTGGACAGCTCCCTACTCCAAAACAGAGACACGAACACATAGAACTGTGCATCCTCTGTTCTAAGGCTCACGTGAACCAACATTCAACCCTAAGAACATCAGACTATAGTTTTAATCAACATAAAGTCTGTTTTGCAGTTAAATAAAGGTTAAAACAATAAACAGAAGCATTCTCCATGATTAAAGCCTTACCCAGAACAAAACATCTTTGTGAAGTTCAAACCCAACCCTAAAGCTGGTTCGTCCAGAGGACAGAGCATCCATGCAGAGGCTGTGTAGGCTCAATGCATTTATGAGTGGTGCATCACAAAATAAAACCAACCTCTTAGGTCAAGATTTTGCTGTCCACATTCATCTTAAAGCAGAGGTTCACTCAAATGTATCATACTTGTTTTGAGTTTCACATGCATGCTGCAGGTGAAATTGATCTTCTACCCCTATTTCCTGCATTAGCTGCTGGAAAAAAATATACAGGAAAATGCACAGATCTATGTTACATTGTAAAATAAACATTAATGGCCTCTCTCATTTTGACTAGCGACCACGGAAGATTGAGTTGATTTAATGGCCAGGAGAGAGCAGAACGCTTCTCAGCTAGTTAAAGCTAACCATTAGCACAACATGGCGGAACACATTCTGGTCTCGTGTTACATACTGAAACAGGAGTGCAAGAACTTTCTTTACACAGAAAATGACTCACAAGGCATTTATTCAATGAACAGCAGATTTACTGAAATAACGAGTGAACATGGACTTCAAGGAATAACGGAGGACACTCATTTGAGGACCGTAATGTGTATATTTCAAACTGGGGGGGATTGAAAGGAATAAAGGAGTCTTTGTGAAAATCAAAGAAAAACAAGCTTAACACAAAGGAGGACGTCTGAGTCTGAGATAGAACACAGAAATCCACATCTTCAGGAATGTGAACATTTTATGTATCAATCAATAAAAATCAGTCTAGAGGAGGGATCTAGGGGGAGATCCAGGGATCATTTGCAAACTAGTTTCCTTTAACCAAAATCTCATCACAGGTTCAAAGATTATTATGCATCATTTTTCTGTCATGGATGATTGAGAACATTCACCAGCATGAATTCAAGACCTTCTCTCCACAAAGCCACCGTGCTAAAACTTTCCCAGTGCAGTCCTGAATACCTTTTCCAGTGTCATTATCCCATGTCAGTCATAATCCAATGAAATTCTCTCTTCGTTGTAATTGAAACAGACATTTGAAATCCTGTAGCTTTCAAAATGAAACGTCACAATTCATCATCTCTTCTGGTCTCTTTTATTGATTCATAATCACACATATGAGCTCCGTCTCTCCAGAGGGTCCGCAGAGACTCGGAACAATCTACACACATGCACTCTGTTTATTTTCTGTAACCATGTTTAGTACACCAGAAAATATCTTTACAAATGCTGCCTTTTAACAACCATCACAACCAGTATCTTTAGTGACGGCTCTCTCGAGTGAGAGTTACTGAAAAATGAACAGCATTCAATAGGAACATTGTTAACCCTGAAGTGGTTTTGCAGATGTATATGACAGGAGTCTGCTTACATAAAGGTAAATATTGTCCCTGTGCACTTATGTACTTATTGAGTATCATCAAGCTGCAGACAATAAAGACAGAGTAAACAATCTAAATGACAACACGATATAAACCCCACTTTGCTCTTTTATCGATTGGGCAGAAATTGATTTTGACTTGGAATAGCTTTTAAGTGGACTATTGGAGTGGACTAATGGAGTTATTGCCTAATGACATGTGTCGTTATAGTTGATCCGAGCTTTGTCCTCAATATAAAGGCTGTCTGAAACCACAACTGAATATCCAGGCATGGAACACATTTCCAGACAAAAGCACACATAGTTTCAAACGTCCGTGCTCACACAGTGAATCAAACCAACAGTGCAGATTAATGGAAAACTGAGAGCCAGAAAGTGACTTTTTGGCAGCCTGGAGGCATTTAGATTGGGAGCGTACTGTTGAAGCCTACCTCGTTAGCCAGTCCAATTCCATCTTCAGATTCTGAAAAGACTTCCACTACTGCTGCTCAGTTATTGCAACCATTTCTGACTTTATGCCATTCTTATTGGTTTTAGGGACCAGGTGTGAGTTAGAGAGCTTTTCTAGAAAATGAGGCAACAACAGGAAGGAAACAGTCCTTCTGTGGAACAGGGCAGACACTCTTTATTTGATAATGAGGTTGTAATTTCAACAGGTTTACATAAAGTAGGTAATGTGGCCTTAAACAGTACTTAGGATTGTATTAAAATGATTAAATAGATATTTAGAATGAAAAAAAAAACTCCCGAAACATGACTTTAATGTGCATAGAAGTTAAACTAAACACAAGATAGAAAATTAAGACGAGAGTCGATCACTAACTTAACTTAAAGGTCAACTTTACTCATGTTTAAATACATTTGCAGTGGTCTCTAGTAGGACTGAATGACTTGTACGACGTTCTCTGGAGTAAAAAAGCTCAGATCCTCCTGTTTGAGGACGTAGAAGTCAGCTAAAGGAGAAAGTGGTAGAAGACGGCAGGATTTTGAGTCTCATTTCCTGATATTCTGACATCGAACCTCTGATTGGCTAACAGCAGCACGACTCTACCACTGACTCTGTTTGCTTTGCAATGTTGATGTTTTATCTCCACCAATAACACAAGCCTGAAGGAGTTCTGCCATGTTGTGGAGCTGCTAATGCTAACAGTTAGCTTCTACTAGCCGAGACGTTCTTTGCTGTTTCCTGGACGCTAAACCAACAACAGCCTTCCCAGTCGTGAGTCAAGATGGGTGAGTCCATGAATATTAGGTGATCTGTCAGACCTTTCGGAACTGAACCGAACAGAAGCTAATGTAGGAAATAGGGGTAGAAGACTATTTTCATGTTCAGCCTGAAGTTGAACTGTGATGATGGTGGCAGAGGAGTTAAGTGCCCATCTTTTAACTGGAGGGTTGCAGGATCGACTCCCACTCAGTCGTTGTGTTCTTGGGCAAGACACTTAAACCTCCTTGCCTGCTGGTGGCTTTCGGAGGGACTGCAGAAGAAAAACTGCATTTAAAACCCGCACCAGTTTAAATACATTACTTGTTTAACATAAGAGAATTTAAATCTTATTCCTTTAGAGACTTGTCATGATAATAACTGTGACTTCATATTTATAAATTGAAAAATACCAGAAAAATGTTGAACAACTCATCAGGTTAACCATTCTACTGCCAGGTCAAGCTCCTGGTAGAGGATATTGTACTCACTCTATATCTCATTGAAACATGCATAGAAATCTGATTTCTACGCTGTAATAAATGACAACCTCAAAAAGTTGTTTCAATTTATTTTTACTATTTCACTCAAGTCTCTCTTTTAAGTTTTCATTGTTAAACTCAATTTTGTCAGTTTTGATGACAAAAACTAAAATGTGTGTGTTATTTCAACAAATTGTTATATTGTCATTCATTCAGTCAACTTAAAACTGCAATTTATAGATTTAAAAATGACCCCGCCCACTGCAAAAGCTGCAGTGGGTGAGGTGCATTGTGGGTAGTCATGTTCTTAGTAATTTTGTTCTATTTGGGGGCGTTTATGTATGTTTATTGTGGGTAGAGGGTTATGTAGTGTTGTGTGTTGTGTTGTTCTTAGTTATTCTTTGTTCAGTGTTGCAAAGGTGGAGTTATTTGTTATTGTCATGTTGGCACCGTAAGTGAGGAGGACAGTTGAAAGAATGGGACCGCTGTGCCGTTCAACTGTTCTTCTTAAAGTGGTGGTTTGTACTACTACTACTACTGTTGTCAGCTCCTTGAGTTCAACTCTCACTGGCTACCTGCAGTAACGCAGTGTATGAGAGGCACAAGTTAGCTAGCTGGCATCGTTTGATGTCGCTGTTAGCTTCCTGCTCCTCTTCCTGCCATGTGGCTGTACATAGTCTTCTAACTTAAATATGTAAGTTAAGATAAGGTAGAATTGTGTGTATATTAAACAAGAGAAAATGTGTTTTTCGAATTGCTAATCTGACATAGTTTGTTGTTTCAACTCACAATATTAATTTCAAACAATGCATTGTTATTATTTATGTTATTTGTACAACTTGACATTTAGAGTTGAAAGAAAGTGGTTGGTTAAGTTGAATTGACTCATGTTTTTAAGGCAGCCGGTGAACTTTCATTTTTAAGTTTAACTGGCTTAAGATTTATTACAGTGTAGATAAGTTGAAAGATCCCTTTAATTATTGTTTTGTGTTTGTTTTTGCAACATAAAACCAAAACTGATTGGTATCAATTTTCCAGATGCCCTGAGTCGATTAAGATCCAGAAATCTAATGTGAAAATTGGCTCTGATTGCCTTCAGTCAGCTGCTTTGGTGAGGTCATCATATGGGCTAACTGGGATGTCGCTCTGCAGAATGACTGTGAGTCATGGTGGCTTTTCAACTTTGTCCCTGAGCAATTAGACACGCGTCTCATTCTCCACCCACTCGACTTTGAACATTTGGTTTTCTGAGTACGTTTTTGTTTTTAGATTTAGATAACTCCACGGTGATGGGACCTAACGCCTCCTTCACTGGTGTTATATGAGTGGTGTAGCTCTGCACACGCAAGCCTGAGATGGTGAGTCAGGGTGCAGTGGTGCTAATGAAAAACAGGACATTGGATTAAAGAGCAAGTTCACTCATTTCTTCAACACATTTGCAGTGGTCTCTAGTATAAATGAATTGTAAGTCGATCTTTGGGGGAAACAAAAGCGCTGGCGCCCCTGTTTCAGGAGCTAGAAGTGAGCCAAAGGTGATGTCAGCAGGATTATTTCCTGATATTTGGACATCTTGCCTCTGATTGGCTAACAGCAACGCAACTCTATCAATGACTCAGTTTTCATTGCAACGTTGATGTTTTATCACAAAAACAAGCCTGAAGGAGTTCTGCCGTGTTGTGGAGTTGCTAATGCTAACGGTTAGCTTCTACAAGCACAACAGCCTTCCCTGTCGCAAGCTAATATGGGAGATTCCATGAAAGCTAACTTTCAGTGTGACGTAGATCTGATTGACTTTTCTAATCAGAGTTTCCTCGCCTATTTTCTATTGGCGGCTAATGGAGGAAATAGTGGTAGAAGACTATTGTCATGTTTAGCCTGCATGTGAAACTCAGAGTGACCTATGATATTTCAAAAATAACAAGTACATTAAAAAACTTGCATTGAAAGGCTGAATGCAGACTTCAATTATTGCAAATAAACAAAACAAAACTGTCGAAACTACACTAAAGCAAATTTAATTTTCACCATAGTGATTTCCCTCATATGCTACCTCCAATAAGCCAATTTTAACCACATTTTGGGATTAAAATCCAAAGTTTAAGACCAATGGAACTGTACAAAAACTAAGAACTTTAACCAGTGGGCTTAAAAATACGTTTTGCATTCAAAACACACAAACTAAGCCCTGCTCAGTGTTAAAATGCAAACAAATAAATCAGCTGAACTGGTGAGGCTTAAAGGAAGGTCCCAGGGAAAATACCCAACCCTTTGTTTTCCGTCTCAGGAAACTGAACAGAGAATGCGTTTTTGTTTACTTTTCATTTCACTCGCACGTTGCCGAGGGAGGCCGTGTTAATCCCCGTGTTTCCGATGTCAAGAGTCCATGAAATAGGTGGAGGAGGGGGAACTGCTCTGAAGTCAGCGTAAAGGGTCATCAGATAAGGATTAATGAGGAATCTCACTTCTGTTTGGTGGGAATACTAAAACTCTTCACTCGCTGTTTACGTACTGCCACCCCTCCTCAGAGATGAATAATAAGCAGGATGTTACAGAAGTTACAGCTAAACTCCAAACACTCAACTTTATCTCCTTTTTTGCTTTAGTTCTGTTCTGTCACACATTTCAGCTGGTATGTGTCTAATTAAAATTAGGATTGCAGTTAGCACATAGCATGCCCCTGTGACCTCACACATCACAAAGAGGGAACATTTGGAATAATGAGTGGCAGAGAGACGACCTCTCACCTCGGGGTTGGAGGCCTCTGTCATGTTGAATCCATGTATTTGTGACACATGCTGACAAAAACCTCAGAGGATGCAGAGAGACGCATGACCTGGTCTTTGTCAGTACTGGACTTGCTCAAGATTAATTTTTTTCTTCCCTGATTGGTGTGTGAGTTTGCATCTCACAGCTCTGATTATAGGAGAAAATATATTCAGAATTAATTAGTTTTAGAAGGAATCAGGAACTGGTTTTAGAGCATATTAAATTATTGTTTAAAAAAGGATTTAATCTTAAAAAGCATGTGACTATTGTCAGTAGTATGACATGCATCAAATAGGAATGCATTAAATCCTATATAATCAATAAAAACAGCAACAATGTCAGTCATCCCGACAATTGAAAGCCAGAGAATAAACATAGGTCTTAAAGTAACAACAGATAGTTTTTTAGACTTTAAGCTAGAGCTTTAACATTGATCTCAATGATTGTTGAGTTAGAAACTTGACCAGTTTCATATTTGACACCACTCTGCAGCCCTCTGCTGGCCAGATACTGCACTTAACAGTTTTGTGGAGCAGGTAGGTGTTCTAGGGGGCGCTCTTAGGGCCGCGTTATACTTGCTGTTTAACCTCGTGTTGGCGCAGGCAGCAGGCTGAGTCCTTGTTCATACACTTCCTGCTACACAGCGCTGCACTGCATGTAGGACTGGATTGTTCCACTAGGGGGCAAACGAGAGTACTCAAACCGGATAGAGAGCCGGTACAACCAAAACAAACATGGCGTCAATAAAAGAGATCAGTAACTGGTTAATTTTGAGATTACGGCAGAAAAAAAGACAGCAGCGGTATCGTAGATGGTGTGAAAGACCTCTAAATCAAAGACGGAGTCACCATGGTGAGTGTGTCTCGCTCGTTTTGTCAACTCTGCCTACTGGTTACTCGTATATTACAGTGTTCGGCCGCGTCGTGTCACGTTAATTTCGGGAGACGTGCACAAACGACGCTTCAAATCAATGCAAGCAATGTGTGGCGGCCATTTTAAACATGCGAAAGCTTTGCTAAACAACAAGTATATCACAACCCTTATACCTGCATTACAGCTGTTAGCTATTTTCTGTGCAGCTAGCTTTTTCAGTTTGCTGATTGTCAATAAAAAGCACATGAAGAAGAATAAATAAGTTTGCTTTTCTGTTGGCATAATGGTGGAGCCTGGAAGTAAAAGTAAGAGTAATGTCTTTGGAGGTGAAGCAAAGAGCTAAAACCAAAGTGAACATCGGCATGGCCTACACTAGTTTGAGAAAGTTAAAAAAATGCTATGAAATCACAGACTGATGGTGACCTGGCTTTGTTGCTGCTGGACTTGTAAGTAATAATATTAACTTTTTGATTTGTGGCTTATTTAGTAAGACTTGGCTCATATTAGAGTTAGCTTGTTGCTAGCGCTAGCTACAGCAGGCTGCTGCAGTGTTGTTTATGGTAGTTGTAATTCCACTTTCAACCAGTAGGGCAGAGGAGCAGGAAACTGCTCTGTGTTACTTTAAATCATTTTCTTGAGCCAGTATGTGCTAAAATGACCCACAGGGTGAATGAAATGTCACTCAGACCCCCACCGCCCTCTGTGGCCAGAATACCACACTTGCAACTTCAGAGTGTTGGTCCAGTTCCTGTTGTAAAATGAAGCTGACATGCCTGGTGCTGCAGTCTGCTTCCAGCATGTTTCCTGCATGTTTTAGATCATGAACACAGCTGATTTGTTTGATTTAGTGATGAACCGCTCCTGTAGACACTAATGAAGGCTGAGGAGACATTTCAGCTGTTAGATTAAGGTGTTAAAAAGACCAACGCACAGCGAGGAGATAAGTTTCACTTTTGGTTTCACTAACTGGACCCTAGGGGGTGCTAAAAACAAGCCAAAACTTCATAGTACCCCTTTAATATTCTGAGAAAAATACTAGAAGCATGTAAAATGTAAATCTATGTGACATTTAACTGTGATTTATTGGGCAGCAGCCACGTTTTATTATAAACATCCACAAAAGGCCCTGCTGTTGACCGGGCCGCTGTTGTAAATAAGAAACAAGAAATGTATTTTCCTTCTAAAGGTCTGACATAAACTCCTTTTTTACAAATCTGGCAGCGTGCCGGAGATGTATTAGAATATTTAGAATTCATTCAACCTTCTCTGCACCTGTTTTAGAATACATGACTTTACTTTCCAGAATGAAAATATTTAAATAAATGTCAGGTCCTGTTTTGCTTAAAGGAGACGTGCTCTGACTTGTCAGTGTAATGTTCGTGACGTGCTTTGGTGAAAAGAGAAAGTTTGTCCACGCTGAAAAAATCTTGCAGTAAAAAACCGATTGGGAGTGTTTTCTCGTGATTTTTGAACAGGCACGTGCACGGCAGAAGTTGTGTGGGTATTCCACGAGCGTATTAAAGCAGATCAAAGACTCTCTTGAAGGATGTTGTTGAAATGTGTGTGTGTGTGTGTGTGTGTGTGTGTGCGTGCGTCACAGCATGCTGGTGCTGAACAGACGCTCGGCTCCAAATGTCAGCTTTCTTCTCCAAACTATGAATTAGAGACATCGCCTCTCCTCCTTGTGGAGGGTGTGTGTGTGTGTGTGAGAGAGAGGAACTTAGGTGGTGTAAGCCTGTTTGATATGACAATTTTCAATTGAATTCACTGTGATTGGTTACAGAGGACACCTGAAGAGGAGGATAGACAAGAAGCAGAGATGGTTTTAATGCTTCCTCTCCACCCTCTCAGCATCTTTACCGAGTGGAGTGGAATTAAAAATTTGAGCCACAGCATCAGGCTTAACGTTCGCGTCAGAAACTTTTCAAATTAAATTTATCTGCAGCTGCAAAGTTCCTGGAAAGGCTGGAACGTGTTTTGTTACCTAAATTTACCAATTTGTTGCGTTGCATTAA
This sequence comes from Aphyosemion australe, assembly GCA_006937985.1. Taxonomy (NCBI): domain Eukaryota; kingdom Metazoa; phylum Chordata; class Actinopteri; order Cyprinodontiformes; family Nothobranchiidae; genus Aphyosemion; species Aphyosemion australe. Next base: position 855,906 of record SSNS01000079.1, read on the forward strand.
TGGGAAGATCCTGAAAAGATGGACGCCCTCCACCTTCTGCTCCGGCTGAGCTAATAAAGCGTGCGTGGAAAAGTTCCTGGGGTTTGAAGTTTGTAGAGAAGCAGAAAAGGAGATGAAATCTCTCCAAGTCTCTGTGCAGCAGCAGCTTTGCAAACCTTTTTTTTGTCTCTTTGAAACTTTCTTTTAAACATCTTATTTTTAGCTTTTGGGGGGGATCGGTGCGCTGACATGAGTAGTGCTACCACCTGTCCCCTCTGATGGAGTGGCACTCACAGAGCTGTTGCTGTCGGAGCTCTGAGGATGTGATCTGGGAGCTTGATTTCCAGCTCACACCTCAGGAAATATGGTACAGGCTTTTCTTTTTAGCACTTTTTTCTTTTGTTTTTTTTGTGCTCGTCACACATTTGGTAAAAGATTGTTTTTGCTCTTTCTCACTGCTTTTCATTATCTTATGTGTTCTCCTTTCACTACAACTGTCACCAATACCTCATGAACTTCATTTGGCTACTTATAAGTCTGCAGAAAACCAACGTTTTCACATGACAATAACAATTTTCATTTATTTTTTGGGACCTTGAATTCCTTATATTACAGTAAATACTTCAAAAATAATGAAAACACTTTTTAAAGTCAGGACATGTTATGACTTTATTTCTTAAAGGTGTGAGAAACTCGTTTAATCACCACATTTGCAGTGGTCTCTGGTAGGAATGAATGCCTTGCAAGCCATACTCAGGGCAAAAACGCCCAACATTTCTTCTCACACGGCAGGTTTTGGAGTCTTATTACCTGATATTTGGACATCTTGCCTTGGATTGGATAACAGCAACGTGACGCTACCATTGACTTGCAACTTTGATGTTTTATCTCCACAAATAACACAAGCCTGGAGGAGTTTTTCCTGTGTGGTGGAGTTGCTAATGCTAACTGTTAGCTTCTACTAGCTGTTTCCTGGATGCTAAACCAACAGCAGCCTTCCCCGTCACGAGTCAAGATGGGTGAGTCCATGAATGTTAAGTGACAGTGTGACGTAGATCTGTCAGGATTTTCTAATCCTAGAGTTTCGTCTATTTTCTATCAGAAGCTAATGCAGAAGATAGGTGTAGGAGACTATTTTCATGTTCAGTCTGCATGAAAAACTCAGAGTGACTGATTATAATCAGAAATAATAATTAAAGGAAGACTTGGCAGTTTTGGCTTGCTTTTAGCACCCCCTAGTGTTCGTTAGCGAAAGCAAAAGTGAAACTTATCTCCTCGCTGTGCGTTTGTCTTTTTAACACCTTAAACTAACTGCTAAAATGTCTCCTCAGCCTTCATTAGTGTCTACAGGAGCGGTTCATCACTAAATCAAACAAATCAGCTGTGTTCATGATGCAGGAAGCAGACTGCAGTGCCAGGCATGTAAGCTGAATCCAACAGGGACCGGACCGCCACTCTGAAGTTGCAAGTGCGATATTCTGGCTACAGGGCGGTTGTCTGAGTGACATTTCATTAACCCTGTAAAGGGTCATTTTAGCACAAACTGGCTCAAGAAAATCATTTAAAAATATGGAAAAGGTTGCATAGTATGGCTTTAAAGAATCGGTTTTCGGTGAACTGCACCTTTAAGTTATGATAGTTGCTAGAAAACATGTTAATGAAGTTCTTTACACTAAATCCCTTGTATTTATTTTACACTGTTTACAATTCTCTATCTGTCTGTCTGTCTATCTATGACATATTTTAATTGATATAATTAAAAGTAGGTCAAAAGGCTGCTCCTTTAGCTGCCTGCTCTTGTTACCAGTATCCTGCTTTTTATGCAGAACAATACTCCATCACATGCAACCGAGTATCAAAGACTAGCATGTACCAGTCGGGTGGAAACAGCACTCCTTTCTGAAGAGCATTAGAGAGACTGGAGGTTGAAAGCCTGCTGCTGATAGGTGCTGTCAGAGGTGTCATCTTCCTAATAAGGCACAGAGCTATTGACTTTAAACACTGATGCATTGCAGCTATAACAGTTCTGTGTATATTGCGGAATCTCCACTTCATCATAAGATGAAGCTCGCCTCATTAGTTGGCCCGCTGACACCCCCGTGGCAGTCTAGTTAACACAAGAAGTGTTTCTCTGATTTCAGCTATTGACCAGAACATGTGCCTCCCGGGATAACATTGGTGTTACAATATTACTCTCCCTCCAGAGACACGCGTGTGATAAAACACGACCCATTCTCTCTGAGTAATTATTCTGCAGATACAGACCTCAGTGGCTGTAAAACTAGACAGAAACGGTCAAGTCTGGTGCCGCCTCTAATCCTAGCAGCTCATCCTGAGCTGCCATGGCTGTGTGCAATTAACTAGGAGGACCGCGAATGCACACACCCAAATAAAGCACACCCTGATTCCCTTGCCACAAAATCAATGCAGATCTGAGAGGAGGCAGTGGTGCTTGAGATAGTGCAAAGTGATGTCTTTCTTGCCTTCACCGTCATTTTGCTTCCCTCTGCACACTGAAAGTGATTCAGGCAGGCTGATAGTATTGACTTACTGTCAGGGAGATGCTAATTAATTATTGTACCCGTTCAATAGATTACAGGCAAATCATTTGTTTTGTTTAGTCTTTGTTGATTTTGTTGAAGTGGTTGTATTTAGTGAAACATTGTGTTTACTTGATTAGTGTACTTTTTTATCTATGTTTTTTGAGGGGAAAATGTCTGAAATTGCACTTAAAATAAAATTGAATGATTTTATTTCAATTTTGCACGTAAAAACTGGAAAAAAAATCTTTTTGTAATGCATCACGCTCCAGTTTTCTATTGTCATGCAGACGTCCTCAACAACAAAATACCAAATCAAATATTTCACACTTTTTATGCTTGTCCTGCACAGAGAACACCATGTTTTCCCAAATCTTAGAGCATCGTTTGGAAAATAAATACCTTATATTCATACAAAACGTATGAAAAGTATAAATTGTTGCCACACTTTCAGTCCACATTCACACCCAGCTGCAGCTTTTACCCCTACACTATATTCTCAATAATAATACTGAGGCTGAGGTAGGAAACAAAGCATCACCTCAAAGTGCAAAACATTCATTATCTTTAATTAAGTCACTTTTCAGTTTTTATGAATGAATTTTCTGACTTGTTTACTCAAAGATAAAGAAAAGTTATAGAACTTGGGTCATAAAGTGTAAAAATCAGGCTAAATAAATAAAAAATAGTGTTTCCAAATTTGATGTCCCCCCCATATTATTAATGCGTTCCCTTTGTACTCAGAAATTCCAACTTCCCAGTAGGAAAATTGAACTGGAACACCCTCTGAAGTTGGATCTCTCACTCAAAAAGTCGGAGAATGTTTGTAATCTAACTTCGACGTTCAGTAAAGCAGCTCCTCGTAACGACAACAACAGTAGCTGTGGTGGAAACGTGATTACTTTGCAAGACAAACTTGTAAGGATACATCTAAAATGAATGTTACATGTAGTTGTATTTTCTTCTGAGGTAAATGAAACGCACCATGACGTCCGTCGTTAACAGCATAGACATTAAAAAGTAGATGCTGCATCAACCGCTACTCCCTATGGCCACCACATTTGCAGGGTCTACTCCTTTTTAATATATGATTAATATGTGGTAATGGCTTTAGCTCCATGGAAATCTGACACTCTGTAAGAGAGCACCGTTCACAAACGGAGAATGAACATGCTCACTTTAACGTTCATCAGACATAATACGAGCAAATTCAGTTCGCAAAAAATGGGAACAAGTTCACCAACAATCATTCAATGAACTTGTTCAGGCACAACACACCCCTGCTAACGCTACAACAGGCTAAAAGAAAAGTCCAATGTAGTGCAAGGTTGAAGGCTACACTAATCACTTAGCTTCAATACACATACTCTCTTTTTGTTTCCCTCCCTCCTATTCCACAGTTAGTTTTCAGACTGACATTGATTCAATGCAAGTCGAGTTAGCTTTCAAGCTAGGTTGGTGTGCTAAGCTAACCATGTAGTTCACACTGGGAACTGGGCTGCATTCTTGTTGATTGACGGCTCCCTTTGGTGGATACGAAAATGTATAGGTCAACCCTCATGGTTCATCCCAGCCAGCACACATAGGTGGGCCCCATATGGGCTCTATATGGGCAAGCCGTATGGGTCCCACCAGGGTTTGTCCATGTTTTCCATGGGTTTGCCGGTGTTTGAGTCAAAACTTGTTAAAATCTATGTGGGCAAAACTATTTCTGGGCAAACCCCCATGGGGCCACCGTGGAAACCGCAGCCAAACTTTGTTGGGACCAATATGGCTTGCCCATATAGATCCCATATGGGACCTACCTATGTGTGCTGGCTGGGATGTAAAGGACTAAGGGAAATTATGAAAGATGACCTACTTTATATTATATTATATAGTACAAGGTCAGATATTTGCCCCAGGAAACAGTCTTAGTGAGGAGGTCGCGACACTGGGGGAACAAGCAACACTTCTTAAGCAACCATCTACTAGAAATGTGCATAAAAAACTGAAGCACGCCTCCTGTCTGATGAATGTCAACACTCAGGGAACAAAGACGGACAGGAGAAAGGTCGAATGAACAACCAGACTCTACGTTTATGTAGTCATGCTGTGAAGTTGTGCACGATAAAGTCAGGCATTAACTAAAGTTGCCTTGATGATACCATATGTCGGTGTAAACGGCTACATCAATGGTACTCTCCATGGGCACCGATGCACCCACACATCTTCACAGATGGTGGCTTTGCAGATTTTGCTGATAACAGCTTGAATGATGTTATCCATCTTCTCATCTAGAACCTGACGTTTATGTTTCCCAAAAACAAAGCTGAAAGGTGAAGTTGCCTGACCTCAGAACAGCTGTTCAGACTGTCTGTTCGTCTGAAAAGTGCCAATAAAACATCTGCAGACTTCATGCATGTCATCGTTCTTATATAATACAGCTTCAGGGACTGCTTCTGGAGGAAGGGCTGCGTTAAATAAAACGGCTTTACTTTGGTGCTCTGGAGACGTTTCTGATGGTACCCTGACTGTTAGGGGTCAAAGGTCACTTACACGCAGTTATTTTTTCCTTCTTTACTTTAATATGCAGCGATTTTCTCAGACAACCAGAATATTTTATTGTTATTTACATTGGTTGGTAAAAAGTTGAACAATTTACAAATGCAAGCCCATGATGCATTTAAGCAACGTTCCAACTTATCTGGCAATCTGATTTTTGATATTTTGCACCATTGTGAGTGTGTGTGTGTGTGTGTGAGTGTGTGTGTATCACACACGAACCAGATAAGACATAATGAAAATTTCAGAAACTAATCATCACACATTAAACTATAACTGCTTAAATCTTGGTGTGAACCTGAGTCAGGATGGCTGCCAAAGCCAATTGATGATAAATGGTAGATGGTCTGTATTTTATAACACCTTCTAGGGTTCTACAAACCCCCCAAGGCGCTTCACAACACATCCAGTCTATCACCCACACTTTAACGGCCACAGCCTGTCCGTCACGGAGGCAGGAGTTCAGCACCACGGACAGCTCCTGTTTCTGCTGCACCTTGCACTTCTCTGTGCAGCACCCAGTCCTGCTTCTGCCTGGATCAGCACCATGGACAGCGGCACACCTGGGACGTGCTACCACCTCTCCTCCCTCCTGGATGCGGCCGACACAGCTGTTATCAGTTTCTTTGACAGCTAGCGAGTGGCGCTCCTCTAAAAAGCCAATGCTGCCTGTTATTCAAGGGTCTCAGATCTGTGCTGTTGTCCCCAGAACACTTTGTGGTACAACAATTCAGTGATCTTGACAGTCCCTGCGGGTTTCTTATTTTGGTTAATTGATTTTGGTGAAGCGTTGCTCAACTCTTTTAGTTGACCTTTTATTGAGAGTGCTAAGAGATTGTGCAAAATCTTGCAATTGCACATAAAATTATTTTCAAAACATCAGCTCAAAATGACCTTTGTTTGATATGCAATCATTTCTAAGTTCACTTAGAAAATGTTTTTTTTTACATTATTGTTCAAATATGATCAGTCGCTCTGAGTTTCACATGCAGGCTAAATGTGAAAATAGTCTTCTACCCCTATTTCCTGCATTAGCCGCTGATAGAAAAAAGATGAAGAAATGCTTGCATTAGAAAAGGCTCACGACGGGGAAGGCTGTTGTTGTTTTAGCATCCAGGAGAGATCAGAGAACGTCTTGACTAGTAGAAGCTAACTGTTAGCATTAGCAACTCCATCACACAGCAGAACTCCTTCAGGCTTGTGTTATTTGTGGAGATAAAACATCAATGTTGTAAACAGTCAGTGGTGGAGTCACGTTGCTGTTAGCCAATCAGAGGCTAGATGTCCAAGTATCAGGAAGTAAGACTCCAAAACCTGCCGTCTTCTTCTCACCTCTGCTTTGGCTAACTTTTACTTCCTGAAACAGGAGCGCCAGAGCTTTTTTCCCTCAGAAATCGACTCACAGGGCTTTAATTTGCACTTGAGATCATCGCAAACGTGCAAAAAAAAGTGAACTTGGTCTTTAAAGAATTCCAGGCTTTTCATCATTTTGAAGCTTAATTCTAACCTTAATGTTGCACACAAGCGTTTGAATATTTAATCGTTTCATACTGACCAAAACACTTGTGCACTCTATATAATTACCCAAGGCATGCATAAATTCAAAATATTAGAACACAGGGAAGAAAGGCGTTTGGCAGCAGTCTGAGTTCATCAGCAGGGTTTGTTTTCTGTAAACACAGCTGGGGTCTGGTACTTGGGTGGGCGGTACAAACCTACTTGGAAGCCAAACGGGCACAATAATACCCGAATGAACACCGCCATATGTGTGTATGATGAGTCTCTTCAGAAAAAAAAAAAAAGATTGCTTTTAAGTGTGTGTTTGTGTTGGAGTGGGTGTGTGTTTATCTGTGTGATGATTGTGCTGGGGGGCAGAAACATGGAGCCAGTGAATGAGATAAGCTTAAACTGAACCTCTGATCTCTGTGCAGCTTCCTACGGAGAGAGAAAAGGAGCAAAATTGAGGGGACACACATGTTGAGTCTGCTTTTGTTGTCTGTTTGGTGACATGTGATGTAGAAACAGCTGCAGAAAAGCTCATTTTTCTGCAGGAATATTTAGAGATTGAGGATTAGTTGATCCACAGGAGGCTTTTTGACGTGTTCATCTCGTTAACATTCAGTTTTCTGTCAAATAATGGATATCTTAGTTCTGTTTTACAGACAAAACCTTATTTTTTATTATTATGCAAACACACTTTCAAAGTCTTTGGGAGAAATGTCATAATAAGTGCAAAACACGACCCGATAATTACTAAGATAATCAGAAAATGCCGGTTCATCATCTGTAAATAACACCCTTGAACACAGAGCTGTGCTGCAGAACAGAGGAGTTCTAGTCTGCCACTCCGGTGACTTCAGTTCTTTTCTCTCCACTTAGTGAGTTGGGAGGAAGATTAAGAGACTCTGAAACGTTCTGTCATTGGTTTGCCTCAAGGTGAGGGACAAAATCATGTCAGCATCAGCATATTTCATTCTTTCTGTAGCCAGCAATAAGAGAGCTGGAGAGCCATTTAGTCAGGAGATCAGAAGAGATTTTTATTCCTTTTAAAAAAGCGAGATACGTCTTGGAGCTGTGAACAGAAGGTGTGATGGGGAAAAGAAAAGTTTTAACTTTTCTTTACTTCAGCCTCACAGAAATGCTCCATGTTGTTTTCTTGCAGGGTGATGATTCTGAAATGAGGAAGTGTTTCTAAAATAATGTTTATTTTAGATCGATGACATTAATCCAAAGCAAATTAAATAGAACAATTATTTGTAAACTATTAGTAAAAGAAATAATTCAGCATCTTTCTAAAGAGAAGTCAAATGCTTTCTAGGACCAGGAGAAAACTACACTTAAAAAATAATAGTACGCTGTAATATATTACTGGAAAGAGCCAATCACTTCACAGCTACACTCACGCGCATTAGTGGCATTCTGGATCCTGTGATGTACTTCGTCTTAAACCAAGCTCATAGAAGACATTTCTGCAGCTTTTCTGCAAAAATAGAACTAATAGTTTATAAGAGTTGGTGTTTTACTTTCATTAAATAATCTAAGCAAGGTACTTTTATTTTGAAAGTCGTGTTAATAGCTCCAATAACAATTTAATCTCCTCTTTTAGCTCAGCTTTTCAGTAAAACACCCTGAAGTTGAAAACAGTAAGCACACTTTCAGGTGCTCTGTACTTTTTGCTTAGTAATAGTAACTTGCATGTAAGTGCATTTTACTTTGCATGTATTAGTGGCTCCAACACATAATTACCTACTCTCATGTACTTATTATTTTAAGTGCAATCGGTTTGCATGCTTTTTTCAAGCAAGGCTAACTAATCAGATTTTACAGTGTAAGATACATTTATTAAAAGAAGTTGTTTTCGATTATAAACTACATCAAAAAAACAAATTAGTTTTCATTAAAATTGTCTGAGAAAACAAAAATGGACTGAACCACATTTGTCCATTTCCTGATGCATACCATGTTTCTGAATTTCAGCAAACCGCCCTCCATGTTGCGCAACTCTCTACCAGCCGTAATGTGTAATTGTGAGGCTGTAAGTGCAGTAATGTGAAATGCATTTCTCCAAATAGCATGCCAAACTTTTGCTTACCTGTCGAGCCGTCAAAAAAGTATTTTGTACCATTAGAAATTCTCAGTTTACCTTCCTCTTCCTGTACATTTTGCTTGAAAGCAAAGAAGATAATTGATGTAAGAAACTAAAGCAAATGTAAATTGCATTTTATTTACGTGTGTGCGCGTGCGTGCGTGTGTGTGTGTGTGTGTGTGTACTACGGCTGCCTCTTTGCAGCAAGCCTTAAATATTTACTACTCTGTATACTTTTCACCCCGTTCTGTTTGTTCACTCTGACTCAACGCGTCATTTCTGTGCCAGCTTCAGCTCATTAAGCATCTTCTTTGATTTTGTTTTTGATGGAAATTTACTCTTTGAAAATGAACATTTCCATTTCTGATTTGATCCTTTGTGATCACAGGATTATTTGCAACCCCGTGAGGTTTCTGCACATCGTTTTAATAACTAGCAGATGCACACTTTGAGCTGCCAGCGAGCGGTGCATCTCAAGCAGATTAAACATTCCCCGTGTCTGTTTCCAATGTTTTTCTTTAAATCTGCAATGTGAACAAAGTGTCAATGTATGTATTTGTTTATGCCTCATTTGTGCTAAACAGTTGAATGCATACATTAGGAGGAGAACACACAGCAGTAGCCTTAAGGTAATCATTATGCAACGCTGTGAAGAGCTTTCCTTGAGTGAGATTCACCAGACTAATGATTAATTTCAGCGCTGTGGGGTCTAGGGGCTGTGATGGAGACTTTGGGCTGGACCGACAGGCTTCATGGCTCCTTCAGGTTTAACAGACGATGTCTGTGTTTCTCAGAAATCCTCCGCTGATTGTGCTAATTACCAACGTTCAAAACAGAAGCAGATTGAAGAGGTTACACAAGCAAACAAAAACATATCACAAGGAAAAACAGTGAGATTTATCATATTTGCTTTCATCACATTACATTTATTTCAATATATTTCTGGATCTGGTTGCATAGTGGTGCATTTGGTTAGCAGCGTTGTCTCCCAGCTGGGTCCTTTCTGCCTGGAGTTAGCATGTGCACAGACGTGTTTTCTCTGCATATTCTGGTTTCTCTCATGAAGCATGCAGGTTAGGCTAACGTGAGAGTCTAAAATGGATCTGAATGTGTGCCTGTATGATTGTTCAGGTGATAGATGGTCACTTTAAAGGTGCAATTTGTAAGAATGACATCCTGTGGTCAAATGGGGTAACTGCAGTCCATTTTTAAAGCATAAATATTACTCTAGCCAGTTATGGATCAGTGCCAGAAGATTCTAGATGACAAGCAAAAACGAGTCATACACAATAAGTTGATAAGTAAATAAATACATCGTCTTATCTGGTGTTAGCCCTCCTGGGAGCACTTACTACACTTGTTACGGTAGGTTGTCTCCGGCACTAAAGGAAGTGTGGTCTTTTGCCTTCTTGCTGTTAGCTTGCTGTTATAGTTCAACTATAAAACTCATTAAAGGAAGTAAAACGCCACGATTCGCTCATTATTCTCTTCACACACATTTCAATGTAATATCCAGTTGTTGGTAGTTAAAAAAGTAGCTTGAGATATTTTTAGAGCCGACTTTTGTTTCTAATTCACCGGTAGCATTGTTAGCTCAACGTTAGCCTCTAGCCTGCTTCACCTGATATTAGAGTAAAACAAAAAGATGCCGTGGCTTCTTAGGGGTACCAAAAATAACTTCTGGGTCGCTCCTGTTTACTGGTTTTGGTTCTTTAAACAACTCTGGAGCTTTTTGCCTGCAGGTGTCGAATTACCAATGCCTGCGCTGCTGCGTTAGCTCAACGCAGATTCGGCAACCTCACGAACTCGGAGTGTAAACACCAACAGCGTCACTAGTTTGATAAATTAATCATTTGATTTATTGTCCGATTGATTTTTGTTGCTTCTGTTTGTGTTCTAAATTAAATTGGGCTTAATTGGAATTCCTAACATTTCCTCAACTCTCCCCTCCAGCTTTTGGTTGTTTGCTTTGCTCTTCATTAGAAATCATGAGGGTTGCTGGTTTAAAATCTCCACTGCGAAAAGGACCTCCCTCTCAAAAAGATGATATACCATTAATTGTTTTTCAAAAGTATTTAAAGTTCTGAAAAACAGTTTGATTTGTCATCAAGCCTGCAAAGTCATTAACAGACATTGTTTTTAAGAAAAATTGTCAATGAAATCAAAGGTAATGCATTGGAAAATTGAAATTAAGCAAGTTGTTTTCATTTCTCCTCGTCTTTTAAACTATGAAATATAAAGTTTGTCAAAACTGCCAAAGATACAAATATTGGAGTCAATCAAATTAAACATATGTCCAGTTTTTGTGGCAGTAAATATTATAAAGGAGACATTTTCAGATTTTTTTCTGGTTGATACAAAACATGCTTATGAGCTTCTTTGCACTAAATTCCTCTCACTGAAAGCAATTCCACTAGTTTTATTCCTGACAGGTTCTATGCTTTGTCTCAGGCACATCATTCCTAAAACCAAACACAAAACGGATGGACGGCATCTATTTCCACGTTTGGAGTATTTGTAGAGGAAGTAGAGACCTTCATGGCAGCACAAAAGGATGCAAAAGGTGAGTTTTGCATAATATCTCCCCTTTAACAAAAATAATAATGATTTGTGAGCGAGAGCTGTTTGCAGCTTTGTTTAAATCCTTTTCATTTCCAACTTATTTTCAAAGCTTAAGACTGTCTTCAAATTCATTCACGCTAGGGGCACTTTATGGCATGCATGAATCTGCATTTACCCCTGGAAATCCAGCTGAAGAAAAATATGATTCATGAAAAGCAACCCACACACACACACACACACCAGCTTTCTTTTCCCAACAACTAGGAAAAGCAACTTAACCGAGATGTATGTTGCAGGGAAACACGGCGCGCTGACTTTCAGTAATTTTTTGGCGTATTTTATCTGACTAGAGGTCAAGCAAGCGAGGATTAGCGAGCCTCTAATCCATGCAGGTGGTGGTATAGCCTTGAGCACTTTAGCATGCAGGCAGGCTGGTGCGAAGAATTGTAGAGCCCAACTGCTCTGAGGGGGATTTTAAGCTAAATAAACAGACAAAATAAAAGAGCTGCAATAAGAAAAGGGGTTTTATGGAGAAAGAGGTGATATAAGTTTTGTGATTGAGCAGGGAGGCTGGGACTGGGAGAAGGGGAGGAAATGGAAAGTCACACTAAGTGTAAGTGTTGTGGCATTTTGTGGCGCTTCGGCTCTTAATTATCCCGTCCCCCAGTGTGCCGTGTCTCTTCCTGGCTCTCCCACTTTCTTCATCTCTTTTTCAATTTTCTAATTGCATGGTTTTAATTAAAGCCACACAGCAACGACAGCAGATCTATTAAAAAGCCGGGAAACGGGCACAGATAGTGAAAGGCTGAATTTTTGTGGCGGCGTGGGATGATGGTGCAGCTTGTATTATCCTGGTTTTCCCCCTTTTATTTCTCAGTGCAGCAACAACTCTAAGACTTATGTGTGGTTTCATGTAGCGATAATATCTTTTATTTTTGTTTTTTAACCTACAGTGAATGCACATCTCTTGTATGTGATTACTGTAATGCATCTGATTTTTCTGTTTCATGTAACTGCTCATTTACCAAAGTACAGTAGACTCGCCGTCCCTCTGCTTTTCCCATTTTCCTAATGACGCTCCCGTCTCCACATCCTGCTTATTTTAATTGTGCATCAGCATTTTAGTCTTTTTTAAAACAGAAAACACTAAAGCTGAATTGGATCGGAGAATAATTACTGTTATTTGATTTTCTTTGTAATGATGTAATAACAGTTACACGTCTTTTTCCCACATCTTTTTTCTAACAAGTTCAACTTAGATTAGCTTAAATCTGTGTATCTGTGATGTTCATTTAGCATAAAGTTGAGGGAAATTACACTCATTAATGTAAACAATTCCTCAGCAAATCCTGCTACTTTTGTAAAACTTTCCTTTTAGGACTTTGTTTTCAGCAGCAAAGAATAACTAGCGTAGTTTATGGACTAATTAGCCTCTCTGTATCAGATGTTTAAATGTTGCATTACTTTAAATTGAGGGTTATTTAGTAAAATGCCTGCTTTCCTCCAGTTTTCATCTAAAGTAGTGAAATTCATGTCAAACTCCATGTTGAGGTTTACATGTTAAACTGGATTTTAACTCGATTCTAAACAGTATGAATGTAATTCATAGTACGTCATGTTTGCGTCTTGTTTAAATGTCATCTGACGCTCGAATGACACCAGAACAGATTTGGCTCCGATCCGCTGTCACACCACCAACAGCTCTTGTGTTGAGGTGATGACAGGATAAAGGTGTGTTTTTGGTGTCAGTGGGAAGCTTCTGTATCGTTTTGAGCTGGTGTTTATCTTTACAAAAAGCAAGAAGTGGGGTTTATTTCATAATGTTAATATAACAATAATCGATTTTAGTTTATTTTTTAATTATACACACACTGCACCAGGTTTGCACGCTGTAGCTGGTATTTTGGCTCATTCTTCCATGCAGATCTTGTCGAGCTGTTTTGGGGCTGGGCAGCATGGATCTTCAACTCCCTCCACAGATTCTCTATTGGATTGAGGTCTGGAGACTGGCAAGGCCACTCCAGAACCTGTGGTTTAGAGGTGTGTTTGGGATCATTGCTGGAAGATCCAGCCACGTTTCATCTTCAATGCTCTTAGTGATGGAAGAAGGTTTTTGCCCAAAATCTCACGATACATGTCCCCATTCATCTTTTCCTTAACACGGATCAGTCTTTCTGTCCCTTTTCAGAAAAGCAGCCCTAAAGCTGGTGTTCTTAAGCTGTAACTCAGAATTCTTCTCCCCCCATACACTGCAAGTGTGCTCATTTGACCACATCCCATTCTCCCAATCCTCCTCTGGATCATCCAGATGCTCAGATGGTCTATGGAAAGCCCTCTTCAGGTCATTGACCAGTTCCCAGGTGTAGTACTGGGCCATTTCCTCACTGTTCTCAACATCATTTGTACCCCATGAGGTGAGTTCTTGCACGGAACCCCAGGTTGAGGAAGATTGTTCGTGATCTTGTATTTATTCTATTCTCTAAAATTTGCTCCATCAGTTGATCTCTTCACACCAAACTTCTTGCTTATTGTAGATTGAGTCATTCCAGTCTTGTGCAGGTTTACAGTCTTGTTCCCAGTGTCCTTAGGCAGCATGGTAGAGATTAACCCCTTAATGCCGGGTGTCGTGAATTCGCATCAAACCGCTTCCGCTCCAAATGCAACCCTAATACCGTCCGTAATTCTCCACTGCCCAGTGATGCATGTCCACCACATTCCTGTATTTTTGTCCAAATTTTTTTCTCAACTTAATTTAGCATCTACTTGAAAGCAAAAACACAAGTGAATATTTTTTCCACATTTTGAAATAAATTCAGGCATTAAGGGGTTAAAGTCTAACTGTTTGAAGGTGTGGACAGGTGTTTTTTTATATAGACAATTACTTTAAACAGGTGCCATTATTACAGGTAATGAGTGAAGGATAGCAGAGCTTCTTAAAGAAGTAGCAGGTTTACTTGTTTGTTGGTTCTAAATACTTTTTTTCTGCACCATTATATATATGCTTTAAGAACAGAAATGGTTTGATCTGCAAAAACAATCTACATAGGGTTAAACCAATCGCAACTGTCATATGAGGTATAAGACCTAGAATAAAAATATATCCTGACAGGGACCTACTTGACCAGTAAGCATCTCCAGCATCAAAACCCACAATAAAGAAGCTTCACTTAGTTTTGATGCTACTCAACATCAGTGCTTACAACTTTCCCTTCTTGAATACTCCCTACTCTTTCCCTGAATATGCTGACAGAATTAATGATTTATTGGTTTAAACAACTTAAAAGTAAACTTTCCCCCTTAAAAAAGACAAGTAATAACCAGACACACAATGCAACGATAGACATAAGAAGATATAGATTTTAATATCTTTATAAACAATATTGTGCTGCTGTTTTTTTATGATGATAACTTAATGAACATTTTAATTATGACAAAGAAAGAACAGATGGATAGGCATACAGCGGAACGAGGAAGAGGACGGGGAAGAGGGCTGTGCATTAACAAATAAAATATAACATGAAAAATAAACAAATCAACAGAAAACTCATAAACTGACACGCTCCTCTTGACGAGAAGAGCTGAAAACCCTGTTAGCATCAATGATGTCACTGATATTGGTTTCCCATATGAATACAGTAATTGATTAATATCAGCAATGCAGGATGCCCCCTTGTCTCCGTTGTAGAGTTCATGTTGTCGATACGAACGCCGTCAAATCAGTGTGTTTGAGGGAGGCACAACAGCTCCAGAAGAACAAGATGTCTCGTAAGTCTCCACAAGTCTACGTTCCATGACTTCTGAGGCGATTGTCTTCTTTTTGGATCCTCGCATCCACGAACAATCACACCCGTTAAAGAAGAAGCAGGTTTCCTCCTAATCCCAGGTGGTCCTGCTCCGTTCAAATCATCCTTTTGATCGATTATTAACCACAAGAGTTTTTCAAGGTACGTTTTTTTGCAGGAGTTCTGTTCTTGTGTACCTTTAAAGTTTTAGTACAATAAACGTGATCCCCACGTTCACAAGGAGGATGAGGGGAGAGATGTCCTTACCGAAGAGGGAGCAGTTCAGCACGACCTCGCCGTGAAACTGAGAAATCCCCGTTTAACCCACGACCTCTAAGGCTCCAGTTGGCCCCTGCAGCAGGGGTGCATCCCAAGGTCCGTTATGTGTCTTAGGAAAAACTCAAATGAACAACATCTGACACAAGATATAGACAGACTCTTCATTTTTCACAGCTTGATTCCCCACAGATGCACATCGGTTTCAAAGCAGGTGAAAGTAGCAAAATGGCAATTCTTTGTCAGCTTGAAACAATTAGCAGCGTAATCTTTAGTTGCAGAGAACAGAAATGGAGGAAATGAAGATGAAAGGAGGAGGAAAAATGTGTAGGCTGAAGATGGAGTAACTGAAAATAAAAGTATATGTAGGGAGTAGAGTTTATGACCTGTTACGGATTTTAACGGATGTTCCTTGTATGGCGATAAAAACCCGTAGCAATTGATTTTTACTCTGAAATAGAGCCGTCTGTTTTATGTTGTCTTACAAATTGCTGGCAAATTTACTCTCCTTTGCTCGTGACGAAAGAACAGAAAACATCTGGACCAAAGAACGAGACTCAACCTGGAGGCTTCTCCGTGGTCGTCAGCCCTCCGTTAATACTGTTAATGTACAATTTACAAACACAAAATCGTCAGTTTTACCTTTCTTTAGCTGTCATGTCTTTTGTCGCCCTATTATTTTTTCAAACTTTGGTTATCTAAGCTCCAGCTGAGTTAAAAAAAATTATCAAAAATATAAGACACGAGATGCATGGCGATGAAATCGTACTGGCGTTGGCAGTGCAAGCTTATTTAGCATTCACCTTCTATTCTGGTCAGTCCCTCTGATTTTTGTGCTCTGGATCTTTCTCTCGTAGATGATTGATGCTTTGATATCTATTTCAGTTTGAACAATAAAGCTCCTCACACACACACACACACACACACACACGTAAAAGACACAGGCCTTGTTGTGCAGGAGCAAGAGAAGGTCTGAGGGCTGTGCTTTGTTCTGATCAGCGTTCGTTAAACCTTCTGCAGGTCAACGGAGGATGTGGTCAATATTTGTCAATATCAAGGCCACCAAGAGGACTTGGACTTGTAAAGACTTAGACAAGGGTGCCTCATTGTTGGCTTGCTGGACCCCACTAGGGGGGCGAACAGTGGTCCGAGGAGAGCACTTCTGCTTTCTTCGAGTGACTGTGCCATCCGGAGACGTGTGGTCGTGTTTCCCCCCCTCTGAGAAGTCTGGGAAGGAATCTTCCTTGTCTGCCATGACCTCCTTTGAATGGTGAACCTCGTTATCGCCCTTCTTCTTGCCCGCTCTGTTGCGAGGCTTAGTGCAGTTTTTCGGAGGCCCGGGCCTCGAGGGGTGCACGACGTGGGTGTGCCCTCCAGAGCCCGCGGCTACGCCTCGATTCATAGACGGATTCACTGTGCCTGATAAATTGTTAGTCTGAGCTCTGGACTCAGAAACAGTTGGCGAACAGTTGGAGAAGTCCTCCTTGCGTAGCTCTTTGAGGTCTTTCCCAACCATGTTAATCGGAGCCTGGCAACCCACTGAGGACGTCGAGCCTCGGAAACGTTTCAGCCACTCCCACAGCGACAGGGCCTTACAGTCACACGACCAGGGGTTGTCGTTGAGCCGCAGGTATTCCAGAGAAGGCAGCGTGTCCAGACACTGCCCGGACAGCTCTGCGAGGGAGTTGTTGAACAAGTAGAGAGTGGTGAGACTTTTCAGGTCGTGGAAGGCTAAACGGTCGACCCATTCGATCTGGTTTTTGTGTAAAAGCAAGCGGTCCAAGGCTTGGAGGCCTCTGAAAGTGTCCTGCTGGAGGTTCCAGAGACGGTTTCCATGCAGGAACAGGTGGCTCAGGTTGTGGAGGTCCATAAAGGTGTTATTCTGCAGGAACTTCAGATGGTTATCCTTGGGAGATAGAGGAAAATGGTCAGAAAAATGTGCATTTAAAGGAAAACCATGGTATTTTCTTTTTCTGACCCTTATAGCAGAGGTAGGGAACTCTGGTCCTGGAGAACCACTATCCAGCACGTTTTAGAGGGTTCCCTGCTTCAACACACCTGATTTTAATCAGCAGGTGATTAACAGGCTTCTACCGAGCCTGTTGAGCTGCTGCACAGGTGAATCAACTGTGTTAAAGCAGGGAAACCTCTAAAACATGCTGGATAGCAGCTCTCCAGGACCAGAGTTCCCTACCTCTGCCTTATAGGTTTGATTAGTACATTGGTAGTTGTGGTCAGGGCATCAGAGCATCAATAGCAAAGGACACCTTGACCGTATCTCCAGTGAGTGCTGGATGTCCCAGAGGCACACTGTTTGAGATTTTAGCATCTTAGCAAAAACACATTTCTGCAGCATCTTTCTATGAGCGGGGAGCAGCCTCAGTCTTTTTTAGACAACATTTAGCTCTCTCTGCTCTACAAAGCAGCCACACTGTTGGTGATTGATCATCTGTAAAACATTTAACAGGAACACCGTGCCCTACTACACAAAGCAAAGTACAACCACAGGAATCATTGAATCCGTGTTTGACACAGAAGCTGCTTCGATTTTTTAAAAATCTTCCAAATTTTGTGGAAAACACGAAGATCTGGGTCAGAGTTCATGGAATTAGGAGGTCTGGGATGATGGAGCAAATCCATACCTGCAGGCTAAATAATCATGCAGAGGTCACATTCAGATTAAAAAACTGTTATATTGTTCTCAAGGAATGATCTCGTGTTTTCTACAACAAGCTTCAGGTTCCAGCTGTCAGAGCTGCAGAATCTATACAACCTGTGAAGAAAACATACCTGCAGATAGAGATACTGTAGATTTCTGAGGCCTCGAAAGATGTCATTAGGAAGTGAAGTGAGACCACAGCGGTAAAGATGTAGAGCATTAAGCCGTCTCAGACCACGAAAGGTGTCCTCAGCCAGGGAGCGCAGGTGGCGGTTGTCTCCCAGGTCCAGCTCCTCCAGCAGCGTGAAGCCATGGAAGGTGGATGGCTCTATGTAGGTGATGTTGTTGGAGTAGATCCAGAGTTTGACGGTGTTGGCGCTGAAGTGGCCCCGTAGCAGCCGATGGATCTTGTTGTTCTGTAAGAAGATGCGTTCGCTGTCGGGTGGAATGCCGTCGGGGATCGTCAGGAAGTTGTGGGCTTGGCAGGAGACGGTGCTAGGTGCAGAGTAGCAGATGCAGTCACGCGGGCAGGACCAGGAAAACTTGAGCCCACAGAGAAACAGCAGGAACTCCAGCCCAGAGCCTGCAGAGACATTAAAGGGAGATTAAATACACAAGAACATCAAATAGCACCACTTTATCGTTTAAAAGTACAAAAATGTAACAGTTCATAGAAAGATAAACAATCTACTGCAATTAGTGAATATATAGATGTACAGTGCAAGTGTTAACCTGCAAACATTGCCCTGATAAATGCCCAAATACAACCCCATAATAAAGCCCTATGAAAAAATGTTTTCACCGCCAACTTGTCCAGGAAAGGAATATTTAATGAGATGCTTGCTGATTGGCCGATTTACCCCATTGGTTCTATGAATGCCCGAAGCTAGTAACTGTATTTTGTGTGTGTGTGTGTGTGTGTGTGTGTGTGTGTGTGTGTGTGTGTGTGTGTGTGTGTGTGTGTGTGTGTGTGTGTGTGTGTGTGTGTGTGTAAGCTGTGGATATATCCTAGACCTAGAACATGAGTGGTGCTCCATCATTCTTCTTTGTTGTTTTCCTTTTATCTGACAGGGACGTTAGCAGTAGATCAGGCTAGCGCTAGCAGTAGCTCGGGCTAGCGTTAGCAATAGCTTGGGCTAGCATTAGCAGTAGCTCGGGCTAGCGTTAGCAGTAGCTCGGGCTAGCGTTAGCAGTACGCTGTTACGCTCTCCAGCGCCCAATGGGGCATCTACGTATTCATGTCTATGAGCATTAGCACCAGTTTGGGCTAACATTGGCTTCAACTCGGGCTAATGTTAGCAGTAGCTCAGGCTAGTGTTTGGTTTGCGGTTTGCATTACTGTGACCAAGTCGGTTTATATATGGCCAGCATTAAAGAGGGTCGGGACATATTAATGTACAGTGGCGTGTCTAAGCGTATGACGTGTGAGACCAGCTTTTCTCAGAATGAACTGCTCCTCTGTGGCCATCTGTGGCTTTCTCAATCGCTTTGCTCATTGTATGCTCATGGTGTACTTGTGTTTTCTTTGAAGCATTAACTGGTTGATGTTTTTTCCTCATGACAGAGATTTGTACACATATGAACATTCCTGTCTCAGATTTTACTGTCTGAAATCCATGAATCTGTTGTAACCAGCAATAAAAAAAGGAAAAAGTATCACAGAGGCAACAACAATGGCACCTGCTTCACTGAGTCACAAGATTTCTCACTGATTCCAATTGGATTCTTGCTGCACTGCTCCCATTTCATTTGACACACATGCAGCTTTTCCAGAAATTACCCTTTCCAATATTCTGCCACCTTCGGGAGATGCGCCGTGAAAAGTCCAATTCCTTTCCCCCCACAGAGTCTGCTGGCAATTCTATCAGCAGAGTTAGGGCTGTGATCAGTCAGTTTGCGTTGTTAAATGGGGTGTGGAATACTTTTTTTTTTTTAAACTCAGCTGCTCCGGGGCATTTTCCGATCAGTGACATGATTCCCCAGATTCTCGATATGGGGGATGTGACGTCTCCACAGGCTCATCAGGATGAGCACAACTCACGGCCCATCATGACAGTTTTATCTGACAAACCCAGGGCTGTCTTCTACTCAATTTATTATTCACAGCGTAGTGGAAGCTGGATTCACTGTTTCCAATCGATACGCCTCCTTTGCCTTTTAACCCACCCAATAATCCAGGTCTTTTATGCTGGAAATTCCGGAGCAGACCCTTACCCCTAGAGACAGGCCTATTTGTCTGAATGTATTTTCTTGCCAAACTGCGGCTAAGCGGTGACATTCAGCGTCTGACTCTGCTGACCTTTAGCAGTAATTCTCTGTGTCTCGTTGCAGAGCCGGAGTATGGCGCTGTGTGTCACCTGAACAGGCGTGTGCTCTCTTGGGCACGGATCTAATCCTATTTGTTAAGCTCTGCCACTGGGCAACAATGGAAATGCATGCAACCTCCTAAACTAGAAATGTGCTCAATAAATGAGGTTATTCTTCATGGTTGAACGCTATCAAAAGGTTGAAAAAGAGTGTGTTCCTGTGCAACGGTGTCGGTGAAAATGTTGGATCGGAAACCATGTCACAGCCTGAGAGCACCTTGTCTTTATTTAGACTGCAGATTTTACCGTCACATCCTGCGTTTGGGCACGGATCCTTTAGTATGTTAAAGGCTATTTTCAGTTTTGTAACACCTTCAAGCCCAAACAAGAAAGCTGCTTCACTCTTTTATCACTCTGCGGGTTCTTTTCTTTTTTTTTTTTTTTAAACATTTCTCCCTACTTGCCATTTCCATGAAGATGTATCAAGCATGGCACCCGCTGACTGAGTAAATTGGTCAAAATGTTTTGCATTACTCCTGGGAAATAGAGTTTGCTTTATTTATCAGACAAATAAGACAAGACACGGTAAATTTTCCAGCTGCTCTGTGAGGAAAATTTGCATTAAGTAGCATTCACCTGGTGCTTGAGCTGCAGCGTCCTAAATGTGAATTTTGGCATCGGTTAACCCTTGGAGGTCTCTTAGTACATTTTTTTGTGTGCAGACACTAGTGTTTTTTGTTTTTATACAATGCAGATTGTTTAAATAACACCTGGCATTAAAGGGGTTAAATAAAAACAAACACATTTTATTATGTTTCGTGAGTGCTGAAGCCAAGGATGGGATCTGTGTAAAAAAAATCTGACTTATGAAATCTTAAATCATTTTCATTACACCTTGTGATCAAGGACATTTTTTTGTGCTAAGGGTACCCAATGTTACTTTTTTTAAAGGTACCTCCAAGGGTTAATGTTTTATTGGACCGCTGACCCTCATGGAGGAAAGGACTTTGTGGAGGGACTTAAAAAACAAAACAAATGTTTTTGTTTTTTACTTATTCTGAGATTAGATGAGTCACCTACAATAGAAAAATGATTTTCTCACTCCAGTAATTATTTTCAAGGCTTTAAACTTTTTCCATTAAACCCTTCCCTCATGCATATCTTCAATGGAATTAACAAATTTCCAATAGAAAGATGATCTGAGTAAACGAGAGGCAGAAAGTGATGAGCTCGATACAGTCGGAGCGGAGGAATGAGGATGTAGATGCTGTCAAGATAGTGAGACAGTTTAAATCAGTGA
The DNA here is from genome assembly GCA_006937985.1 of Aphyosemion australe. NCBI lineage: Eukaryota > Metazoa > Chordata > Actinopteri > Cyprinodontiformes > Nothobranchiidae > Aphyosemion > Aphyosemion australe. Next base: position 877,440 of record SSNS01000079.1, read on the forward strand.
TGTGCTAATCATGTCAGACACATATACACCTCCTCACAGCTCTCTTAACTCTGCTTGAAATTTGAGTCTTTTCCTCTAAAATGTTCAGACACACATTTATTTCATGTGAACTTTAATCTATCCATCCATTTTTCTCCACATATTTAAAATTTGATCGCCAAGGCAACAGATCCAGGAGGGAAGCCCAGACATCCCTCTCTCTACTCGACTCCTCTCGTCTCAATCTTTATTTATAAAGCACTTTTCAGACAAATCCATGCCGACAAAGTGCTGTGCTGACATGCATCAAAACAGAATACATAAAATCCTATATAAGCAAGAAAAACAGCAACAATGTCAGTCATTCTGACAATTGAATGCCAGAGAATAAACATAGGCCTTAAAGTAACAATAGAAAGTTTTTTAAACTTTAGGCTAGAGCTTTAACATTGATCTCAGTGATTGTTGAGTTAGAAACTTGACCAGTTTCATATTTGACACCACTATGCAGCCCTCTGCTGGCCAAAAACCGCTCTAGATAGTTTTGTGGAGTGGGTAGGTGCCGTATAGGGGACACGCTTATACCTGCTTTACGGCTGTTGGCTGTAATGCTAGTGGTTAGCATTTTCAAATCGCCGATCGTCAATAAAAATCACAAGAAGAAGAAAAAGAAGAAGCTTTTTCTGTTGTATAGCTAAAGAATTCAGAGTAGAAATAAAACTGCATCAGGTCAGGTTCACAATTCAGTTGAGTTTTGGTAACAATTATGCTACAAATATACCTTCAGCTTTTTTATTTTTTGATTTCTGGAAATCATCTCAAGACCCCCTATGAACTACAGCGGGGTCTCGACTGCAGCCTTGGGAACAACTGCTCAATACGACGTCACTTTAAGAGGAACACAACAAACAAGAAGTAGACCCGATGGAGGAATGAGCTCAACTTTATGCCAAGAATGCAGACGCTACTCTTGCTTTGGCTGTTCAGGGACCACACAGACCTTGTGAAGCACATTTTTTAAAGAAAACAAAAATGATAGGTATAACATCTCCCTTTATTCCTTCAATTTTTTAACTTCCATCCCAGATGAGGCTTTAGAGAACATGAATATATGATGTGGAAACTCTTTCTACAAGCTGACGGAGAGGCGAGGGAGCACCAAAACACTCTTTTTCTTGTTTACAGCCACACTTGGAGCTTGCATGCTCTCCTTTGCATCTGGCACCACATTCCTTTCCACTGACTTCAATAGGTGACAGCTCACTGATTCAACACCCCCATGTAATTTCACCACTAAACACAGATGCAAACATAAACGCTCGCACCCTTTCACACAAGCGAACATCACGTACAGGTGGGGCTCTGAGCTGTTGGCTCTGTGAAGCTGCAGCACAAGCACCGAGCCTGGATGTGATTGAAGCAGCGTGTGACGATATAAAAAACGCAAAATCTAATTGATGCTTGCTTACAAAGCTTTGAAAAGTGAGGCCGGTTTTCAGTTTGGAGGAAGAAATAAGAGATATGTGGGAAGGCTTTGTTCAAATAAAAATGTAAAAAATTAATGTCTGTCATAACAGCATTGCACGCTCACACAGTAAGTTATTCAGCTCAGATTGTGTGGTATAAATAGCTGTGGAGTCAGCTATATATGCCAAACGCCTATTGGAATTTGGCAGAATAAAGGAGAGGCTCCGAGAGAGAGATAATGCGTTTTTGGAAAGGAAAAACGTGCAGCTATTTGTGGAAGGGCTCCGGCCTTTAAATTAACAACCTGGTCACAAGTTTCTCCTCCTGAAAAGTTTCATTTACCTCCCTGATTAGTGATGACAGACCCGCTCTTTACGGGCAGAATAATGTTTGACCCGGTGTCCTCGTCCTCTCCAAGTTTCCATTTTTCTTTGGGAGTAGAGGAAAGGAAACAGATAAATAAAAGGAATGGAACAGAAAAGCAGGGGTCCCCTGACAGACAATGAAGAGTGAACGTGTAGAATATCAATGTAACTCAGTTCATACTAGATCTGCCCTCATGAATAACACATCTGTGCTAATAGGAGGGAAATGGTACGTCTGTAAAGCTGCGTGACTCTGCCCATCATTAGACTGGACAAACTCAATTTCCTGTGTCTCTCCAAAGACCCCGATAAGCACTCTGCTGTTTTTGCTGCCGCCATTGGCCGACTCTAAATAATGTGCTCACCGCCTTCTCTCAGAACTGCGTTTGCAACAAACCTCTTGCACATGGTGGCTGATAATTCTAATTAAATGGGCACATTCCTATGAGAAATGAATAGGAGGAAGTGGAGGTTGTTTAGCCTAGAATTCCAGACAGACCGTAGTAGAAGCAAAATAAATTTGCGTATAGGTCCGTCTAGCCAGTCTTGTGTCCTGCCAATCACAACGCTCTATCGGTTTGTGCGAAATGACCTCAGTTGGTTTCTCATGATGTGGAGGAGCTGCAGCACTACTGTGCCCCAGTCCTTCTCTTAAACATGTGGATCACTCGTTTAATCAATACATTTGCAGTGGTCTCTAGTAGAAATGACTGCCTTGTATGTCGTACTCTGGGGAAACAAAGCTCCGGTGCGCCAGTGGTGGAGTTGCTAATGCTAACAGTTAGCTTCTACTAACTGAGACGTTGTCTGCTGTTTCCTGGACGCTAAACCAACAACAGCCTTCCCCGTCACAAGTCAAGATGGGTGAGTCCATGAACGTTAAGCGACGGTGTGACGTAGATCTGTCAGGATTTTCAGATCCTAGCTATTGCTAATGCAGGAGATAGGTGTAGGAGACTATTTTCATGTTCAGCCTGCATGAAAAACTCAGAGTGACCCATTATAATCACAAATAAGCATTAAAAAAATGTATTTTCAGTGTTCTACACCTTTAATCTCTTCCAGCGTTTCCTAGAACTTTATAGATACTTCATCTCCTCCAGGCGAGGCAGGACTTTTCCCCTGATCTGGAGTAGGAAATCCAACTTTATCCGATTGAAAACCATGTCCTCAGATTTGGAGGTGCTGCTTCAGACTCAGCTGCAGAATCCAGACTTGACTGGCAATGCCAAGGGATTTCAAGAAGAAGGAGAAGAAAAAGAACTGCCTGCTAGTGGTTATTACTGCCTGAGCTGGTAGTAAATAAATCTTTACTTTTTAGTTTTTATTGTGCTTCTGATGCACATTGTTATTTAACCATACAAATGAACTTTTCTTCTTCTAAATCAAAGAACACACAAACCAAGAAATCTCTATACGTTTCCGAAGGAACACGCCAGTCAGGAATGGCTTTTTTCCAAAATAACTTCAGCGTGCAAGGTCGTTCTGCAGGTTTTTAGAGGAAGACTCGACCTGTCGTCTCCTGCTGAAAAGAAATTTGTTTGCTGGTCAGAAAAAACCCACAGGCCACACAGACCCATGTGTGCCATGAACTATAAACCACCATCTACAGAGAGATAATTTTAGAGCACCACAGATGGAGAAAATATAGTTTTTTAAATTTATGGTTGCTGGAGGAAAGTTTTAGACTCGAATGGGAAACAGACTTAGAAATCGGGTCACAATGACCAGAGGATTTATTGAAGAAGTAACAGCATCTGATTCATAGCACCGGGGGCTGAAATCATATTTCATTTCTTTTTTGGGTGGGGGGGACAATAAACAGTAAAATTTCAGAGATTCATTTTTGGGGGGACATGAAAAAAATGGCTGTCTTCTGCTGCTTGCAGGGTGGGCACAAATGTTCTTTTAAATCATTCTAAGAAGTTAGCTTTAATCTGCTGCTCATCTGAAATGTAAAATAGATTTATCTGGATTAAATGTCAAGTCTTCAAAATAAATGTTAAAACAGCCACCGATTTGGGTTTTAAGGATGTGAGATGTCTCATATTTAATTCCTACTAATGCGGTTGTTAATATGTCCTTAGAAATAATTTGATGACGCGAAAGCAAAGGATCATGGTCTGAGTAGTTTACTTTGCTATGCTCCGGTGGAGCGGACTGAAAAGTGTTATTTTTACCTCAAGATGTACTGTACGATATCGTGACAAGACCACGACGATATTGTGGTCATTTTACTATGACGATATATTGCGATATTGCCAATTTTGTTACAGCCCTATTAAAAACACATTGTTTTGCAATTTTAATTTGTATTGGTTGTGCTCTGCTTTCATTGAAAAATACTTTATCATTATTAAATATGTTATATGTTCAATTTTTTGGGGGGGACAACTTTATGCATTGGGGGGCTCGTGTCCCCCCTGTACCCCGCGGGATCTCCGCCTATGCATAGAACAAAAACATCAAAGTAAAAAAACAAGACACTATGAATCATAAGTGTTATTTTGCACAATGGCCTTCCTATGTTGCTAAATTAGCTTTTGTGCCTAAAAACTAACAAAAATAACCAAATTCTCCCAAATGTTCATAATAATAATCTTAAAATTGCCTTGAAAGAATGAAATAATGCTTCCATGACTAATAAAACAAGAGTTTACATCAAACCATCTTCTATTTCTTTTTGGGGATGAACAGAACATCAGCTCCTGACGTTCTAAGTCCGGGTCAGTGGATGCATATTTATTTTAATTAGCAAAGAGGAAAACAAAATCAAAGATGATGGTATTTATTCTTGAAGGATAAAGAAAAAGCAAGGACTTAACAGAACAAAAAACAATAAAATCACTAATTCTGATAAATATTTGTATAAAATTGCGCCGCTGACTTGTGTGAAACGGTGATTTTTTGCTGGTTTGTTCTGAATCGACACACAGATGAACGCCCAAACCAACAGCTGTGACCAACGGCACCCGGCGGAGAATGTTTGTTTCAGATTATTATTATTATTTTTTACTGTTTCTACTGTTGCCAGGAGGACGGCATATTAACTCATTTACTATTCTTCAATATCAAAGCAGGCAATATTGCCTCCTGATGTTGTTCTGAACCTCCTGCAAGCAATCGGAGGGAAAATGGGCAAAAATGACGAGGACAATAAGATCTAGAAGATGCAGCAGAATGGAAATATTTCAGTGTGTTTCTAAAGGCATCAGAAAAAGATAAAATCTTAGTGCTTATATTGGATGGCATCATAACATTTTACCTTGTGTTCTACAAGATTCGAATTTATTTCACTTTCCTTTAAGGGTTCAGCCCCCTATTTATGCCTCTTTCAGAAATTAATTCGTTTTTTATTCACCCAATCACACAAAAGCCTTCTTGTATTTAAAAGCTAAATGCAGAACTTCAGACCGCCAGTGAGGTTGTTTTCAAAGCTTTTTTTTTTTATTTCCTGTGATTTGTCCCATCTGCATCATCACAGCGTGTCCTGTGAAACTGAAAACTTTCAACACCTTCACAGTGGCATCACTTCCAGGACATTTATTAAAATTTAATCATTCTGTCACTTTGAATTTCCAGGAGGATCCAGAGACATAAACACAGAGGCAGGAGGTCAAGCTTTGACTGAATCTCTATTTTAAACCAACAAAGCCCAAAAAAGACAAACAGTCCAGGAGCATGTTGCACAAAACTAGGATAAGGAACTTGGTTATCCTGTCTCAACTTATCTACGATCAGGTTGCACAAAACTAGACAACTTACAGTTTTCCATAGATTATAAATGATTCAATATAAGGGCTGCAGAGAAAAAAATCTGACTTTGAGAATAAAGTTATTATTATTATTATTATTATTATTATTATTATTATTATTATTATTATTATTATCATCATCTATTTACCGAGTTATAGGCTACTGTCTGAAGGAGTTCCATTAACACAGTTTTACTCATCTGCAGTTCATTTCAATAGAAAAATCATCTGATTAATGATCAGAGTACAAATGCATTTTCAGAGATGTGAAAATTTTTTTGACAAGGTCATTTTAATATTTTATTTTGTTATGGTGATTTGAAATGAGTTCGCACATTTTTTCCCCACAATAAATGGCTTCACAACATCACTGACCATGAGAAAAAAGGTTTTTGTGTTTTCATTCATATTCTTTGAGAAATGGCCAAAAAAAATCCACCAGGGTGTGTAAACTTATCTATCTATCTATCTATCTATCTATCTATCTATCTATCTATCTATCTATCTATCTATCTGTCTATCTGTCTATCTGTCTATCTGTCTATCTGTCTATCTATCTATCTATCTATCTATCCATCCATCCATCCATCCATCCATCCATCCATCCATCCATCCATCCATCCATCCATCCATCCATCCATCCATCCATCCATCCATCCATCCATCCATCCATCCATCCATCCATCCATTCATTAGATAGATATATTGGAAAGAGGAAGGTTATACAGAGAAAAATCTATTAATTCCATGACTCTTTAAACCTCGTCCAAACAGTCAGCAGGCATGAGTTCCTGTAAAGCAGCTGCTGAGCACCATGAAAATTAAAAGTAATCAATCCCCTCAGAGCAGCAGAAGGTCACATGAAGGGTGCAAAAATGTTCTGAGAAAGCTGTTTACGCACTTCTTATTAGAATGTATCAAATACTTTACAGGAAAGGGTGGAGGTCAGGCTTTGGTCTGAAAATGCTACAAAAAATAAGGAAGTTAAAATAGCTGTCAGGTTAAAGCAGGCTAAAAAGCATGACACACTTGAGTCAGTGTTTAGAGGTATATACATTTATTTATTTATTTATTTAACGGAAATCTCTTGCAGAAACCTTCTGTGGAGAACCTTCCATACTCCAACAAACACGTAAAGGGAAGAAAGCAAAGTGGAGGGGAGTTAAAAAGGCTGCATGACGTTTGTGACGGCAGCATTTCTCAGGTTGTCAGTTCAGACACCCTAAAAAAAGCTCCTCCAAACAAAGCTTCACGTGAAACAAGCACAGAATAAAGAGAGTGAACTGAAGCCTATATGTGAATAAAGCTCTTTGCATTTCTAGATGGTGTTTAGGTTGCAGGATGGTTTCCAAAATCCACATAAGTCTGTTTCCAACATTTTAATTAACAGACTTTAGTGCTAATTCCTTTTGCTTTCAGAGGCACGTCTGCACCTGCTGCTCCTTTTTATGCCTTTTGAGCATCTTTCTCAACATGCAAATGCACACACACCTTTGCATGCATAAGCCATGCAGAACATCTAAGTATATATGTACATGGGGACATCTGCCAGATCACCGCCGGTGGGAGCAACGCTATCAGCCCAACAGCTACAACCATTTATCACGACAGCACAAAGCCAAATGATTCAAATATATTGCACGCCCTGTGGCGATATTGCTCTGCAGTGGCAAAACTAAACTAAAGTAATGGCTCTGCCCAAACTATATAAATCATCCAAAGTGTATCCATATGTAGTTTATATACCACAGTCCTATAAAAGTGATAGAGAGCATTTATAATGCAATTCCCATTGGTGGAGAGCCTAATAATTATCTTTCATATTGATGGTCTGTGGCTCTCAGAGGTGTTTAGGAGCTTCAGCTCCGAGTCTTTACACTCTCTGTCACACCATAAATGAATATTTGATTCAAGTGTCACCTCACAGGCCAATTGCAGGCGCATTCATCTCTACTGTATGGGAATTTCATGTAAAAAAAAAAAAAAGAAACGAGTGTTTCTGAATGAGAGGGCAATTACAGGCGTATCAAATCGTATCCACAGGTTTCTTAAAGGCCCTTGTAAAGATTTCTATAACAAGGCTCCATGAATAACAATTTTCAGCCAATTCTGCCAAAAAGCAATTTGCGTTGAGTGACATGAATAGCAGCCGAGGAGCATTACCTCTGGAAGTCCGTACGGCTGTGAAAGCTTTTATGATGAATGAGACGTGACTATGAGTCAATCTCTTGACTAGATGCTGATTTCTTTTGATTATTATTGTTTTCTTTCTTCTTAAAGAGGAAAATTACTAAATATTTTTGATGCACAAGGGTCTAATTCCCCCATCAGAAGTAGTGATGTCCATCTATATCATTAGATAGTAAAGTATGCATCAGTAGAGGTTAGGGATGCTCGATATCGGCCTTTTTACCGATATAGTCTAACTCCTGATTTTCTATATTGATATATAAACCGATACCGATATATGTAGAGTCCCCACCATTAAGAGATAATAAGAATTTTAGACAACATCACATATCTCCCATCGTTCATACTTTAACTGCTTAGCAGTTTTGGCTTGCTTTTAGCACCCCCTAGTGTTCGTTAGCGAAAGCAAAAGTGAAACTTATCTCCTCGCTGTGCGTTCGTCTTTTTAGCACCTTAATCTAACTGCTGAAATGTCTCCTCAGCCTTCATTAGTGTCTACAGGAGCGGTTCATCACTAAATCAAACAAATCAGCTCTGTTCATGATCTAAAACATGCAGGAAACATGCTGGAAGCAGACTGCAGCACCAGGCATGTCAGCTCCACTTTACTAAGTCCAACAGGGACTGGACTGGCACTCTGAAGTTGCAAGTGTGGTATTCTGGCCACAGAGGGCGGTGGCCAAAAAATTTGAAAAAGTTACGGCTTTAAACATCTGTGCAAAATATGAGAACTACTTCAATTTAAGTTAGACCAGTTGTGCCAAACAAACAAAACTATCTCAAAAACCACCTCGGATCTGTCATATTTTGACATTTTGAGTTAGAGGAGCTAATGAGTTTGATATGTTCATATTTACATTTATATCAGTTAAAGAGTATTCCCCATTTTATAATAATTTAATACCAATATCAGCTGATCTTAATGGTAGACCGATAACATCGGAGACCCCTATAGAGATGCATGCCTGCTCTTATCAAAGATCGCAGGTGTGAGAATGCGCAGTGGAGACTGATGAAATCCAAACAGAAGCAGCTAATTTTGATGTGAACAGATCTGTAAGTGCTGAGGTTCCAGCTGCTGAGACGGGCGAGATCATTTTCTCTTTTATGAAGCGTCTGAAAGAGCCCACTCATTGAGGGGAGGACAGCTGTAATGAGATCACCTGTCACCGCTGTCAGAAAACATACACTCTGGACAATTTAGCTGATGAAGGGAGATTAGGCATGACAGTAAACATGTTTGGTTTGTAAAATGATGCCACAAAAATTACTTAAAGCCTGATGGCTTGTATACCGTAGAACGCCTCACTGAAGGTCTTTTTTATTTCAACTATGTTTTCTTGTTTCTGTAGAGAGATATTCTTTTCTTTTTGATGCCATGCAGAAACAACATAACATCTTGGTGAAGTTTTTTAAAGCTAAAAATACAAGGAAATCATATAGTTTGACACAACAGACCTAAATGCTGTAATACATGTTTTTACACAGATTTCTAGGGTTATTTGCAGAGGTATTAAGCCAGTTATCTATACCTGCCGTCAAAAGCATCTCATATATTTCATACATTAATATTCAGTTGATTCACTTGATGTAAAACATTCAATAATAAATAGATAATATTTAAGTAAATTCATGTAAATAAACTTTATGTATTTTGTTAAATACACATTCATATTTAAGGGGGAACATATCTTTTGTTCCATGTATTACGTTGTTGCTGGTGGAAAAAGTTAAGTGGCACACAGTTAGATAGCCACATGGAGTGATGTACCTGGCATGTTTGCAAGAGAGGTTTTTCCTCAAGACAAAAGGAGTTTTTTTTTGATAAAATATCTTGGTAACACTTTACAATAAGGGTCCCTTTATTAACGTTACTTAGTGCATTAATAAACTGTTAAATAAAGTATTAACAATTGCTTAACCATATTATGTAATGCATTACTAAGCAGGACAACAACAACACTGCAGCACAGCTTATTGGGTACGTACTGTAAGGTTTGATGGTGTTACGCGTGTTACATTGTGGCGATGCTATTATCAGAAGCACGCTTCCGTAGTATCAGAAGTAACCGGTATCGGCTCGACTGAGCCGTTTACATTCAGATGAAGTTGGGTTTCTACGGTATTATCTGGGTGCTTAAGCACAATTAGAACTAGTTTGCCTACAACAAGACTAACACGTTTACATGCATTAAAAAAAAGACTTCTGTCTGGTGAGAGTTGGCCTCCGCCAAGGCTTTTTCACTGATTCCATTCATAACTTTTATGGACAGGATTGCTAGGTGCAACCAAAGTGTTGAGGGGATCCGTTTTGGTGGGATAAGGATCAGGTCTGGGATGACCATGGTCTTGAGTCGGAAAAGGGTAGAATACCTTCTCCAGGTCCTGCCTCAAGTGGAGGAGTTTAAGTTTCTCAGGGTCTTGTTCACGAATGAGGGAGAGATGGATCACAATATCGATAAGTGGATTGGTGCTGCGTCTGCAGTGATGTGGGAGTTGTACCGGTCTGTTGTGGTGAAGAGAGAGCTGAGACGGAAGGCAAAGCTCTTGATTTACTGGTCGATCTACGTTCCTACCCTCACCTATGGTCACGAGCTTTGGGTAGTGACCGAAAGCATGAGATCGTGGATACAAGCGGCTGAAATGAGTTTTCTCCAAAGGGAGTCTGGGCTCTCCCTTAGAGATAGGGTGAGAAGCTTGGTCATCCAGGAGGGCCTCGGAGTAGATTTGCTGCTCCTCCACATCAAGAGGAGCCAGTAGAGGTGGCTCGGGTATCTGGTTAGGATGCCTCCTGGACGCCTCCCTGGTGAGGTTTTCCGGGCACGCCCAACTGGGAGGAGGAAGACCCAGGACACGCTGTCTCTCAGCTGGCCAGGGAACGCTTTGGGATTCCCCCAGAAGAGCTGGCCCAAGTGGCTGGGGAGAGGGAAGTCTGGGCCTCTTAGGCTGCTGCCCCCGCGACCCGACTCCGGATAAGTGGAAGAGGATGGATGGACTTCAGTCGATTTATGGCCATATTTCAGCTTTCTGATGCACATGTAAACACACTGTGTGACCTTTCTGACCACTATCGTTATTAAAGAATGAACATAGCCGCAAGTTTCCTCAGCATCAGCCACTCCTTCCATGACCGACTCTTCAAATGTGACTCAACTGCCACAGAGCCTGCCGATGAGTTTTGGAGTAACTTTCCTCCTCTTCTTGTCTCACACTCTGACTGTTGCAGTTTTACTCAGTCTGGCACCGTTTTTATCTGATTTGATAGCAACTCAGCTGCTGACTGGACAGTTGTCACTCTTCCTGGCCGGTCCTGCGGCTGCATCTTATTTAATCTTCTGTATCTGTGTCGGTGACAAGGTGCAGCTCAGCCAATCATCGTGTGTCTTTAAATTTGACAGCCGGGCAGCAGTGATGCTGGGTGACAGCAAGCAGACAGAAAGTGGAAAAAGGCAAACAAAGAAATGTCTTGGACAAAAAGTTGCTGTGCTAACTCTACTGTCTTCAGTAGAGAGGAGGAGATTTCTGTGTAGGAAACAGTTTTACGGAGTAACTATGAGGAAATGTGTCTAGCGGGTTGATACTGTGGTTACTCTGTGAACCAGAGGACCTGGTGTCCAGCCAAGTGAAGAATCTGAGCAAGGCTTTGAATCATTACCAGCTCCAGGGCTGCTGCTCTTTACCTGACCTCATGCGTTGATGTTTTGGTGCAAAGGGCCAGGCAAAAATATTGTAATTTCCCCACGGAGTCAATAAATTAACAAAGTATTAAAAGAAAACATGGTCAGAACGGGGTTACAGCTTAAAGTAGAAATGATTTATTTCTCCGTTTGGGATTCATACACCAACATCCCCCCCAAAAAAGTAAATAAAAAAAAAAATAAAATCCCAAAAAGCTATTATTGTTAACATTCCAATCAGTCTAATAACACGTTGGCTCACCCTGCAATTTGTCTCCATCACGGCATTTTTATCTCGGTGCCCTTCATTTCACATACCTGTCAGCTGAAACACTATAATCACTTAGATAGCCGGAGAGCACTTTGCTGCATGACTTAACAAAGCTCATGTGCAAACATGAATAATTTAATGTTATTTATCAGGCACATTCATTTTGTTTTAGCCCCCTGATTTGTTGCTGCTTAGCCATCAACAGAGAATAAACACTGAGAGTAAATGCTGGTGTCAGATTTATTTTTTTAATTAGGAGAAGACGTGTTTTGCTGTGTTTGAACAAGCCGGCGTGCACCCGTAGACTTCTCCTCACGCTGGGACGTTCTTGTGTTTTATAGTCCCATTTCTGTCCCACTTTAACAACGTAAAATTGATTAAAGTTGCATCATGTGTAACCCTGTGTGCAAACAATTTCTAGTTACCGTACATGCCTCTCAACACTTCCCCCCAGTAATTATTTAGCCGTTTCGGAGTCTTGCTTCGGAACCACCGGGTCACCGAGACCAGGGATTTTCACGAGCCTCCGCCTTCTCCCCTTCCATGTTTTCCTTTTAAAACAATCCGTGTAAGGTGCCTTGATGCTGCAGCAGCTACCTTCCTGCATACAAACCTCCCGCGCCCTAGATTCAACAGTTCAATTATTCATAGCAGGTGAGAGTTTGGTGCTCTATGTACATAAAGGCACACACACATTCACACACAGACTTTCCAGCTAATGGCTTCTAGGAGACGAGGAGAAATGGGAAATCAAGCAGAAAACTGTGTGAGGGTACAGAAATGCATTGTGGCTCATTAGTTCAAGAGACAGTAGGATGACCAGGAGATGAAGAGGACCTATGAGGCACAGCTGAACGACGACACACACACAGGAATACAAACAGGTTCGTACCGTATGAATCCAGCCTTCGAGAGTTCTACTCCTAACGTAAATGACAGCTACGGCTCAAATGTTTTAGGGAAGTAACACTCCACAACAATGTTTGCTGTCTTCTGGAGAACTGAGCTTTGTTTTAGGAAAGTTTACTTTTTCAAACGGAATTTCTGGCAGCTTAAGCTGGGCGTACTCAGCACGATATTTTCATTTGTTGTATTCAACTCCAGCTCAGACTGTACGACTACATCCTGGGGTTCAATAATTCAGAGCTCACGAATCATCCTCTCACACTGTACGACCTGAAGCTCGAGTGTGACTTGACTGCTCACTGTATGAGCGTACGTGACACGTCGGGCTCTTGAATCGGGAACTGTATAGAAGAACAAAAACGGAAACGAGAAGATGCACGCCAAGACTTTCAGGGGTAGCATCCTTCTAAGGACACAACCTATCCCGACGTAGGTCGGGTCCTTCCTCGACCGCTAAGACCGGAAGTAAGCAGCTGTGAATTTGGATGGTCTATCCTTCATATTTGTTCCTGCTCCTAACTCAGCATTGGTGATGGAGCGACCAGATTTTCAAACAGGTTTGACGTTTTGTGCGATTGCTGATGAGGAACTTGTCGTGAGGTTTAAATAGCTTCTTTTAACCCCCCTGTATGCTACACAATGCAAGATTAAGTTGAAACATGGCACAGTCCCAAAAATTGAACGGGTGCAAATCAGCTCATAATGGGCCAAAAATCACACAGCATATTGCCAGCTTTAGACTTCAAGGAGGTGTGACAAATCCAACCGATTCAAACTAAAACATGTGTCCATGTGTCGCAAAATGGGCTGCACGATGGAAGAGTTGGTTAGCATCTAGAAGGTGGCTGGTTGTAACGCTGAGTACGGCCTTACAGTTTGCATGTTATCCTAGTTGCTGTAGGTTTCTCACATTGACCAAATGAATGTGTCGGTTTATTTTTATGTTCAGTGTCTGCTCAGTCATATGTACAACTTGAGGAGTGACAAAAATCTGAATCAGAACATTTCACAGTTCATCCATCCTTAAAGTGACTGTGTGTATTTTTCCTGGCGATAGGGGACAGTACATACCTAAATCATTGCAAGCAAGCAGTATTTTTGTGTTTGAGTAAGACCTTACCAACGGATGGCCATTAGGGTCAAAAATCCCTGGGTACTGAGTGCTTCCTCAGATCGTTCAACCTCCAGCAAACTCCCTTTCATCACTGGCAACGAGCAAAGAGGTAAATGTTTAAAACAACAACGTTTATGAATGGTGAAAGTTTTGTAACCGCTTGATACAAATCTGTAAATGCGTTTTGTCCTCATGGGCTCCCGTAGAAGGAAACATTGCGTCTAATATGGCGTCGCCCAGAGACTTAGACCTGCGCCGATGTATTTTAGACCAGATTTTTATGATTATATGTTAAGAAGCTGACAATATTTTTCAACAACTGGGCATCTATAATTAATTTTCAACAACATTTTGATGGATATTTCCAGAGATTAATGGTAAAAACAACACATTGTAACTTTAAAACCATTTTTGTGTGTTTTCTTTTTTATCTCTAGTGGTCATTTGGCAAAAGGCAAGAAATGTTTAGTGTTCAAAGCACAAATCAGGTCACTGTTTATTGGTTGTAAAAGTCGTGAAATGCAATCATAATATCTCTCAATCAAGCTTCAATACTCACGATTTTTAAAAAACACTGATTTTTATTCTTTCTCTTTCCCAGGGCATTGAGAGTTGCTGGTCTCTGCTTTCATACAGCTTTTATGTTTGGTTGTTTTTATTCTTGTAATGATTCAAAGTTTCTGCTTAATGGTTTCTAGCTCGAAAAGCTCTAAAGGCAACAGCGTATTTTAGCTCCACTTGAAATTCTTTTGTAAACCTGAGGGTTGAGATGATTATTCTGGTGCAGAGACCACCGGTTTTTCATGTGATGCCTGTTTTGTTGTTTTTCACTGACGAGCATTTAGCTGAATTTGTTCTTCTCTCCACCACTCAGAACATCTCTGTACGTTGGATGCAGCACAACCCTAAAGCATGATCGATCCACCCCCAGATGAAGAGGTGTTTTTCCTACACGCTTTTCTCCAAACATAGCTCAGCTGAAAAAATAAATAGAATATTTGAAATCCATCAGTCCACAGTGTTCTCCTGAAGGCATCGTTGTTTTATATTCATATGCCTCATGGATGCAACAAAAGGTTTATTCTGATGCCACGAAGGTCATTTTTCTGCAGATGTCACAGTGAATATTAAACGATAAACTGCCTCTCCAGACTAAATATGTTTCCCTTGAATTTGAGCAAAAGATTTGGTTTGCTTTTCAGCAATCCAACGCACAGATTCAAAAACTTCAAGTTGTCCTCCAACAGTTTTCTTTGAGGTTCCTTATTTACATAAAAATGTGAGAATTTATTCTTTTTCCTTATTTTTTTAAACAAAATCTGTAAAAACTAGCATGACCAACCCCCCTGTTGATGACCCTGAATCAGCACTAGTAGTTGATTAAAATTTTCTAAAATAAAACCAGAACACTAATCCTGCTTAAAATGCTAAAACAGAAGCAGTAGCTGAATGGTGGCATATTGCTAGCAAGATATTTGCATATGGGTAATTTTTTTTAATTATGCACTGTAAAACATTAAAAGGGTCTTTACATTGACTTGACACAAAAATAATTAATACCAGTAGCATAGGTTTAGCCAGGATCCTTGTCAGACAGTGCCGTGTCCAGGCCTTGTAAAATGGGGTGGCCCAGGTGGGGCACTTGTTTATGTATGGGTGGCACCTATATGGTTATAATTTTTTTTTGTTAATTAATTAATTAATTTATTTATTTATTTATTTTTGAGGGGGCAATCACCCCTCACAAAATAATTCAAATTTAGCATTTTAGTAAATTTGTGAGCTCCAATTTGTACCATTCTTCTTCTTCTTCTTTTGTTGCTCTTTGGTTGTTCTTCGGTTGTTCTGTGCGCCTCCTTCTTATTATTTTTTGAGCCGTTGTGTGGTGGTTAAACCACTTCTTGGTGCATTACCACCACTAACTTGAGTGGAGTGTGGACCGGGACTCAAAATACTATTTATTTAATACGAAAATAAAATTTAATAATAAAATTAATAATACAGAAATGTTCTGTAGGCTTGGGACTACAAACCAATGTTAAAGGTGCATGCTGCCACCTGCTGTTCTGGGGTTTACACCCCCAGGTATTTTGTGGACAATGTAAAGTGAATTTAAATTGAGCTCAGTGGGGTGGCCAATCAGATTCCAGGGATGGCATGTGCTGCCCCAGGCCCCTCCCTGGACACACCCCTGTTGTCAGATTAAATGTTCATTTGTGTTTTTTATCCAAAAGGAGTGAGGACTGAGGAACTAAAACACCACAGAATACAAAAGAGCAGAAGGATAGAAGCATGAAGGAAGAGAGGAAGTAGAAGACCTTGATCTTCAGAGAGTAATCCCTTTTCATTAAGAGTAGTTTTTCAGATGCTGAGAGCTTCTCCATTGATCCTCGTGTAATGTCAGTTCATTAATTTGCAGGGGCTTATCACCTTGAAGGCCTCCAGCACGTCTGCTCGGCACATATAGAGATGCTGCATCTAATGTTACTTTTTCAGATAAAAGAGGGTAAAACACTTGTTCAAGCTCAGTTCTCATCAAATGGATTTAGGTTTATTTTGTTATTGACTTCATTCAGTCTGATTTTGGTTTAATCAAGCCCCAGCTGCAGATGGTAACGTAATTGTAGCCATTCATTTTTCTACCGCGTTAGTATTGCCCTTGAATCACTGTTCTGTCTATACTATTTAGAGCTCATATCAAATCCTTTTAGTTTCAGGACTAAGTAATACCTCCTTTACTAACAGACTTTCAAGGTGGACCCGAGGCACTTTCTTCCCATGGTGGTGTCATATGTGAAATGGCTCAGGTGGATTTGGAGGTCGATGCCTTTAAAGGTCTTAGTCACTCATTTTTCAATCAATTTACTTTGGTCTCTAATATGATTGAATACAGTGTGAGTCATTTTCTGTGAAAAAAATGATGCCGCGCTCCTGTTTCAGGGGGGTTAAGTTTTTTGAAGGAGTGGGGAGTGAAAAACTATCAGCGATGTGCAACGTCTTTGATCAGCAAACAGCAACACTCAGAATAATGTAAAAAATATTTTGTTGGGTAAAAAAATACAGCATTGATGTGTTATCTTCACAAATAACACAAGCCCGAACGTGTTCCAGCATGTTGTTTAGCTGCTAATGGTTAGCTTCTGCTAGCCGAGACTCACTCTCCTCTCTCGTTCCTGTGGTCGTGAGCCACGGTGGGTGGAGCCATGAATGCCAAATTTCCCTCTGATGTAGAAGAGACTGGCTTTTTCTGACCCAATTGTTTTCCCAACTATTTCCTTTCTGCGGCTAATGCAGGAAATGGGTGTAGAAGAAAATGTTCACATTGCAACTCTTTTTCAAAAAGTACGAGTGTTACACAGTTTCTCAGCAAAAAAGACCTTTAAGACATCAAGGGAGGCAGGAACAGCTGAACACATCTATGCAGTGCTAACTACATGGCTACATTTTGAAGGCCTTAATAATCTGTAAAGGTAAAACAAACAAAAAAAAAAGTCAGATATGATAATGGTGTAAGATCAAGTCACCCCCAAATAACCTTTTTTTTTTTTTTTTTTGCTGATCAACTATATAAATGAGTGTCTAATAGTGCTGTAGACATGAGTGGTCATTATTTTGGAATTTTAGTTCAACTTCTTTAAAATATAAATATATTCAGCCTAAAACTGTAAGTTTGACGCCATCTTTAGGTTAAAAGTCTGAATTACATTTGAATTTGAATCAGCCACTATTGGTTCAGAAGTGACTTGTGATGTTAGCCGGTATTTCTGACAAGTCTCAGTCACACCTCCGGCCGGCTCGGCTGCTCACGAGCCGATATGAAACGATACGCCTCCCGGTTCGCCAGGTGAACTCTCCTTTTGGTGCATTTTTCAAACAGGAAGTGTGGGTGGAGTCAGACTGGTAGGGGGTGACTTGCTCTTTAAGTTTTTGTACTCTTCTTTTGCCATTCCTGCTGCTTAGCTGTAATATTTTCCACAGTAGTGAGACCTACTGTTCTGGGAGGAAACTGAATTTACTAACATGTTTTAAGCAAAAACATCATAGGTCACTTGTGCCAGGAGCAATTTCTGTGTTTTGTTTTTTACTTTGAACATAATTAAACACTGACTCAATGATTGGGTTGGTAAAGCTAAAGCATATGTAACTGAACAATTATGATTCAGTTTAAATGGTTTAGACAGTTTTGCAATCTCGGTGTCTCTTGAGAAGAAAAATGCAGTCATCCTCATATTTCTTGGTCTCTATGGCAGTAATCAGATCCAGTTGACAGAGAACATTGTCACAAACGAGCATGTTTTCATAACATTTGCAGGGGGTTCAAACTCCAAGCCACATTTCTCATTGACCGTGTGAAATCTTTAAAAACAGAACATTGACATCTTCTCGGCTTCTACACATCGAGTAAAATCTGACTATAAAACGATCCAGCATCATAGCACAAGGGTACAATGTAGTGATGACAAAGTTTTTAACAGCAGCTGAATTAAAGGGAAACGCTGCAGTTTTGGCTTGCTTTTAGCACCCCCTAGTGTTCGTTTTAATTCACTCTCATAAAAACAAAAGTAAAACTTATCTCCTCGCTGTGCGTTTGTCTTTTTAACACCTTAATCTAACTGCTGAAATGTCTCCTCAGCCTTCATTAGTGTCGACATGAGCGGTTCATCACTAAATCAAACAAATCAGCTGTGTTCATGATCTAAAACATGCAGGAAACGTGTCTGTGAGCTCTCGTGATTCAGAAAACTCCAGATGTTTACTCTTGTTTAACTCCTATTTGGTCGGATGTTATTTTTTGTTTTAGAAGCAAAGTGAAAGCATCTGCTGTGATCGTGTTCTAGAAGGTAACAGGAAGTACAGTCCTAGCAACAATCGGACGCCTTGATGTCTTGTGAAAGCGCATATCACTGTCGACTGCTCCATGAGTGATCGACCAGAGGCAGCTCCGAGAGGGGATCGTTTACGTTGTTATAAAGCAGAACTGTTGAGTGAAAGGAGCTAGTGATAGATTAAGATGGTCACTTCTAGCATTTCTATAAATGGATGTGGTTAATTACAGTCTCCCCTTACAAACCGTCTCTGCAGCCACTCATTTCCGCCTTCTTGCTTCGTCCCTCTTTGCTGTTTAATTGATTCTGTTGTTGTTTCCTCTCAAAACTACAAAACAGGAAGCGTTCCTGACTAAAACAAAGTCGCTGTCTAGTTGTGATTAAAGACGCCCGGGTCTGGCTACTGAAGATACAGCTGCCTTTGGGATTAAGAAAGTCTCTGAAAGACATCAAACCGAAAAATATATACTTCAAAGTCTCCAGCATTTTAAAGACACACAACCTGCTGATAAGTTTTCTTATTTCTTTTCTCGGATACCTAAAAAGCGAGATCACAAAAAGTCGTTTGGCTCTTTTATAACAAGATGCTCTGTCTCGTGGCAAAAGCCACTCCTACAGCTAAAGCTTGGTCATTTGAAGTTTCTCCTCCGTCGTAAGCCTGAACTCTCTGTTCAGCTTTGTGAGAGCTCCCCCCACCCCGCCCTCGCAGCTGCTTGTCTGCATGCAACTACAGCTCACAAGTGAGTGCTCCCAATCCTCTCTCTCCTCGTAAAGCCAAGTGCCTCGCTGCAGACGTTTCACAGATAAGTGGTTTATTTTTTCCCCCCCTCCACAGCGATGGCCTCAGACTAATTTTTTGTTGCATGCGATGACTCGGCTCCCTGAACCTTTCCCGTATAAGGGCCGAGAAGGGAGCCTCCCGCTGAATATTGCAGCCGGTCATAAACAACGACGGTATTCAGATGAGCTGCAGCAAAAGAAGATATCAGCCTCCATCTCGCTTCACGCTGTCGGATGATGAAACATGATCCCCCCCCCAGCCTCTTCCCCCCCATCTCTCCTTGAAGATGGATAGTGAAAAGTAAAGTCAAGGACAGACGGAACCAGCGAGGGTTTTGTTTACACAAAAAATCGGGAGTGTGGTGTTTCAAAGAGAGGAGGAGAGGCAGAGGAATGTGAGGGGAAAGAAAAAGGCAGCGTAAAAAATGAAAATAGTGAAAACAATGAAGATGGGCTGATTTACACATCAGCTCCCTTTTAATTAGGATCTTAGAGTAACTTTACTATCTGAATAAAGCAGCGGTGGATGTTTGACCATTTCAAATCAAAATTTAGTTTAATATTTTACTTTCTAGACCTTAACTTCTTCTATTAGAGCTAGCAGAAGATCAGAAACAATCTGCTGTTTGATGCATGTCAGTCAACTCTAATCGCCAGATTAACTGTTAACAGATCAAGACTATCTCATCTTTATTTATGCAACTGAACCAACTGGCTAAACTCCTCCCCACGCTTATTTCTGGGTTATCCTGACTCATCCCTTTAGTTATTCTGCTATATCAGTGGACACACTGATCATATTATAACGTTAATGCATAAAAAATTAAGTCTCTGCTCATTGATCAAGTCTTCAGTAACCTTCCATGACAGCATTTGTCAAGATTTAATCAATGATGGCTAACTAGTGGTGTGGTGGTTAAGAATGTCACCAAACTGCATTAAACTCTTGCGTTTAAATCTCAGTTACAAGCCTTTTTGTGTGGAGTTTGCAAGTTTTCAGGGTGCATGTGTCGATACGTAGTCGGGATTTTCTCCTACGGTTCCAAAACTTGCAAGTTGGAATAGTTCTCAATCCAAAACTGAATATCTGCTTGTGTTTGAGAGGTTGTTTGTCTTTGGTGTCCTTTAGTTGGTCCTGTGATGGAATGGAGACTAGTCCAGAGTTATTACTCTAGCTCTCAACAGGAAAGTGTTCATGATTCCCTAAGGGGGTCCCCACAATTTTGTCTGTGCTGAGGGTGCGAGGTTACCAAGATTTTATTTGTAAAGATTACATTCATAAAATCCCAATAACACCCAATAGTATAATAAAAACTCCATATGAGAGTTATAACTCCGTGTGTCTGTATAAAGTTTGTACTTAAATCTAGAATAGCAAATTTGCAAAACTAGCTTAAAATGTTTTTTTTTTCATGCCTCTTAACGTTCTAACATAGTACAGATACAAATATGTTGTGGAGATTGAAAAAAATGAAGTTGTTCTCTTGCGTTCGTCTAAAAACCTCAGCCAATAAAACGGCTCGGACTGAAAGCAACGACTGTCTGTTTTATTGGACCGCTGTGTTTGCATTTACCTGGGTCCATCATTCATTACACGATTGCACATTTAGCAACAGAACACCACTGGTGTGAGAGGTTCTCCGCTCAATAATATCAGGAGAAACAGCTGCTAGCACTTCAACTTTAGGACAAACTACCAGAGTCCCAAAGAGAAAAACACCATTTGAAGTCAAGAAATACAAAAGACGTTTGGACCTAGAAAATGGCGACTGGTGTTTAGCGCTATCTCGCTTACTTTGGTAATGCAGGTACTGGTTCTGGCGGACGTGGCCTAGGGATGAGAGCCGACGGAAGGGCTCCATGACCGCTTTTGTTTTTAAAAGCTACCGTAAATCCTCTAATACAGGCCCGGGCCTTTATTTACTCAAGCGCATCCTGGTTCAGGCCTTTATTGGAAGGAGGTCAGAATTAGAGGCAGGCCTATATTTCAATTTGAGCAAAATAAACTACCAGTAGAATGAATAAAGACAAGATTTTGTGTCTATTTGAGCGGTGACTGAAGTCTCACATGCAAATCAAAAGTGATGATTGGTGGGTTTCACTCACGTGACCCTGCCCTGGTGCTGGACTCAAACAGTGGACAGGAAGTGTTTTGCTCTACTATAAAACACAGCGTGACGGATGAAAGTGAGTGTTCTGAATGGGCTGGCACAGACGCAATTTCACGAAAAAAAATGGCATCTTCCTTTAGGTTATGACTCATTTAATTTTAAAAGTTGGACTTTTAATACATGCTGGAGGATTTACCCAACGCTGAAGCGATCGACACAACAAACCATCTCGTGTGGCAAATCTCATATTACACTGCAAACCAAAAGCCTTTTATGAGTCTGAAAGCCTACAACTATTTTATTTCAGGTTGGTTAACAGTTTAGAGATCCGGAGAAGCTTTAAATGACCGTTGTCTTGTTTATGCTCATGAGATGTGCTATTTTAGTTACGTAATTAACTCGTAATGATGGCTAATGCTAACGGTGAGTATGTGCTAGGATCTACTTATAACTAACGTTTTATGCCTTTTTAAATCCACATTTCTGGTACATTTGTTTTATTTTATTAAGGTATTCATGCCACGTTACAACACTGAGCTAACTGCTAAAAACATTAGCACTCTAAAAGCTATTTGCAGTGAGGACACGTGAAAACAGTATCAAACTGTTTACCTGCTGTTTTTGTAGCTACGTTTCTAAATAACTGTTCAATAAAACGCCATAAAAACCTTTAGTAAGCCCTTACCTGTGATGAAGTGATCACTGCAAACTAGCATTTTCTGTTCTGTTTCTGCTCATCCTGCAGCCGGAGATTATGATCCACTAGTCCGCTGTTACGTAAAACGTGGTATACGTGCGCCTCGAAAAATCGAGTGAGGGCTCACTTTACCGTCGATATCCAAATAAAAAAAAAACACACACACGCTGTTTCTAATAGTAGCCCCGGCCACTATTAGAGACCGGCCTTTATTTACCCCCGCTGACAGTGAGACCGGCTAATATAGGAGATCTGGCCGGTAATGGAATACAGGCCAATATTAGAGGATTTACTGTAGCTTGTTTTGCAGATTTGCTATTGCAGCTTTAATCACTTCTAACACGTGTATGGGAGTAGGAGTTGTCTTGAACACAGACTAGGGGTCTTCAAGGAAAAAAGTTTGGGAACCGCTGCTCTAGATAAGAATATTCAATACATTCTCCAAGAATAAAAGCTACAGGACGCACTGCTAGCTTTGCACACATTGGTTGTTGTGCAGGACGTAATGTAGTTGATAATTGTGAACATAAAAGAAGGGTTGAAATGAGCAACACATGTAGAGAAGAGAGGATGAGAGAAGGATGCCAGGCCTCTGGAAGTAAACAGTGAATAAGTTGAAGATTGCTCGTTCAGTTTATGTGTGCAATGCAGGACTCCTTCACAGCAGACTGATCAACCCTCATAAAGCACCCCTGCCTTGCATATCTCCCCACTGGGGCTATTATCTTCACACCTCTGTGCTCTCACCACCACAGATGTTACCTCCTAACCCCCTAACCGTGTCACCCCCTCTCACCCACCTCCTCCCCTCTACCTGCAGGCAGCATTGCTGGCAGGGCTTTTTCAGAGGCTAAACTGGCCCCAGTCAACCACGGGAAGCCATAATAGCAAAAGCTCAAACTTAAACACTCCAAGTTTGCAAAAAGGATTTTTTTTTCTTTCCACTTTTTTATTTGATGTAGTTTCTGCATTTTTAAACTTTGCAAACAGCAAATAATAGATTAAACCGTTCTGCACAAGAAAACTATCTCCAGGTTGATCAAAGTTGGAGTAAAATAAGATGATAAATGATCCGTTACCCCTGAGTCTCTTCAGCTCTGAGCATATTAAGCATAATTATGCAGTGCAGTTTAAATTATGATGTAATTCATATTACACATATGCACATATTATAACAGTTATCATTTTCTATATTTAATAAAGTCATAATTCTAATTTTCCATTCTTTGAAATCCACCTTTGTTTTACTGTGATTACTATAATGAATGTAATGAATTTTACAGACAGAAATATAATATGGTCTCTATTATTCATCTCAGTTTCTTTATTAACAAAAGCAATCTGTTCACTGGAAGCTCATATTTTACCTGCATGTGGTTTTCTATTGTTGAGTAATATGTGAACAGTCCTTGTTACTATGTAGTATATAAATATTTGTTTCTGGTACTTTTTTGATGCCTCTTCTTAAAACGTTAAAACAGAATAAACTTCATAAAATCCTAAAACGTTAAAAAAATAATAAAGAAAAGCACGTTCTTTTCTCTTTTGAGTTATTCATGATTTCAAACAGCAAATATCATTTTGATTTGATTTTCATATATTCTTGGTAGTTTTATCATCTATATATCTTTCTTTAATTGCCAGGTAACTAAATCCCAGTTTCTGATTGGCTAAACATCACATTCAACAGGCAGCACGTTCGTTTGTCCCCAAAAATCAGACCAAGACAATCCAACATGTTTGAAAGCCTGGATCAATGATCGGAGCAGTCCTGAAGGGTTAAAACCGTTTTATCTGCTTCGTTATTTGGCTTAAATCTGGTTTACATGGCAGGATAATCCTTCCCTTTTTTGACCAGCTCCTTCCATCGTGACAATCTAAGGATGAGCCTGATTACTGTAACGGCTATAAAGATAATCTTATCATATAATCCTACCTTGTGTGGTGTGCTACAAGTACTCTGGTCTTCTTGGAAGGACATCAGGACTGCTCTGATCATAAATCTGAGCTTTCAAACATGTTGGATTGTCTTGGTCTGATTTTCGGGGACAAACGGAGATTGAATGTGTCGTCTAGTCAATCAGAAAACAAGGCGACGGAAGCACGCTCCTCCACCATGTTTGTTTTAACGTAATGTTTTACCTCGTGAGATTTCCTATCTGTGTGGGGAATGTTCGTTTGTGAAATAGTTTAGTGTATTCTAATGTTGTCACGGTACCAAAATTTCAGTATTCGGTACCGGTACAAGTGAAAAGCCACGGTTCTCGGTACCAATTTTGGTACCAAACAAAAATTTAATTTAGACTAAATTTACCAATAAAAACACTAATTTTCCTGTAAAGTGCTTTGAGATGATATCTTTTGTGAATCAGTGCTGTATATTAGAAAAATGAACTGAATTACTATTGTACTATTATCATAACATGTTTTTAATGCACTTTTATTTAATCACAATGTGTTTTTGTTCATATATTTTTTTGTAAACCTGCTAGTTATCCAGACTAGAACCTCTAGTTAGAACAGCTTTTTTGACAAACTGATTTTAAGGACATAAACACTGACTGAGCCATACATTGTTGTTCATCTTTTGGAAACACATTACAATCATTAAAAAAAGAAAAACTCCGGTCTGTGAGCAGTCAACACCTTTATGTCATCCTGTTTGTTTGTTTGTTTGTTACCCTAATTAAACGTATAGGAGATTTAAATAGTTAATAAAGACAATGGTGTATTCACACCACACTCTGTAGTACTGATTTCGACACATGTGAATTTTTTGAAAGCGACTAGTCTGAACGGTCATGTCGCATTAAATCCACCTCCTACGTCACTGATCAGTGGAGGTGAGCGTCGTGTCAGGACGTTCCCGATGACAAGCGCTGACAGAGGGATTCAGGGGTCTGTCTGGTCATCTTGTCAAGTTTTGGAATTGGAAATACAAGAAAGCATGAGAGCGGGAGGTGCTGCTGGAGCGAAGCGCCCCTGTCGGTCAACGTGAAAGTGGGGCGGGGGTTCTCCGTGACAGCGGGGCAGGGGGATCTCCGTGAATGAACATTATTTACCACATCAGCTGGTCCATCGCTCGCCGTCACTCTGCGTTCTGCGGCGTTGCTTTAGAAGCGACTGCACGCGCCCAGTAAATGCGCGAATCATGCGCATCAAGGATCCGGGTTTAGACGGGTCCTCGGTACTACCGGTACCTACGAAATCTTGGTACCGTGGCGTTTACAGTTTTGTAGTACCGGGCTGGTACCAAAGTACCGGTTCTTTTGACAACACTAGTGTATTCTGCAGTATTTGCTGAGTTGTTGGACCAAAACTGGTATATCCGTGATTTTTTTATCACCACGTATGTGGTCTCACATTTTATGAAAATTGGCTAGCAAGTTGCCGTGTGAACCGGGCTTCACAAGAAATGAAACAGACTCAGTTTACACTCTGTCATCTAGCGCCAGAACACAGCAGATAGTATAAGGGCCGGAATATACTTGGTTTTTAACCTCGCGTTGGCGCAGGCAGCAGGCTGCGTCATTGTTCACATACTTGCAGCTGCTCTGTATGTAGTACTGGAGGATTTATTCCAGGCCTAAATCAGAATGTGCCCATCTTTGATTTATTTTTTTTGGGTTTGGGGTCATTTTAGTTAGGGATGTTCCGATCACATTTTTTGCTCCCGATCCGAGTCCGAGTCATTTGATTTTGAGTATCTGCCGATACCGAGTCCCGATCCGATACTTCAGCAAAGCATTAAAATAAGAAGAAATGAAGTTAAAACACCTCCAAGTTTTCCTTTAATTTTTTTTATTATTATTTAGGTATGTCTTTCTTTCTGTATTTATGTCATTTCCTTAGTTTACCTGCCAAAAAGATCACTTGTTTAGGAAGTACATTAATAAAAAAACGTGTTAATATTATGAATATATTTAAAAGTAGTTTAAGTCCTCATTATGCGGCTGTGGAGTGATGCGCGTTTCCGTGACCGGGAGGCACGTGTGTACACAACATGTTGTTTTCGTGTTGTTTGCTGGTTGAAATCACGCAAAATTTTCACGCGTAAAGTATGTGTTGTTGACGCGTTGATTGCTCGTTAAAAACGTGTACTTTTTGTGTGAGAGTCGCACGTAATGTTGCGCGTTTGTGGCACACTTTGGGTTCCATAGCCACCATTCCACAGCAGGCTTTCCCTGCACAGCACCACAAAGATACCAGCGTGTTCAGCTCAGGCGCTGCAGAATGAGAAACTCCGACGTTTTGTTGTCGGCAATTTCTCTGTTTATTAACGTAACTTTCACTGTTGGCTGGGTCCGTGTTTTTGTTAGAGATGCCGCTGTGAACTTGGACATAAGTCAGACCGATGGTTCGCTGTGGTGACGCCTGTAGGGAAAAAGTATTTAGTTTTGAAGGCTACTTATCATGCTGCTGTCTTTTCCAGCATCTTGAATGCCCAGTATGCACACATTACAAGTGGCTGTTACACTGCCTTTGCTGTCCGGTTTAAAAAACCACCAACATACAGATATTTTAGCTCTCCTGTGGAGACAAGTTAGCTCTGCGTTAGCCTGCTAGCTAACAGCTGTATGGTGTCTGAATCTCCACCTGCCGTATATTGTGTGACGTAATGGTGTCGTTTTTGGCCAAGAAACAAATAATATTGATATAGAGGAACTTGTTAAGATATAAGATGAATTTAAAATGTCATATTTGTTGTTTTATAAGGTTAAATCCGATCTTTTTCAATCGATTCCGAGTCCTTTGAAAGTCACGTGATCGGGCCCGATTTTAGTGTCTCTTTTCCATAATTCTGTCTTTCCAGTTAATCTAGAAAATGCGTGATGAGAGAATCTTGTCAGGCTAAAAACATAAAAGAATAAAACTTTCAGAAAATGAGACATTTTCATTTAGCTTACACATTTTCAGAAATGAAGTTTAATATAACAAGATCTCAATAAAGTTTTGTTGTTTTTTGTTGCTGGCCTATTCAAGTCACTCCTCTTTTAGTGTTGGATCATAAATGCGCTGCTATAAAATACCATTTAAAGATGAGGTAACACTTTACAATAAGGGTCCCTTTATTAACGTTAACTGCTTAATATTAATGTTAATATTAAGTAATGCATTACTAAGCAGACCCCCCCCCCCCCCCGCCCCTTATTCCTAACCTTAAGAACACTTAATAATTTACATTGGGAATGTTATTAAAGGGATCCTTTGTTTATTAGTGCATAATAATGCACTAAGTAACATTAATAAATGGACCCTAATTGTAAAGTGTTACTGATAAATCAAGTTAATCAGTCGTTGATGCACCAGAACCTGCGGTTGCACCAGTCAGCAGCATTTATATCTCAACCAAGAAGTATTTTTTTCTTCCCTAAAGTTTGTTTATCGTCATTTTTTTCATGCAGTTGCAAGCGTGAAATGTTTTTAAGTAACACGCGTCCTGGTTGGTGCGTTCCAGTTTTCCTTTATGCATAAACAGTCATGTTTGCTCATTGTTATTCCTTGGTTTCTCAACAAACGGTTTGTGAATGCATCACTTCTCAGCAACACAGTCTCAAATATTTGATGACACAGCTTCTTCGAGCACACTCTACAGGGTTTCTCAGCTCTCTGTTAACAAGTGAGTACCATGAAACGCTCATAAAGCTTTGATAGCAAAAAGAGCAGCGGAATAGAGAGAGGTCAGATTGTACATCAAACACAGTTAATGTGCTAACAAATCCAATTATGTGCAACAATAAAAGGAATCATTACCTTCTACAACAAGTACTCAAAATAAAAAAAATAATTTCAAATTGTGCAGCCACATGTAGTTGTGCGTTCATTCCAAAATAACAATCTAAAAACAAACAGTTATAATTGTTTTGCATTGCATAGACCCAGTAAACGCAGCACTAGAAGTTTGCAGGCTAATTTTGTTGTAGTAGCTGCCACAAGTTGTCATTAAATGAATGAGTGAGTGAGCAGCAAATGACTTTACTTTATTGCATTTCCCACCCCGGCATTATTATCCCCAGGCTGCTGCTCCACTGACGGAAGCCAACGTGTCTGAAAGTGGAAATCTGCAGGGAGATAATGCATTGCGTCCTGAACGCCGAGCAAAAAGAAAAATGAACCTTTTTTTTTTTCTTCGGCCCAGAAACTAATGACACAAGAGGAGTTTGAAAAATAGTGATGATGAAAAACTTGCTTTTCAGTCAAGAAGAATTATTTCCTGTTAAGTGCATGAGATTTTTTTTGTTACCCTTTCCATCTCTCTCTCTCTCTCTCTCTCTATCCCTCTCTCTCCATGCCTTTCCCTTTCCGACTTGTACCTTGGTACTCTGGGAATGCACTCAGAGGATTGCTCCAGTTAGAAATGACAAAACAGAAACTGGAAAAGCTTAGCACTTACAGAAAAAACCGAGCTGGGACTATGGAGTAAAAGAAACTCTCCTGATAGCTTGAATGATGACGAGTGGAGCCACTTTTATGGCCTTTTAAGGTTACTCTAGATTTACAGTTCAGCTGCCCTGCAGACCCAGATGTGAAAAAGACAGATGAACATAATAATTTTGCATTCCCCCTTTGGTCAGAAAGTGTTTTTACAGAACATTTTAACAGACGTGGAATCAGAAAGTTGACATTTCCTGTTGATGTGTCCATTTGTAAAGCGGTGAGGATAAAATGGGACACCGCACCAAATCAATGCATTCAGGTGTTCTGATTGAGTGATTCTGGCATACAGGAACAACAGAACACCTTCAGATTGACTTAGAGCAGAGACTGTGAGCCAGACCTTCTCGTCCAGAGGCCCCATGCACCAACAGGCCTGGCAGGAGATTGCTTGGGGCCTTCAAGCCACTAGGGGCCTCCAGAGGGCCAACAATTATTAGACCAAATGAGAACCGCAACAGTAGACTGGACTGGCGCTGCCCATAGACATGAATATGTATATGCCCCATTGGGCGCTAGAGAGCATAACAGTGTCGCCGCCATATTTGATCGGTCCCCTCACTCTCCAAAGTCAACACAGAGTGAGCAACTATGCCCGTTTTTGTGCAGCTTATGGTTGCAACAACCCCCGGGCCTTTGTCCTAACATTAAGGATGCTTAATAGTTAACAATAATGGTAACATTAATAAAGGGACCCTTTGTTTATTGATGCTTAATAATGCATTAAGTAATGTTAATAACGGGGTCCTTTGTTTATTGATGCTTAATAACGCATTAAGTAGCGTTAATAAAGGGACCCTTTGTTTATTAATGCTTAATAATGAACTAAGTAACATTAATAAAGGAACCCTTATTGTAAGGTGTTACTGGAAATAATTAACATTTCCAAAATGTGACATTTCTCCATCCATCAGTATCTCTCTATTCTGCTGGACCTGAGGTCCAGACTTTAAAGGTCAGGCTCCAGTCACTCTCACTCACAAACACTCTGCCTGGTCTAATGGCAAAAAGTGAACTAGTGATAATTAAAGAAACATTTTATTCATGCAGATGGACGCATCTTTCCCAGGATTTCTGTGGCATTCAGAACATTATAATAAAACAGGACGGTTTGTTCCTTGTTCAACAAAAATAATCCAGGTTTAGATGTGGCGCTCTGTGAGAGTCGCTATGGTGATGCAGACTATTATTGTATTCCGCTAATGCAGTTTTTAATGTCTAAATTAAGTAACGTGTTTTAAATGAACAAAACCAACCAGAGAGCCATTAAAAATGCAAGAAGATGGAGAATAAAACCAAAAATAGTGTTTTAAGGTCTCTCTGAAACTGACTCACTGATAAATGTGATAAACAGACTTATTATAGTTATTTTTGAGAAACATTTTTAGACTTTTTTGTGAGATTCTTTTTATGTCCAGTATAGAAATACGGGAGAAAATGAAACAGATAATTGGGCTGAGTTCTGGTTATATTTCAGATTTTGTTGGAGGCAACTGCTCGGATCTTCTGCAAGAAATCTGCAAATGCTGATTCCAATGCATAATGGTTTTAGTCTTTAAACTAAATGTAGTCAAATCATTTTCATGCAGATAGAAAAGGAAGATATTATGAAATTCTTCACGTGCAAAGCAGATTTAGTTGAATTTGTATAATTATGTCTGCTTTTGTTTACAGTTTATAGTGTTTTCTCTGATAATTCCCTGGTTTAAACGCTAAATCTGTGAACACCAAACTGGATAAATAGTCTTGTCTAACCTGCTCTGTTTTCCAGCTGCACGCTGCTGTTTTCTACTATCATGACTTGCAGCATGTGGGCTCTCCAATCTATAACGGCGCCGCCATCTGTCGCTTCTCTCTAACTTTGGGCCGCACTGCATCACTCATGTCGCGTCTGCTCCATCGCTCACTCACTCAGGCTTTTGTCGATCTCATTGCATCTCCGCTGGATTGATTTTTCACTGTGAAGTTTGTGTTAATTTGATTTTTTAACACTGACATATGATCCTCTGCACTTTTCTTTATTTTTCAACTTTGAATGCAGCTTTCATCAGCAGTCACTCAAGAAGGTGATTCATTTGAATAAATCATATTTCTTCTCTTTCTGTACATCTATAATTCACTTTTTGTCATTTAAAGTTGTACACAATCTTTTTTTCATGCTTTTTTAAGCAAGCTTTCATATTTCCTTTTGCTTTGAATTGAACTTTTGTATTAAAGTGATTTTTTTCTAATGTTTTCTAACAAACCCCCAGTTCGAAGTAACCAAAATAATCAAAAAAAGCACATATGATGAAACTGTCTGCTTTTCTTTGGATGTGTAACAGGAGATGATCAGTCATGCATATTTTCAATAAACAGGAATTTGTTTTTGTAGAAATGCTGAAAGCAGTTGATAGAGATTTGGAAAATAGTAACAAAGAGCAAAGTTTCCCTGCAGAAAAAAAAATTAAACTTGAAGAAACTTTTCCAGCAAAAGCATAAAGATTTGATTTCTTGCATATATAAAAGTCATTAATATACTTACTGTCAAACTTTAGATAAAAAAGTGATGCTCATAGATTCAAAATGTTCTTTGCAGCACATTTCATAAACGAGGTGGTGCTAAATCAGTCTAACTCTCATTCATGAAGTTATGCAAAGACGAATGAACAATTAAAAAATGGTACAAACAAATCTAAATGTGATATATTGTAGGCTGGAGTGGACTCTTGTGCAGAGAAATAAATATTGTTGTAAATAATCAGTTGTACAATCTATTGGATAATATAAATACCAATTTTTTCTTTAGTTTCAGAAAAAAACCAGTATGGACTTATTTCTTGTTTCCAATCTGAAGTAATCGTATTTTATTTAATAAATTTAGACAAAAATATTATTTTATTGTCTTAGAAAATAAAAAATCTGACTTCTATTTTGACACAGTTTGATTTAAATCAGTTTTTCTTCTTTTGAATAAGAAAAAGAAGATTTAAAACAAAATGAACCTTTAACTGTTATGCAAAGGCATTTTTCTTTTCTCAGATATCTATCATTAAGATGCACCTTGGTGAAAATGAGAGGTTTAAAGGCCGTCTCATACCATACTTACTTTTATTGTTATTTAAAAACCTATCGCGTCTATTCCAGCTATGGTTTCTACGAGTCGCCAGAGTGAATTATTTACTATGAACCAGACCCAGAAAACACACAGCAGCAAATATAAAACTCATTTAACAGCTACTATGGAACGTTGAGCTCTTTTGTAGTTATTTTTCAGCAGAGTGAAACATCTGGTTTATTGTTGTGGTGAAACTCCAGGAAGCAGTAGGTGGAGATTTTCAGTAAAAGTTGAACAGAAGCCTGCAGAGGAAATGAAAACACAATAAGTCCTGTCCTTTTAAACAGTTTCAGAACAAACACAAGGACTGGAACTGTGTGTGTGTGTGTGTGTGTGTGTGTGTGTGTGTGAAGCGTGGGCTGCTGCCAGCAACAAGTCATTGTTCCACTTTTTGGGAAACTTTTGGCTTCAAATACGATGTTTATCCGAATTATGAACAACATCCACAGAATATTTCTGGAGAAAAAAGTGATGCATTATTACCTGAACGTAATATTTTATATGGTGCTGTTAGTCTTTGGTAAAAATGGGTCTTACTACAGCTCTCGTGTACACATTTCAGTCAGAAAAAAAAAACATACATTCAATAATATTAACTGCAATAAAGTATGCATGCTTGCAGAATGACGAGCATTATAAAAAAACAACCTAATGCAAATAAATATAAAAACATGATTAAAAAGCTGATCTTGCACAAAAGAATGAACCTTGTTACAGAAATATGCACCATCCAACAAATGATATCTGATGTGATGTCAAGTAATAAACACCGAAAAGGTGTATTAGAGGGCAAAAACAGCAGGGAGCCGAAGTCGCCTCCCTTCCGGGCGGCTCATGGGTCCCCTGAACAAAATAAAAATGAATGTAAGTGAACGGGGCTATAAAAGTTATAAAATTAATTTTCTAATCCGCTTTGCCTTACTCCCTGAATCACACATATGTTGACCTTCAGTTTAAATGATAATTATGTGTGTTTCAACTGTCTGTCATGTAATCTCAGATTTATTTTCTTGTAAAAATTCATAGACTGCATATCAGAGGTCTCATATATGACATCACAGCAGAATCTCACATGGCCAGATTTATGGTGGTTTTCTCCACATTTAATTCTCCCCCTTGTGTCCTCACAAAAGCTCGCTAAACTCAGAGCGATTTTTCTCCTCCGTTCAATGACGTAAATTTGGTGAGACGAGCAGTAGTCCTCACAAAACCTGAAGCCGTGTCCACACTGGAGGCATCAGCGGCGCAGAACAGCGGAACGTCGCTGATTCAAATAGAATCCATTATGTGGGGTTGACCCAAACCGGCTGTGGTGCGGAGATTTTCAGATGTGTCCCAGAAGCGGCACGCCGCACTTCTAAAAATAGGATTGGGTTCTATTTCTGCTGTGAGCTGCTTCTGGGACATGTCAATTTCTGCAGTTAACATAGGGCTGGACAGGAAATCACACCCAATTTCAGTGTAAAACTTTTGGTAATTTTCAAAATAAAAGACTATTGCAGCAATGCAGTTTCATATCTATGTAGATTACGTCAATACTGAACATGTCAACGGTGGAGAAGCCGCTCAGCGGCTGAGCCTCTCCTAGTGTGGACTTGCGCGCAGCGAATCACGTGAGTTAAGCATTCCGCTGCCATTCTGCGCCGCTGATGCCTCCAGTGTGAAGTCAGGGTACAGTAACTTTTGCTGCCTGTCAAAAAAAATAAAGTGCTTTCTTGGCATCAAAATGTGTCTTTAAAATTCACGGACATCATATGTTAAATCTTTGGCACAAATCAAACGGGATCAGAAAATAACTTTTATCGGCCCATAGACTCTCTTTCATAGTGTTTTTGCAGTAGGGGACCCATGGTACGGCCCTCTATACATTCCTGACTCCATTTGTGATTTTTATCTTTAACCAAGCCATGAACAGCATCATAAACTAAAGAATTGAGTAAAATGATGGAAAATTAAATAAAAATTTCTGCCTTTTGGCCTAAAACCAGAATTCGAACATTTAAAGCGCTGCATGCAGCGCCACTGTCTGCTCCTTCCTCCTCTTGAGCACTTTGTGGTTGGTTGAACACATTATGACACATGCTCCTTTTGCTGCATTCAGTGTTTGACAGGAGAAAAGCGACGCCGTTTTGCTCCTAGCCTCACTCTGACAAACAGCAAATAATCTTTTCTTTGCTCACCATTTGCATTAATGTTCAATGGGGCCGCTCATATAAGGAGAATTATGTTGTCGAGGCAAAGATGCCAATTTGTTCACAACAGCTTAAAGAGAGAGAAATAAATAAAAAACAGCTGAGAAATAAACCCACCATGCAACATGTCACCTTTAATGTTACAGATGTGACTCACATTTTCTCTGCTGAGGAAAAAAAATACCCTGAAGTGAGAGCTAACAAGCCAGGTTCACACAAAATGGATTCTTGGGAAAGAAAATTGTGTAACAGTTGCACATACCGAGCGTCATTTGTGTATATTTTCACTTAGAAGCCAATTATGCCCCATAAACCAGCGAACCTGGCTGCAAATAAAAACGGAGTGCAGCCAGAGGAGCAGTTCTCATTAAAAAGAGAAAATATCCGGTGTGACATTGAGGTAACGAACTCTTAACATGTAAATAAATGCACCATCTGTTGAAATGCTCCACACGGGCCGGTGGGCACAGGTAGTTGAGACAGATACGAAACCGTTTAGTTTTTCTAATTTATGGATCGATCTAATTTCTGGGCCACTTATGTGGGGTCACTTTATGATGCTGGGCTGGGTTGTGAACTAAAAACGTCAAATGACCACAGAGGGAGGCAACATTAATCTGTGTTTGAGTAAAAGTCTGTTAACTGGGTGATGATGGCCTCCATCCCATAGGCGCCTGCTTTGCGTGAAACACATTTTAACCTATCTACACGTGAGGGTTGTGCTTCCATAATGATGGAGAAAAGACGCGTCATGGTGGAGTTTTTTAGAACGGGGTGGTGCTGGTGTTGCGTAACGTGATCTGTAGGCGACTCTGACATGTAAACAATAACAATGGCGGACCTGATGGCACGTCTAGGACCAATGTTCCAACATTCTGCTCACTCTGGTGCATAGAGAGAGGATCTGAAGAGAACAAGCTAGGAGACGGCTGCAGGCAGCAAGGACTAACACTAGACGGGATGATGGTAAGCTAAATGCTAATGCTAATCTGATATAGTAAATATGCAAAAAGTCCAGCGTAAAAAAGAGACCGGCTGTCACTTTGCATTGTGTAAAAAGGGAGTAAAAACGAGTCTTCAGTTGACTCTTGAAGGTGTGAAGCATTGCTTGATGTTTTCTTCCTTCAACCCAGAAATAAGACGCATAAGCCTCCCCCCGTGTGAGTTTCACCCATTTCATACGTGTAACCCTAGATCCCCAACTCCCTTCCCTGACGGCCGGTATCCAGCATGTTTTAGTTGTTTCCCTTCTGCAGAAGCCAGTTAGTCACCTGCTGATTAAAATCAGGTGTTGAAACAGGGTTAAAACTAAAACATGCTGGATACAGGTGCTCTGGGAAGAGAGTTGGGGATCACTGCCCTAGATCAACCAGCAAAGCAGTTTTTGCAACAGCGGTAAAATTTCTATGAGGAGCACCGGGACATTTCCTGTGGAGAACATCTCCCACTCAGGAATAACAGCATGTGCATCCACCCAAATTTACCGTCAGAGGGTCGAGCTGCTAACACTCATGCACGCACACAAATATGATATGATGGACACCTGCATGAGACCTTAAATTGAACTCCAGCTAAAACTGACAGTTATTTAAATGCCTAATTTGCACGCTTTCAGTTAATTTACCTGTCAGAAAAAAAGAAAAGTCAAACAACCACCTAATCCCGTTCTGATGACTCCAGATAAAAGTTTGAGCTGCTTGTAGTCGAGTCAGCCATCCGCTGGCCCCTTAAGCTCCTCCCGCTCAGGGTGGAACATGTGAAAACACCGGAGCAGGCGGCATAATCACTACATGACACGCAGTCTCCAGGACGTTAAGGAGGATTACGGTACTCCGTTCCAATTTAGAAGTCTCTTCATGGGATTTAAATTTAGTGTCATTTCATGAAATCAAAAAAGTTCTTTTAGCGTGTTTCCAAGGACAGATTTGTCATTCTGCAGATGAATTTTTAATAATGACCCAGAGAGTTTCAAATCAAAACTCCAAGGCACCAAGAGTTGCTGGAGCGAGAACAACCTATTTGATCTGCCGGCTGCTGCGGTAGAATCCTGTGTGATAATTACCAATAATTACATGTTTCTCCTTCTGTGACAGTGTTTACATGTGTTGTGTTTAATTTTAGATTGCATCGTTAAGTGATTCCCAGCTCTCACTTCTTTGTGAGAGCATTAATAATTAGTCTGATTGTCGGGTAAATGCAGGGCATCAGAAGAGGCTCTCATTGTGTGGAGGCTAGACTACACTTCCTGTTTTATTGTAGCAGCTGATGAGGGGTTGGAGGCAGAACGAGGCAGCCGGATTACCGTTTCAGTGGAGAAGTGAGTCTGCCTATTTATCTGCCTGTCTATAAATCTGTTTGTTTTGTATTTGGCTCAGGAAATTGTCAGAAGGGGATGATTTCTTTCCAAATCTGGACAAACACCTGTCTCCAAAGCCTGAAGGCTGTTGTTTTTTTTAACAAACTCCAATTATTTTCCCTTAATGAGCTCCCGTAGTGGTCGATGTGCTCCCCCAGCATCATTACTGTAGGGACAGCAGTAGTAGAGCTGGGACTGACTGGCAGCTTACACAGACCTGTTCCCCTTGACTGACTGCAGGCTGCACTTCCTGACAGCTGGGAGTCGGCCTCCTGGAGCTCAACGTACACTCGGATGCAGAAAGAAACACACAAAAGCACACAGATGCATCAACTCTGGTCGGAGCTGCTGCTGCTGGGAACTCTGGGACTTTTGCATCAAATGGTGCAGCTATTTTTTATGTCTATAAACTCAACACCTCGGTAAACAAAAACAACCTGCCACAGAGACACACTCATCTACTTTTAACACCCGGACATTGTTTTCATGTTTAAATCCTTCCGAAAATAAAATACAACATGTGAGGTTCGATAAATTAAAAATCTAGGTGAATCAATAACACCTTCAAACTATTTTTGCTTAATTGAATCTATAGTTTCACATTATTTCTTGGTTAAACACCAAACTGGATGTGATTTGCTTATAAACCTGAATAGCTTTAGATTTAGTGGTAAACATAACAGCTACAATCAACTCTGCATGACTCAAGTCTGATTTTACCAACAGCCTTTTGCATTTGCAACACAAGGTTTAGTATGTTTGTCTAATGGGCAGAGCCTGTTCCTCATGTCAGCTAAACACCAGTGCAGTCTTCCCACACTTACCTGATGCATTACGCATGTGTTTAGACAAAAATTCACCAATGTTTATATGAATTCCTGCAGTGGCAAAAGTCGTCTGAGTCTCTAGAAGCTGCACTGATACATGCAGTAAGCATGATGTATTTACTGTCTCCTATGAACATCTCAGTACTGCCAAAATCAATTTTCAAGAAAGTAAAAGTCTTGTTTATTGGCATTTTATGTTATTTTATGTCGAAAAAGAAAACATTTTCACAGCTAAATGGTAAATGGCCTGTATTTGTATAGCGCCTTCTTAGGGTTCTACAACCCCCCAAGGCGCTTCACAACACAATCAGTCATCCACCCATTCACACTCACACTCACACACTGGTGGGGATGAGCTACAACGTAGCTACAGCTGCCCTGGGGCGCACTGACAGAGGCGAGGCTGCCGAGCACTGGCGCCACCAGTCCCTCCGACCACCACCAGCAGGCAAGGCGGGTTAAGTGTCTTGCCCAAGGACACACAGCAGCATTCTCTGGCCGGAGCCGGGATCGAACCTGCAACCTTCCGATTACTGGACAACATGCTCTACCTCCTGAGCTACTGCTGCCCATAGCTAGCAAGTTTTGCTCAAGAAAATTAAGCTAACTTGCGTAAGTCGTACGTCCAGCCAGTCATCTAGTGTGATGTCATCGACAGGCACAGGACCCCCAAGCCAGCTCACATAGAAGGGAACATAGCGTCCAATATGGCGTCCTCCATATAGACCCGCGCCCTATGTACTTTAGACCAGGTTTTTATGATTATATGTGACGAAACTGCCAATATTTTTCAACGACTGGACATCATTTTATTCATTTTCAACATTTCAATGGATGTTTCCAGAGATTA
The DNA here is from genome assembly GCA_006937985.1 of Aphyosemion australe. Classification (NCBI taxonomy): domain Eukaryota; kingdom Metazoa; phylum Chordata; class Actinopteri; order Cyprinodontiformes; family Nothobranchiidae; genus Aphyosemion; species Aphyosemion australe. Next base: position 915,335 of record SSNS01000079.1, read on the forward strand.
ACGGTAAAAACTACACGTTGTCACTTTAACATGCAGGCTGAACGTGAAAATAGTCTTCTACCCCTATTTCCTGCATTAGCTTCTGATAGAAAATAGATGTAAAAATGCTCAGTTCAGAAAAGCCTGACAGATGGAGTCACCCATGTTGCAGCAGAGAACGTCTCGGCTAGTAGAAGCTAACTGTTAGCATTAGCAACTCCACCACACAGCAGAACTCCTCCAGACTTGTGTTGTTAGTGGAGATAAAACATCAACGTTGCAGAGCAAACAGAGTCAGTGGTAGAGTCATGTTGCTGTTAGCCAATCAGAGGCTCAGAAATAAGATTTTAAAAATAGTTGTTCAGTGTTCCACACCTTTAAGACCTGCAACTCACTCACAGAAGACCTTTTAACTTTCTACACCTGATACTTTTGTCCCTGACGTCTCCATTTTCTGTTTTTGTGGCGCAAATTTCTCTGACCTGCTTTCCTGTGAGGGCGTGTTTGTGTTAATGCATTATCAGCATTGTTTCTTAGTTAATCAGACGCTGAAAAGAAGCTCACAGTGGAAGGAAAAAAGGTGCTAGTTACCCTTGAACTTAAATTTTCCAATAAGTGCTCCTTGCTTTGTTCTGGAATCTGTTTAATCCATTTATGCACTTCAGAACTTGAGATATTTTATAATAATAGTGATGTTAAATTGTTTTTCTTGCTCTTAACCTTTATCAAATCAAATTTAATTCACTCTGACAAATCAAATTCTCTCAATCAGTGTCCAAAGAGAGAAGAATGAAAGCATTCAATCTTGATTGCCTTGCAAAAGAAAGTAGTGCTGTGGTCAGCCCTGCAGCAGCCAGAGCCCAGATGTTAATAATCTGGTGTTTTATTCCTGGTCCCTAATCAGCACAGATGTAAATACAGGGTGAACATGTCTTCTTTCATAACTGTCTGTGAAAATATGGCTTAAATTCTTCCACTTATGTCATTCTAATTATAAATCTAGCGTGCATTGCTCAACAACACTTTTCACATTTCTGGCTCCGCCGTGTGCAGAGAGGCCTGAATGAGCGATAGATTTTTCACTGCAGCAGACAAACTGCTTACCCATAAGGCACCACAGCGAGCTATGCTAAAATACCTGAATGGTTTGAGCGGAAACTGATGAAAGAAAATAGTTCTGCCTCAGTGTGTCAGAGGGTCGAGATGATTTGTTTTACACAAACATTTTAAAGCAAACGGGTCAGCTATTGAGCTGCTTTGGAAAGCGAAGGGTTCTTAGGTTGTGTTGTTTGTTAAGATTTGTTCTCAGCCACAGCTGGATTATTGGGACACACTGTGCAAATTTTATTGAGCTGATATGTGATGGAGCATGAACTGAAAGAACAACAAAACCAAATTAAAACGCGTTTAAATTTGGATGGTAAAGTTTTGTGTAGAGCTGTAGGATGGTGAGAGGAAGAGAAGGAAAGTAAAATTACTCTGCTCAGACTGTCCCTGTTCCCAGTGAGGTAGAGGATGGATGGATGTTTTTTTTCCACAGTATGTTTAATCATTCTAGTTCATGCAATTAGTAAAATAAGCTATGTAAAAATCAGTTCAACACTCTTATTTGTGCAAATATATTTTTGGTTCAGGTATTTATAACAAATGTTTCTCGCCAACCTTTATGCAGCATCCATCTTAGAAGCTGTTCCTTTCTTCTTCTTTAATTAGAGGATGCAGCAGACTAATCCAATAACAGCAAACTCATCATTCTTAATTAAGATAATTTAAGCAAAGGCAGAAGCATGTTTGGATTGTTTCATTCTTTGCAAGGTAAAGTTTTAGGCTGCATAGAATCACTCTTGTGCAAAGGCTCCATATAGTATATCTATATATTTCATAATTTTCCTGATTGTACATAAATCAGCTGCACTGGTCCCCCTTAACTCATTAACTGCCAGCCGTTTTCTGATCAGAAAGCCCCTGACTGCCAGCGTTTTTGAGTGTTTTTACTGTTATTTGAAGAGTCACAGAACATTGTGCTCTATGATCATGTAAACGCCAAAACTACCAAAAGAAAGAGTAGACTCACTTCTTACATCAGGAAGAATCGCCGTATTTCTAGCGTTATCCGTTCTTTCGCAATCTGTTGCCGAAGCGTGAGCTGCAGAAGCATTTCCGGTTGGCGAATCGCTATTTTCACAGCAGCGCCCCAAAACAATCTCCTTATTCATTCATTTTCTGCTTCCTGATCACGTGATGTGTGACATACACGGATGAAGATCTGCTTTAGACACGTGATGTTTGTTCTCACGGTGCGGGGGCTCGTTCCGACACCCACCCCGTAAAAAAATGCAATTGACGACTGTCGTCAATTGCAGTGAATGAGTTAACATCTGTTTACAGTCTTGTGGATGACTAATAAAGAAAAGTGTTTGTGGCCATACTGATATTTTTAATCGGTAAGGGAAAATGTTTCTTTTTGTTTCCTGAGAAGTTCCGTTTTTGGAGACATTAAGTTTCCCCCATACGGAGATAAAACATTGTCATGCTGCTTATTTTGACTCTCTTTAAGGAATGACAGGACATTTTGTGTAGAGGATTTTAAACCTTCTGCTCTTCTTTCACATGGAGTTCCGCAGGGCTCAGTCCTAGGCCCTTTGCTTTTCTCTTTTACAATCAGTACGATGTATTAATTTTATCCTTTTTATTTATCCTACTGTTTTATTTACCTTGTCTTTTTATCCTTTGAGTGTTATAAATGGTCAGTTTTGGCCATTTTAAAGTGCTTTATAAATAAAATTGGCTTTGCTTAATGAAATGTGCACTGTAGGAATCCATAAAAAGTACTAAAATAAAAAAATCTAAAAATATGGTGATGTTAGAAGAAAAAAATCATGCTTATATATGCCATTATTTTAACATTAATACTGTTTTTTTAGATAATGATTTACTTTATTTTTAAGTATGTAGTTCTCCAAAATACTTAAAAACTGCAAAACCCCTCTTTCATTGCTTTTGTTCTTGCTGTGCACATTAAAAGGAAAAATATAGTTAAAACTAGTCATTTTACCAATAAATGCCAAAACTATGTTTATTTGCTATGTTTTAGGTGATCCGGGTAGAAGTGGACGTACCAGTAGAATCTCTGAGTAAACACAAAACAGTGACCTTGATATTCTAGTGCAAAGTTGGTAAAGAATGAAGATTGACAGAAATGTAATGAAGTGTTTGGGAATGGTAAGTGCAATTCTCACTTACACTGGACAGCAGTTTGGTGGGAGCTTTATCGCAAAAATGTGCTCTACAATTGTAGAGATACCAATGGGTTCAAAATCTCTATAACAGCACAGAAAAAGAAGGAACGTGTGTGATTCTTTGATTAAGAGCAGCTTGATTTGTTTTGCTTTAATGTGAAGTAACTATTAAGTCAGGTTTTATCACTGCTATAGGCCTGAGGTTGGTGTTACCACAAAACTACCCAGGAAGTGAAACAATTTTCACCTCATACGCAGCAAACAGGCAGATTGTGTTGCGTTTGTCTTCTATCCCAGACAAGTATTTACGACCCATCCATTTCTCGACTGCCTCCGTCTCCACCTCATGAAACCAAGATTGCTTCTTTATAGCACCATTCTTACTCTTCAATCCCCACAACTCTCAACTGCAAACACTTTGATGGGATTCCAAATGGAAAAAACCGAGAAAAAATAAGACAATTGTGACAATGTTGCAACGTGTGTTGTATACCAGAGGATGAAAAGAGTTTCTTCAGATTCTCCATGTTTCTGTTCCCAGAAAAGAAAGAAGAGTTTTTTCTGTCCTTGGTGCTTTTCCAAATGTCACTTAATACTTTATACTGTTGTTGATTGATGTATTAAAACATCATTTATAGTCAGGTTATTATCCAAGTCTTAGATATGCAACCTTGTAATGCTTAGTGTCAAAAATGCTGAATTTTATTCATTAAATTATAAACTTTTACCTCAAAAGATGATTTCTGACATAAAAGGTTCAAGGCACAGGGAATATAAAGCATCTATTTTCATGCGCCAAAAAGATCATCACTTTTTCTCTCCATTCCCGCCAAAAATATTCATCATCATGCAAACTCTGCCGGTCCAGACGCTCTCAGGAACATTTATTAATGTCAAACTATTGTGTGATGGAAGAATTCTGAATAAATGATTCCAAAACTCCTGCTGGAGATCGGCTCTATCAAAGTTACGAACTAAAATCTTTACAAACTCCACAAAGGAAAAGTGAGGCTCTCTGAAAATAGAGTGAACATATTTTTATTCATCACATATGAAACAGTAAAATTATTTCAACATAACTTTATAATTTAAACTCTTCGTCTACCATTGCTCTGTTTGTTTTTATGCCTCACATGAATTTTTAGTTAAATTAATTTGTGTTTTTTAAATCTGTTCAACATTTATAAAATAAATTGTGTAATAATGCCCATGATGCTTTAGGAGAGTGCTTCCCAAAATGCATTTAAAGGCACACTTGGCAGTTTTGGCTTGTTTTTAGCGCCCCCTAGTGTTGCATTAGTGAAAGCAAAAGTGAAACTTATCTCCTCGCTGTGCGTTTGTCTTTTTAACACCTTAATCTAACTGCTGAAACGTCTCCTCAGCCTTCATTAGTGTCTACTAGAGATGCACCGATCAGGATTTTGAGGGCCGATCACCGATCACCGATCACCAAAAGCAGTATCTGCCGATCCCGATATTACCGATCACAGCGTCAAATCCATAAATTCTTCAATATTGTTTTCTCATGCACGCAACATTGCCATTGTATTATTAGTATAAAAAGTAGGAGATGAGAAAGTGTCATTGTTCCACTGTTTTATTGCAGGCTGAGGCCATGTGCAATATTTAACACTCTACAGACTCTTAGAGACAACTTGGACTCAGCTTAAGTGTAGCTTAAATAGTGCAAGGAAGCAAAAGAAAAAAAACTCGAATTTGTGTGTTGTGAGATTTTTTTTTCATTAAATTATTATTATTATTATTATTATTATTATTATTATCATCATCACCAGCAGCACCATCATAACAGTTGCCGTAATGATATAAGAGTAATGTTATGTGTTAGTTTTATTTTGAAGGGCAGTTCAGCTGCTAGAAAAGGTTGCTGTTTCCGGTTCCAGGTCAGCGGCTGTTATGCTATGCTAAGAAAAGCCGCCCAGTTCTGAACTGTTCTGTGGATAAATTGAGAAGTTGTAAGCCGTGGGTTACGGCCGACAGTAGCCTGAATAAAAGACCCCTAAACGAGTGGCCTGAGAGAGTCAGAGTCGTTACGTTAATAGCTTTATTTATTTATTTCCCGTAGCGGATGCTAGCGAGCGGAACTCGGCGTCGTCCACCACAGAGAAAGGTTGCTCGTCTAACATGATGACTTTAATTACTTTTCAGGTTAGTTGCCCATTTTTCGGACGGTCACGCTCATACAGACGAGTGGTTAGTGCAGCTGTGTCTGACTGCTGCCGCTCCGACTCCGAGTGTCTTTTCATTTCTACAGGGAGACAGGAAATCTCACCTCACTCCCCCAGAGTTTGCTCTTTCAAAGTCCTATTAAATTCGCTGTGTTGATGCATTTTAAAGAGCTTCCCCCGCTCGTTTACATCACTCTCACAGATGGAGTAAAAGTTAGTTTTACATATTTGCCGCTGTGCGCATGCGGGCGAGGGAGGCGTGATGCTGCAGCTACACACAGGTTCTCTGTCGGCCGCAAAATATGAGTGACAGGTGATCGGCTGGTATGATCGGCTCTGAAAGGCTCTGAAAGGAGTTGCCGATCACGTGTTTTTTCACCAATATCGGCCGATTACGAGCAGTTACCGATCAATCGGTGCATCCCTAGTGTCTACAGGAGCGGTTCATCACTAAATCAAACAAATCAGTTGTGTTCATGATCTAAAACATGCTGGAAGCAGACTGCAGCACCAGGCATGTCAGCTCCACTTTACTAAGTCCAACAGGGACCAGACTGGCACTCTGAAGTTGCAAGTGCGGTATTCTGGCCACAGAGGGCGGTGGGGGTCTGAGTGACATTTCATTAACCCAGTAAAGGGTCATTTTAGCACAAACTGGCTCAAGAAAATGATTTAAAAATATGAAAAAGTTGCATATGGCTTTAATATACAGTGTGTTTTTTTTCTCTTGATAAATAGTCATTGAAACAATACTAGCATCTTTACAAGCATGCATATGGTGGCTCATTTAAAATATTTGCCAATTTGCAAAGTTTTATATTAAATTGAAGGCATACAGGAGATGTTAATGTTCAGCAACAACATAAAATAGCACTATTTCATTATTGACACAGTTTGACTTAATATTTGGATATTTAGATTCATGGAACACACGCAAATGTTCTTGATTTTTACATTACATAGAGTTTGGGGCTCTCTCTAGCTGAGTCTTCCATTTCTCAGTCTCAGAAAGTCTGCACTGGCTCGATGCCCTTAGTTTCTGTGTGATTTTTCAGGATTTAATTACAAGTTGTTGTTCAGCCCACAGTAAAACACAGACTTCAACAGGAAAGCAGGGCATCCTTGTTCCGTAATGAGATTGTGACTGATTTAAGTAGGAGATAATTATAGATTAAATGTGTAATCCTCACGCTTCAAAGGCAAAAAAGATATTTTGACTGATTAGTTTAATTCAGTGGAATAAGACAGAAGTGAGCAGGTAATGAGGTTGTGAGTAGAGATCTGGCTTAAGACGCACATGTTGGTTCAGACTGGAGGCCGTGCTCCAGTCTCGTCGTCTAACTGGAGTTTTTTAACATTTTCCTTCCTGTCAAACTCCTCACGATTACTTTCTGTAGCGCAGCACGCAACGACACATCACAGCACACCCCACACACACTCACGGGGCACTTCATTCTCCCGGCTTCAAGCTATTGTTCAAGATGAAGCATATTCCAATTTTCTTAATTACTCCATCTCATAGAAACCCGCGCTGTTTGCATTCACCTCCACACAGAGAGGAGATCATTTAGCTGGCACAAGTTCAGGAAATGAGACAAGTACACCCACTTCTATCTCCATTTATCTAGCGCTGATGCGTTTTGTATTAATGGTAATATTAGCAAAATAATGAGCTGAAATGAAGCCTGTTGGGGTTTGCTATATTTGTTATGGCTTGTAGATACTTCAAGTGTAGTAGAAAGTTGAGATAACGTGAGGAAATGATGAGAGGGAGTTTGTGTGGAGGGGAAATGAAACGGCGGGCCCGACTGCTCCATTTATACTCGTGTTGAGGGTTAGCAGTGGTAGCAATGCAGGTATTCACACCATCTTCAACTGCTAGAGTTGTATCCAGTGACATTTTGATGCTCATGAAGGAAAAACACAAAATATTTCTTATAACAGGAAAAAAAATGATTAATTCCTGCTTAAACCATCAGATTTACTTTGGAAAACTAACAAATCCTGCAACCCTAAAAGATAGCATGCTTGAAAACTGCATTCATTATTATATTCATGGACCTTTGCATTATTAAAGCCATTAAAGTCTGTATGAAGCTTATTTATGTGTGCATGCATTCAATTTTCTCTTTGTTTACATGTTTTAATATTTAAAATCAATAGTTTTTGTACATTGCTGCAGGAGTTCTCTCTTCCACTCTTAAAAGCCCAATAAACTCTGATCCATCATCTGATTGAATGAACTTGTTGAACTATAAAATAGCTGCTTATTATTTTCCTGTCAAATAAGCCACAATTCAGGCATTATGCAAATGTGTCTCATGCTGATGACATTAAGTAAAGGATGAAAAGCTGGCCTACAAACATGGCATTTCAGACGTTTCCGCCGCAGCAGCGAAGAAACAAATAATCCCCTTTGGATGTGGACCAGAGGTTTTAAACTCTGCAAACATTTTATTGCAAGAAAACACTCCAGGGTGAAGTAAAAACCCAAGAAAGTACAGAATAACTTCTTTATACTGTTTATGTGCTTTAGTGAAAACACAACACATGCATACCTTTATAAAGTAGTTATACTCTCACTGGAACACACCTGTTTGTGTCTCTGGGTCTGACATGGTGTCTCGGTGGTTTTGCAGCATTTGCTCAAAAAGTCAGAATCCACGTTTCTGCTCAACCTCAGAAAGATTTCCTGTCACAAACTTTCTGAAGACCTGATTTAAAATAATGAACTAGAATCTTTTTGCGAGTCATTTGTTTTACCTCCAATGCTAAAACTTCTGTGTTTGCTAAAGAAATATCCAAATCGAGTGGAATGCTCAGGTTGACATTTTCTTGATACTTTGATTTTTTGAAGATTCCTCCATCCATCCATTTTCTTCCACTTATATGGTGTCAGGTCATGAGGGCCACTTTGGTCAGTGGCTCTGGGAGATTTCTAAGGTGTTCTCAGGCTAGTCAAGAAACATGGTCCCTCCAGCTTGTCCTGGGTTGCCCGGGGTAGACAACTCCCTTCCTCAAGGGCCAGCTTCCAGCATGTCTTAGTTGTGTCTCTGCTTCAACACACCTGATTTTAATCAGCAGGCCTCTGCAGAGCCTGATGAGCTGCTAAAGAGGTGAATCAAGTGTGTTGGAGTAGAGAAACAACTAAAACATGCAGAATACCGGCCCCTGAAAGGGAGTGGTCCATCCCTGCTTTAGGCGTCCTCCCAGTTGGAATGCCCGGAAAAAACCTCATCAGGGAGACGTCCAGGAGAGATTCTAACCACCTCAACTTGCTCTTCTCTGAGCCCCTCCTGGATTACCAAGCTTCTCACCCTATAGGGAGCCTAAGTCACGCTGTCTACTTCTGGACCATGGGACCCTACTGCCAAAAAAACCCAAATGGAAGTCTATGAGCCGATAAGTTATTTTCTGATCCTGTTTGATATGTGCAATGGATTTCACATTTGATGTCTGTGAATTTTCATATTTTGATGCCAAAAAGCGATTTTTTTGACAGGTAGCAAAAGTTATTTTAGATTTTTTAACTCTGACAAAGACAACATTGTTGAAACCAGGGGTGGACTGGCCATCTGGCATATCGGGCATTTCCTGGTGGCCTGTTGCCCAATGTGGGCCGGTCCAGTCTGCCTCCGCTCAGACGGAGAGTTATCTGCGAGTACCCTCTCCCCCGGTCAGACGGCCCGCGGAGCAGAGAGTTATCTGGGACAAGATCTGGCACCAAGTGGAGGAGCTGAAGTATCTCGGGCTGATCACTGATCTGCATTCTTGTATTTACACATTTCACGTGTGCAACTTTCACAGCTGCAAACTCGTGCATGATTCTAAGCTGATCATTATCTCCTTTGTTAATTGAACGCACATTAGAGCATTTTTGATAGCTGCAGCGGACAAATGTTTGATGCATCTGTTAATTATTTTTAATAGCTTTTTTATTATTTTACAAATCTACTGGTGTGTGTAGAACAGTTTCATTAAAGGCACTAATTTTGCCTTCTGCGTGTATTATATCAGAACTCACACCGTCAAGAAAATAGTTAATTTGTCTATTAATTGTGATGTTTTTGCACAGTTTTATGTAACTGATGATAATGATGCTTAATTGTAAGAATCCAGCTTTGTTACTGATGGTGCAAATTTTACTAGAGAATTTAAAAAGGAACTGAGTTGTTTAATAAAACGAAAAGCTTCTGTTTTGTGTGTGTGTGTGTGTGTGTGTGTGTGTGTGTGTGTGTTGTGTGTGTGTGTGTGTGTGTGTGTGTGTGTGTGTGTGCCTGCACATATCAGAGTCTACTCCTGTTAGATTCTTTTAATAGAGAGCTGAGTGTGCATACGGCCCTTTGCATTACGGGGGGACGGTGGATTGTTATTGCGGCTGATCGATATTTGATCTTTTTGTTTGGTGCACGGTGACAAAATAAGATGATTCTCCTGAGGGCCAGCTGGTAGACCCCCCTGAGGCAGACAGAAAAGCCTTTTAAACTGCACTTGAGCAGGCACAATAACATGAAATAGCTGGTTGTAGATGAAGGGTTCCAAAACGGATAAAACACATATTGTTTTGCTGTTTTAGCTTGAAAATTCATTAAATTTTATCTGTTGAGTTGTGAAAACTTTGCTCTTCCTGAAAATTGGTATTTTTCCTGCCTCCCTTCTGTCTCATGTATCTCTTAGGTTATCAGATGGTCTTTTATGGATAGAGCCGTTTAGAAAAACGACTGGAAATTGCTTCACTTCGACCGTTGAACTCTGTTAATAAAGCAGCTTAAAGAAAAGCTGTTTGTCAGTAGCTTTTTTATTACAAAATAGCAGAAACATTTTATTCTGCAATGTTTACAAGCTGCCTGTAATTTCCTCCATTTCATTCAAGAATCCGAGGTGTAGAGAAATGAATAAAGTTGTTGGGATCCTTTAGTGAGAAATGTCAAATCTTGGTCCTTGAGGGCCACCGTCCTGCATATTTTAGAGCTTTTTTTGCTTCAACACACCAAATAACAATGAATAAAAATAAAAATACCCAAGAAATGATCAGAAACAAACGTTGTACCATTCTTAAGGGGTCTTCTATAAACACAGATCTTAAAAGAAACCCTTTAAGGTCTCATTCACTTGTTTTTTTTATTTTATGGTGTTGTAGTCTCTAGCATGAATGAAAACCTTAAGTAATTTTCTGAGAACAAAAGCTCTGGAATTTTGTCTGAGGAGTGAGGCGTGGAAAACAACAGAATTTAGAGTCTTATTCATTAATATTCATGATATCCAAACATCTTGCCTCTGATTGGCTAACAGCAACGCAACTCTTCCGCTGCCTTCATTAACAAAACATAGAATATTGTAAAAGATATTTTCTTGGGTAAAAAATGCAATGTTGATGTTTTATGTCCAGAAATAACACAAATTCACATGTTCCTCCATGTTGTGAAGTTGCTAATGCTAACGGTTAGCTTCTACTAGCTGAGACGCGCTATGAACACAGCCTTCCGCCGTCACAAACTAAGGTGGGTGAGGCCATGAACACTAATTTTCCTTGAGACTGACTTTTTCTGACCCATTTCCTTTCTGCGGCTAATGCAATTTTCACGTTCAGCAACTCGGTGTGATCTGATCATATTTCAAAGAAAACAAGAAACTAGATCTGAAACAACTGGAGCTGTTTGCTAATGAACAGTGGACCAGAATGCATGTTGATATGTGGAGAATCTCTTTGAGATAAAGAAATCAGCTGATTGTGGTGGTTGGCTAAAAATACGCAACAAAATTAATTAAATGTACCATCATTTTGTCCAGTTTAATTTGTTTTTTTTAGGGTTTTTCAATCCTAAAGCAACAACAGATTTTTACCAATGTGTTTATTTCAAATGTATTAATATCTTTAGTTACTTCAGTTATCACTGTGGGTTGTTCTGCCTTTAAAAGGTGTCGAACACTTGTTTAATCAATACATTTTTAGTGGTCTCTAGTACGAATGAATGCCTCGTACTCTGGGGAAGAAAAGCTCAGGTGCACCATTTTCAGGAACTAGAAGTGAGCTACATCACAGCTGAGCTTCAGACGGCAGGATTTGGAGTCTTATTTCCTGATATTTGGACATCTCTCCTCTGATTGGCTAACAGCAACACTACTCTGTTCCATATGCTCTGCAACGTTGATGTTTTATCTCCACAAATAACACAAGCCTGGAGGAATTCTGCTGTGTGGTGGAGTTGCTAATGCTAACGGTTAGCTTCTACTAGCGGAGACGTTCTCTGCTGTTTCCTGGACGCTAAACCAACAACAGCCTTCCCCTTCGCAAGTCAAGATGGGTGAGTCCATGATTGTTAAGTGACAGTATGATGTAGATCTGTCAGGATTTTCTAATCCTAGAGTTTCACCGTCTATTTTCTGTCAGAAGCTAATGCAGGAGATAGGTGTAGGAGACTATTTTCATGTTCAACCTGTATGAAAAACTCAGAGTGACTGATTATAATCATGAATAAGATTTAAAAAATGGTTTTCACACCTTTAACAGAAGGTTAACATGAATTTCATCCACATCTGTAAAACACATCAAGCAGAACAACCAAAAGGTCTTTATGTATGCAAAACTTTTGTTGTATCCAGAAATGAGAAAGTAATTTTGGGATAGCTGATGTTTGCGTTGTTATTCTGGAGCTCTAAGTGTTGATTATGCAGAGAGATTGTTGCTCAGTGTAAATATTTATTTGTAGTCATCCTTTCCTCAATTGATTTTCTGGCACATCCTTTCAATGGAAAAACAGACGGGGGCTTGAGCTGCATTATTAAACAAGATGCCCCTGAGTGGCTCCTAACTACACTCACACAATCCAATACCAAACATGATGACAAGGGAGTCTATCCAGTGGTTTTCTCATGGTTGTGCTGAAAATTACAAACGCAACCCGGTGGCTCGGCTTGCTTTTCCTGAAATAGATGAGACAAAAGGTCAGTGGCTCTTTTGTCACATACTGTTACGTTTTACTTATTGCAGTTCTGACCCGGCTACTTATGTCACCAGAAACAATTCACGCGCGTGTTTGATGGGCACAAGAACTGTCACTTTGATTAATGGTGCAATAACATTTACAGCCACCTCCCAGTTTATTCCCCCTAAATGTTTCCCCCTCCGAACTCCTTCCAAATGTACGTTTTGGTTTATGACTTTGCTGCTGCAGAAACGGGGTGATATGAGCTGAACTGGACAGGAAACACACTTCCCATCTCCTCCATCTTTTTCACTCCGACTGCAGTAAATGATTTAACCGATGAAGTAAAAAATGGACTGTTACAGTTTGTTAAAATGAGACTTATAACTTGATCTAGGCTGTCTTGCCCCTCTTCATTTCATCAGATGTACAATGAACCTTCTGAAAGTTTTACTGTTTTGTGGATTTTGAAGCATGTTTTGTGTCGTTGGCTCTGTAAAGAGGATAGGGGGCAGCAGTAGCTCAAGAGGTAGAGCGGGTTGTCCAGTAATCGGAAGGTTGCAGGTTTGATCCCGGCTCCCCCCATAGAATGCTGCTGTTGTGTCTTTGGGCAAGACACTTAACCTGCCTTGCCTGCTGGTGGTGGTTGGAGGAACTGGTGGCGCCAGTGTACGGCAGGCCTCACCTCTGTCAGTGAGCCCCAGGGCAGCTGTAGCTACATTGTAGCTCATCCCCACCAGCGTGTGAATGTGTGGATGACTGATTGTGTTGTGAAGCACCTTGGGGGGTTGTAGAACCCTAAGAAGAATACAGGCCAAAAAAAAAAACAGCGCACGACTCGCACGGACAAAAACAAAAGCGAAACTGGAATGGACGCACTAATTCTCAGACTAAAATTGTGCACCAAAATTTATAATTGTTGCAATCCTAGGCGAAGTTTCCAAATTTTAGGAAATAAGACTGATGTGGCTCTCTTCTAGTTCCTGAAACGGGTGCACCAGAGCTTTTTTTCCCCAGAGAACAACTTACAAGGCATTCATTCCTGCTAGAAACCACTGCAAATGTGTTAGAAGTATGAGTAAAGTTGACCTTTAACAGTAAAGAGAAGCCCCTGATTCAACTGTTGAAACAAAGTTTGTTACTAAACAAGCCACTAAGCACAAAATAAACGCTTTTACTGCTCAAAATGCTAATATCAGTACAGCAGCTAACAAGATCAGCCAAATTTTTACCTTAGGTGTGTAAATGAAGAATACATTATTCTAATCTTAGCGCCTTTTCACCCCTTTTCTCACCTGGTACCACAAGTCTACTAGCAGATCACAGCTCCCAAGTCATCTCTGTTTTTATTTAATCTCACAGACTCTTGCTTTTGCTCTACTGCTGCTTTAAAACAGCACTCTCTAAAATCTTGCAGAGCATTAGCTCCTTTGGCATGTATGAGGAAAAAGCAGCGACCTGGGTGTGCACGACTCACGTGTTTGATATGAGTATATGTGCACTGGGCTGTCAGGTTGAAAGCAGGGCAGTGACAGGTTCTGACTGGGAGATTGACGAGCCCACTGGGACTGGGAAAGAGGTGAATTTTGCTCTACTAATTGAGCAGTAAGAACACTAAAGCTTAAAAAAAATAGCCCAGACTGAGATCACGTAGGATCTGTTGCCTCTGCGTGAGTACATGTGTGGGGGAGTTGCAAGTTTTCACTTTTTAATCTTCATTAGCGGCTCAGCGTCGTGTCAGGATTGATGACGAAGCATGAATGGGGTCGTGTTTGCCATAAAGAAAAGACTGCCTTGATTGAGATTTCCCTTTGTTCCAGTGAATTGTTTCTGACAGGCTCTGCAGCAGCAGCGAGCCTCGCTGTTGACAGAAATGGCCTCAGTAAACGCTGCGCTCTTTCTGCTATTTATCACACAGACTTTATTTTGCCCAAATGTCACTTATGGTGATTTTTTTTATCGCTGCACCACTGATACACATCGTGTTCTTTTGATACCACACGCACTCACAGAGTGGGTTCTTCTCACTTAAACCCATGCACACACAGCTGGATGAATCTTTTATATGTTTATCCATTTTAACTTCACGGCTAGTGTATTATTAACGCGTTGTTTCGGGGCTCACGTTAACCCTCTCAGACCGGGCAGCGACAGGTTAGGACAGCTCTGCCGCGCTTGTCGTTAGCTGTCTATCATTTATCATCACGTGCTCATCCGTTTCTCTATCCATCTCAATCTCACCCCTCATCCCTCGCCGCCGCTGCCCTTTCGCTCCTCGCTTGACCTCTTTGTGTCTTCCTTTCCTCTGTCACCTCGCCCGCGGATCTGTCGATGCTGTCAGAGAGTCCCTTTGCTTTCCCTGAGCTTCAGGAGCCATCCATCAACCTGAGGTTTCTCTGTGTCCATCTGTCTGTCCGGGTTTCTGTCTCGGTGAGATTGATGGAAGGGACAAAGTCCTCGTCGCTGATGGCTTTTTGAATTCGGCTGTGCTCGAGCCAGGCAGCTCTGACAAAAACTTTAGAGAGGCTCGCTGGAACAAGACAATGAGAAAATTGAGAGGGCATTGAAATCCTGTACTGTGTCCCCTGGTGACAGGCAGCTCTTTGTCCCAGGCTCGTAGTCGGAGGCTGGGATAGTTGTGATGGATCGGCTCCGATTGGAGCAGTTATGAATAGGAACACTGGTCCAATAACATATAGGCAAGGAGAAATGCAGAAAGCATGCAGTCGTGTTTGTTTTTGGATAAATGGATGCTGAAGGGGGAGCGGCTAAGAGGAACAGTGCTGAATCAGTGTTGGAAGAATTTTGCCTGTAATCCATGCGTGCATGTGTCAGCATTACTCTATCACCTGTAAAACACAAAGAGTCTTCAGTAGACGGGGGCATGTGAGGCCACGCCGTTTCAGTAAGCCATGACTCGGTACGGCCTAAGCCTCTGCTAACCTGCCTGTTATAATCTGCTTGGCACCAGGTTCTGGTTACAGCTCTGCCGGTCCCACCTAAGCCCTAAGAGGACAGTATTCCCTCCACAGACGAGCTCTATTGATTTCAGTGTCAGAAGCCATATTATACCGTCCCCTTATTGGACGGGTGGAAGTTTTATTCAGTTTGTCCTGGCGGTGTGCACAACCACGCGTTGACATTTAAATTGTGGCTGGTTGCTGGACTGGAGCTGACAGTCTCACTAATAGCTACTTTACAGATGACATTTCACTCTGGGCTTATTAGCGCCATTAAACACAACTTGTTCATTAAGGTAAGGCCGGTTGTGTTGTGTAGACTAGATGCAGTCTCGAGCTAAAGGGTGCCGCTTTATAAAAACCCTTATCTGTCCTTTTCTTTCTGTTTCTTGACCTTCAGGCGATGCAACAACAACGACGGTTTGTTTTAGGATATAATAGACAAGCGTGCAATTTATTTGATTCACAGTGTTGTTTTTTTTTCTCTTACGGTGAACATAAAGGTCACACTAGAGCTCAGTAATTCATTCTAAACCCCCAGAGGACCGCTCTAACTCACGACTTTCACAGCCAGTCCCGTGCTTATAAGAGCGACTGTAACCACAGCGCATTGTTTCCCTTCTCTTTAGCCAAGCCACCAGGAGCGTTGGCTCATTTAGGTCCCGTTCAGGGAGGAATCTGTCTTTGTTTTCGTGGCATTAACCACCTTGATGCACATCGTAGCTCAGAGACGTGTCAGAATTTGTTTAACATATATTTGGAGATTCAGAGGGTAATTGGTTTTCCGGTCACTTCCCCAGGCAGGTGATGCGGCTACATAAGGGGTAAAAAAAGAGTATAATAGAAAACTGATTAATAAATATAAATGGTATGTAAATGACCATGGAGGATGCACATGGTCACAGGGAACAGTGAATCTAATTGACTTTATGCTCAAACAATTCATTATGGGGTTTTTTCCACAGTTGCTTAGATGCTTGTTTCTTGTTTGGATAAAAATACACATGTTCGACAGGATAACTGTTCTCTTGCTGTGTAACAAGTCGGATGAACCTCACTACCAAATGCAAGGAGTTACCCCGGCTTTCCACAGGACGTGAAAGCGGCGCGCAACGTAATAGCACTGTTTTACCCACAAACTCATTCCCAACTGGGAGCGATTCTGACGTAAAACGGGAGCGAAAGCGTTCCACACAACTGATCCCGCGAGGTCACAAAATCATGGAAAAGTTGCAACACCATGGGTGATTTTAGAAGTCCACACAATGTCAAGTAAGGAGAAAGTCAGCTGCATGTATCCAAAAAGGTCTGTGGTTTATTTTATGTTCCTTTTATTTTGGAAGTTTCCGGATGTGTTGCTCTGTCTTTGTGTTTGACTTCCTGTATGTCCCGATCTAAACTGCGGAGTTTGACGTGTTTCAGAAACGTAGCGCATAAAAAATAGACTCGAGATTTAATGATAGCGTCTCGTTGCTTCTGGGACACGTCCAGAGCGTTACACGTAGTTGCCAATGGTAAGGACCCTGTCCGCTATAATGGCGGATAATTGTCGTGTAGTACGTTTCGCGCCGCTTTCACATCCTACGGAAAGCCGGGGTAATAAATAAGACTTATAGGCCCTGTACACACCTAGCCAGGCATCCAACAAAACAAAGATATTTTTCTACGGTTTGGTCTGTCGTTCACGCGGAAATGAAGATAAATGCTAACCCTAACCCAAAAACGATTCTTTCAAAAAACTTCGACCAGAGTGGAGATCTGAAAATTGTCCGTTGTCAGGATTTGTTTGTGGGTGTAAATAATGAGCTTTAGGCTTCGCAATGTCACTGCCCGCGACATAAATGCTCTGTCACATGTGCAATACTCACTTGTTTTTACAAGCTCAATCACTTGTAACTTGGTAGTCCGACTCCGGAGTGGATCAAAAACGCGACATTCGCTTAAAGATATCGCGTTATTTGTAAGCAAATGCTTCTGCATATTTGTAGTATTTCCTCCTTTTGACGAGATATCAACTTTGCAAGTATTGCAAGTTGCTATATTATCATCTTTGCTTGTAAAATATACCCAAACTTTAGAGCGTTTGTGCCACTTAGGCGCCATGTTTGCTGCTGTTTAAATGACGCAGCGCCGCGCATGTTAAGTAGCTTACGCAAGCTACGTAACGTGGCGTCATTTGTGCCGACTGGAATCGAAAAGGGAATCGTTTGCTAAAAAGGCAAACGATTCCAAGGAATTGAAACAGTGGGAACCGGTTCTAAACAATAACTGGTTTTCGATTCCCATCCCTAATCACTGCTCTGTCTAGAAGACCACCGGCGAAGGATGACGTTAAGGACGGTTATTGCCTGCCACCTAGTTGTTGTAATGTTTTTCTGCCAAAGATGGTGACAATTCTGGGAACTAGTGCCACCTACAGGCTTGGCATGCCTATGAATGTGTTTCACAATGCACATTTTTGCTGAAAAGTTCTTTCCTAGATGGACGCGGGAGGATATTCGGTTTTACAAAAACCCAGCTACGTGCCTTTGTTTTTTTTTTGTTAGCTCACCAGTAAAGATGCTTCTGCTGCTGTTTATCCACTCATGCTTAAATAAATGAGACATAATTAAAAACATTTATCACAGCTTCCATGTGAAGCTTTCCTCTGAGTAACTGAGACGCTGATCTGAGACCTGCATTCCTCTCGTTTAATCAGTAAATATTCCTTTACCTAAATTATATAAATAGCCTATGTGGGCTCTTGTTTCTGCAGTGCAGCTGAGCTGGAGTTTTATATTAGAGTCTGAATTCTCATGCAGACAGGAGCAAAGCAGACTCCCAGAGAAGTTTGACTCCACATACTTTTTATGCAAGTGGTGGCCGCCATCACTTGCAAGCATGAAGAACCTACCCAAGCTTCAACTACGTGTGTGCATTAGAATATTTGTGATTGCTGAACCATCTGGCTGAATGGGAATTTGTGAAGTCCACGGAATAGGAAAACATTTTAATGTGATTTTGAGGTCTAATCTTGGTTTGAACTTGGTTTTTCTTTTCCTTATTCTGTATTTTTATTAGCCTGGCAAGTCATACTATAGATGTGAATATAAAGTCTGGCCACGACCCATAGACCGAGCTCAGTCGTGGAGCAGAATCTACGGTTGTCTTTCAAACTGTCTCTGCATGCTACTGGACAACAAACAACGTGACGTACTAGGGATGTAAGAAAATATCGATATGGCAATATATCGTGATATTTTTTCCTGCGATATTTTATCGATATTCAAAAGCTGTGTATTGAATTTTTTGAAGCATTTACATGCAAAAACTTGTGTATTTTCTTTAGTTCTGGTGCAATTCAAATGCCAACCGCTATTTGGCAGCAGTGTGCAATGGGTATTGTTTCCTCCTTTGAAATGTGCCTTACATGATGCCTCCTGTTAAACAGGTTACGTATCAGTTTGGACTGTTTATTGAATTTTCCTACAATAAATTCAATCTAAAAAGATCGCTAAAATTGTCTGGCCGAATGTATCGCAATATATTGTATCGTGATACATATTGTATCGCCAGAATTTTACCAATACACATCCCTATGACATACTCACCGCTACGGATGTCAGTCAGCAGGACAGTCCGCCATACTCTGTTGAAGATGATGCAAATACATCCTTTTTTTACATAAAGGAGTACCTCTAAGTATCTCTATCTGCTTTTGACTCAAAGAAAAGCCCAAGTCTAATAGTCCAAAGTTGATGCCAAAGTCGTTTCAAATGAGTCTTTGCTGTTTCGCTCAGGCACTTCATCCTGCCCACCAAACCAATAAAGCGCTGTGATTGGCAAGACAAGACTGTTCAGACCTGCTGAGGTTCCAGCAGAGCGTGGCTAGACCAACCTGCTGTCTGTCTAGATTTCTAGGCTACATCTTTATTGCTGCTACATGAAATATTCAGCAGAAACAACAAATAATTTCAGTTTATTCTATTATTTTGGTCCCCGCTCAAGCTCATTATCCTACATGCCAACATGGTCTCTTACGTTGCAGTGAGTCACAACAAAGTTGCAGATTTTCTATTTCTGCTACATGTGGATAATATGCACGAGTTCCTCGCTGGTGTTCTGAGCCAACTCCATTTTACATAAGTGTGTCAGAAAGCATCAGTTGATCTGCTTTGGGGCAGAGAGCATAAAAAAGCATTAACATTTAACTCACCCTGCGTGAACTTATATTTAGAGGCTGTGCCAAGCCTCCCAAAGCTTCTCAGTGAACATTCGCTTGCCAAAACAGCTTTTTTTGTTTTTTGGGTAGTTTGACTTTTACATAAATAATGGTTGAAACTGGTACTTCCACATAAAAATAACCCATTTTGAAAAGAAAAAAGCTAGACAAAATTCAGATAAAGATGGCCTTGAATGATACACTCTTACCGAGACCGAATTTCAATGTGAAATAATTTCTTTAAAGGTGCAATATGTAAGAATAAGGTTAGTTTTCTACAGTGAAATAATGCCAAAACAGTCTAATGTCTCAATCATGTTGGAAGGAAGGTTACACTGAACGTCAGATTTTCTCCTTTCAAAATAAAGGAAGGAGGGACGTAGCTGTTTACCATCAGTGAGTGTGAGGTTGCCACGTCTCCGAGCTAACGCTGCAGCGCCAGCATTTGCAATTCGACCACAGTCGGCAAAAAGCTCCAGAGTTGTTTAAAGAACCGAAGCCAGTAACAAGAGCGACCCAGGAGTTATTTCTTGTACCTCTAAGAAGCCACGGCATCTTTTAGTTTTACTCTAATATCGGGTAAAGAATTCTAGAGGCTAACATTGAGCTAACAATGCTAGCGGTGAATTAGAAGCAAATGTTAAGCTCTAAAAATATCTCAAACTACCTTTTTAATTACCAACAACTGGATATTACAGTGAAATGTATGTGTGAAGTGAATGAGTCAAATGTGGCATTTTACTTCCTTAAAAGAGTCGTTCAGAGCAATAACAGCAAGCTAGCAGCACATTGACATGAATACATAGACACGCCATTGGGCGCTGGAGAGTGTAACAGCGTCACCGCCATATCGGGTGGGTTCTTCACTCTCCAAACTCAACTGGAGTCACCGCAGGGTAGGCAGCTATGCCCATTTTTTGTGCAGCCTATGGTCAAAACAACCGGTGCGCTATTGAAAACAGATCACGTGGGATTACTATTGACTTTTCTAGCCTACCTGTTTGGATTATATATTTTTATCTTTTGAAATTTATTTTATTTTATTATGTTCAAATTTTTATTATCATGTCGCACTCTGTCTGATTTTGTGAAAAATAAAATAAATGTGTTTTATTAGTTAGGTGAACACCTTCCTCAGTAGAAATAAATGCACTGGGGAAAATGGGAACCCATCCAAGATGGCAGCCCGCTGCTACGCCAGCTCCAATAGGCAGCACCAGTCCACGTTGCATCGACTTATATGATGTCTGTGTAGGGCTGTGCGATATGACGAAATGTTTCGTCTGCACGATAGAAAATGTCTATCGTTTAATATGAAGCTCTATCGTTTACACCACGATACGGCGTTTTACGGCAGTATTTTACGTCATGATGCCTTACGGCATGTCCATGCACGCGCAGCGCGCCACGCTAGCCATGCATAAACAAACATGGAGGAGGACGATAGCGGACGCGGTTCAGACCAGGGTCATTTTCAATAGGATGACCTGCCAACCCAAACGGAGGAGTTTGTACCTAAAAGAGGGGAAACTTCTGTTGTGTGGATGTGGTTTGGGTGTAGGAAGGCCGACGCGGACCAGAAAGCAGTTGTTTGTAAAGTTTGCCGGTTCCCGGTGCCAACAACGGACTCCAACACTACAAATGTATTTTATCAGCTGCGCAAGAACCACGATAAAGAATACAGAGAGAGTCAACAAGCAAAAGCCATAAAAGCAGCGTCGAGTGGTAGCGTAAGCGCTCATAACAAACTCCAGACACAGACGCTGCAACAGGCGTTTAGCCGTGGTGCACCATATAACTACAGCTCCCGCAGATGGAAGGAGATCACTACTGCAGTTGCCAAGCACATCTGCAAAGACATGGTTCCAATCTACACGGTCGAGAAACGTGGGTTTGGTGAGTTGGTGCAAACACTTGAAATTTTATATTAACTATGAATTTAATTAAAAGAAACAATGCCATATCGTTATGTATATCGTTATCAGGATATAAAATGAGCTATATCGGGATATGAAATTTTTGCCATATCGCCCAGCCCTATGTCTGTGTACCAGCAAGATGGTAAACAACCAGGCTTCCTCTATGCCAGAGGCATATCACTGTAATAAGTGTAGTAAGAGCTCCCTACCATAAAACACCCAAGAGTGCTAACACCAGATATAACAATATATTTATCTACTTATCAACTTACCGTATATGACTCGTCTTTGCTTCTTATCTAGAATCTTCTGGTTCTGATCAGTAACTGACAACAGCCATGAAACTCACGTAACAGGAGTGAGAGAGTGATTGCTGTAACCAAGTTAAAGTTAAAGTTAAAGTTAAAGTTAAAGTCCCACTAGTTGTCACACACACTGGTGTGTGTGAAATTTGTTCTCCGCATTTGACCCATCCCCTGGGGGAGCGGTGAGCTGCAGACACAGCCGCGCTCGGGAACCATTTGGTGGTTTAACCCCCCAATCCAACCAAGTTTGACCACAGGATGTCATTTTTACTTCAGTCCTACATATTGCACCTTTAATGTTTGTTTTCCTGTATAATTTCAGAGCTGGTTCTTTGGAAAACGCTGCCAGTCATGATATTTTTTGGGAACCCAGGGAGACTGAGCTCATTTTGCACCTTCTGTTTGTGCCAACACCACCTAAAAAGGTGTGCTGTTTTCAACAGTCGCACCTGTGAAAAACAAGCAGTGTGTGACATTTTCACTCACATAATTAAGACTGCACAGAAAGAGAAACTAATCCAGTTTAATTTTAAGTGGAGGAATCTGAAAAGAGGTGTTTTTGTCCTGACATGCATGGAAAAAAAAAAAATAAAAGCAAAGAGGATTTAGGGAATGTGATGCAAATTAAAAAAGTAAAATAAAAATAAAAAAACAGCTGTGCTGCTGAGGGAGTAGGAAAACAAGAGCAGTGACAGGACAGAGGAGAGGTTTGAGGAAGGAGACATCAAATGGTGGTAGAGTAAAGCGGGCTGCTGTCATTACCCCTGAGAGGACAGGTGCGGACCACGATTAAGACCGGGTTTCACCGGCAGCCATCTGGAAACGGCGCTCTCATCAACCGCAAGGGACGGCGCATTTGCAAGCATCCACAGCCATGTGCCGACGTGATGCCACACACTCAGGTCTACGCTTTCACTCACTCACACACACTTTATGAGAATGCTGCTGGGGCTAAACAAGTAAACTATGCAGTGATGCTAGAGTTGAATTTGAAGCTGGAGGAATGCTTGAAATGAATAATGAATACAATAATATTTCCTTCCATTTTAGATTTTTCTTGTCCCAACTCTGCCTGGAATGCAGACACAACCCTTGCTAT
This sequence comes from Aphyosemion australe, assembly GCA_006937985.1. Lineage (NCBI taxonomy): Eukaryota > Metazoa > Chordata > Actinopteri > Cyprinodontiformes > Nothobranchiidae > Aphyosemion > Aphyosemion australe. Next base: position 938,149 of record SSNS01000079.1, read on the forward strand.
AGGTCTCCGTCAGTGTGTCCTCGCCACAGCGGTGGTTCAAACCAAATCATTTCCCTTCCTTTCTGAGCTGCAGGGTAATAAGGGACCAGGAAAATAGCGGGAGAGAAAGAGGTAAAGTCTAAATGAAAAACCAGCCTCGGTTTAACATCTTCTCTTTCTGGGGCACGGCTAAGCTTTATTGGACTTTTTTTCTCCTACTTTCGTCAAATCAGAGCAAATTTTCTTATAACCTTTGGCATGTGTGCAATGTCAAATTTAATCACTTTTCTTGTCAAACTACATGAAATTAAAATGTGAACACAGGGAAAAATAATAATTTAGTGCCTGATGAGTAATGGAGAATATCCAGTCTCTTTATTCTTTACTCATGCTAGACAGCATGAAGTCTCTGAGCTGCACCTTGATGTGTAGGGATCCCAGGAAACCACAGCAGAACAGAAATCCCCACAGCGAGCTAATGTCAGGCTGTATCACATGGAGGTAAAAAGGTTTAGGATGAAGTCGTGTCAAGCAGAGAGGAGTTAGCATTAGCAACTCCACCACACGGCAGAACTCCTTCAGCTATTGAGCTGAAATTTGGTTTAAGTAGTAGCTGAGACTCATTCACAGTTAGTCCTGTCATGAGATTAAAATCTTTTTGAGATTAATTAATTATGACCTGTGATTAATTAATCTAATTAATCTCTTTTTTTAATCTCACCTACTAATGGCTGAGAAAAACCGTCGTTTTGATGTGTTTTTATTTAAATTCACTATATTATTGTGGCAGACTAAAAGGTCAAAACTTGCTTTATAAAGTCATTTATTGTTCAACAGACTTCTAAACTTTCCTTTGACATCACCAAGGTGGAATAATACTGTGCTCTTTTGTCAGTCTCGAATAATTAAAATAAATAAAACGTCAGGTCCATATAGAATAATCTAAGTTAACACATCAAGGAACGCTTTTTTTGAGCAATGCAAATAGTGATCACAGAGCTTGTTAGTAAAACATTTATCTAAAATTAAAATAGACCTGTAAATAACAGTGCTGTAAGTTAGCATATCAAAACTTGACAGTTTATTGCAAAATAAAATGCAGAAAAAGCATAAAGCACTCACTCTCTCACTTCTGACATGTGGTATGGCATGATAGATAATATAATTACATAAAATAAAATAAATAATAATAAAAAATCCCAACAGGTGGCTAGAAAAGTCCCAGATTAAAAATGAGATTAACTCGATTAAAAAAATTAGTGCACTAAATGTGGCTGTGATTAATTAATCTCAATTAATGCGATAATTTGACACCCCTATTCACAACACATACTTCTAATACTTATAGATTGTGTGAAGTATTGCTTGAACTTCTGCAGAAAGTTATTTTCAATATTTAACCAAAATGGATTATGGACTCCATCGTTTCCCAACTTCAGATGATTTTAGTGTAAAACTTTGGCATAAGGTGAGTGGTATCTGTTCTTTCAAAGAACGCCTGGCATTCAGTTCAATGAAGTGTATGCCTTATTAATTAGACATGTTTGGAGACAATGCCACACAACTGTATGGTATTATACTCCAAATATTCCGTTTTTAACCAGTACATTTAGTTTTCTGTTTAAGTTTTCTAAATGTAGTTTACCCTTAGGTTATAGATTTATTGTTGTGGCTACCCTCTAGTGTTTTGACCTGATGTCAAGACTCTGAGCAAATAAATAAATAATGAATCCAGCCGTTTCAACAAAGTACATTAAACATCCTGACCAGAACATTAACTACAGAGCTGCGTTTGAATCAGGTTTTTATTATTACCTCATTTCCTGCTCGCTGGCCTCTAATGAATTGTTCGTCATCACTGGTTTGCAATAGCTTCTGAGCAAAAAAAAAAAAAAAGGTGCTTGTGCAAGTCAGTCAGATGGAAAAACAATTCATTAAAAAGTAATATAGTTCATAACAGAATGGTCTGATTGTGGTGAAGTAAAGTGTGGCGGTGGATTAACAAATTCAAAAATAACCGATTCAAATAGAGATCTTCAGATGAGGAAGAGTTTACTATATCACTATAAACAAAACCACTTCTTAAAAGGCAAAAGTTAGCCTGTGTTGGAAGAAATCCTGACTAAAATATGTTTTTGTTTCTTCCTAAAAATGACAATAAAGCCCAGAGCACCAAGAGGTTAGATAATCCCTGTCATGGAAGAATGCAGCAGCGCAGAGGGGATGAAATCCTGAACAGCTAGAAGTTGCTGTCATGAAGAAGCTCATTTGGATGCGTTTGATAAGAGCACACAGTCTGTAAAGTAGGCTTTACCCATCTCCCGATAAACATCACTCTCAACATGTTTACTCACTCCTAGAACTCTGCTCTGGTGTTAAGACAACTGTGTGTTTTACTCACATTTGTTTTTTTAAAGGATTTTCTAAAATGGCACCACGGTGGACTCCCGTCACACAACAAACAATACATTTGAGCTCACAGCAATTATTTTTATTCCACACAGGGATGTCAGAAATTAAGGTGCATTCCATTTCTCACTTATTATATTCTGTGATATTTCACAGGGATTATGTGAGAGATGATCACACCCAGCATGCCCTGAAGATCCCTAAAGTCTGAACTGCTTCTGCAGATCAGCCAACGGCAGCTGGCAACATTACTGCAAGTAATGAGCAGTAGTAACGGAGCGATGAGGAGGCGTGATGGCAGTGATGGTTTATGTCCGCGTCCAACTGCCAAAAATTTGAATGGTTTCAAATAACTAGTCTATTGGTAATTAAACGAATATTTGCTTTGAAAATGAATGTGGATGGTGGTCAGGAATAGATCAAATTTACAACTCTTTAGTTTTTATTTTGTAGGTCCGAACTGAAAAGACTGGAATGGACACGATCATGTTCAGATGGTGACAAGTTAAAGCGGTCCTAGAATTTAAAACCACATTTACTTTGTTGTTAAAGGAGCCATCACCTGAAGCTTTCACTTTTCCACTTGAAAAAATGTATATAATGGCTTCCTAATGGTTTTTCACTGGCCGGGAAGCCAATATTTAACATTGGAGCGTTGCCTACTTCAACCAGTCCACGTGCATCCCACGAGCATGCACACTCCAAAACGAGATCTTGAGTTGTACATGTCGTCACAAAGGCAGGATATACCATATATGGGCAGCGCAGAGCAACTCTGCTACATGCCACACTGCTTCTCTCCCCCTCAAATTCAGTCGCGCACCGGCATTGCTAGCTGGCAAAATGAAGAAGCGAGTTTCACAAGCGAGATGCTCAGTAGTTGACTGCCAAACTCAACACATAAATGTTTTTGTTCTACCAAAATCGGACCAAGCTACCAGGGACCAGTGGATTACTTTAATTTTTAATGGCGCTGTTCTGGAAACCCTCCCCATTAGTCTTGGTGTCTCAGTGTGCTAACCATCGAGGATTCGTCTAGAAAGTGGGGCCATTCCAACATTGAGAAACTTGCCTGCAATTCAAACGGGAAGGCAGAATCTTAATACTCTACTGTGTATGAAAGCTGGGACGTTGGGCTCCATGTACAGAACTGCTGAAAACAGAGATAGTTGAAATGAGAAACATGCATTATTATAATGACCGTCCGACACAGCTGAAATATCGCGTGATCTTACGAGAAAATATTTCCTTTACAAAAAGAGTCAGAAAAGCACCTTTTAATTTTTTTTCCCAATACAATTTATTTTAATGGCCTAAAGACTATTAAAGGACGTAGATATCCACGGTATTATAGGTGATGACTTGTAAATATAGGCAGCTTTGGGATGTCTAATGCACCAACAAGTCTGCAGTCTCTGACCTGCTTTTCTATGTAAATTAGTAATGTCATAGAGGTGGGCGATTTACCGAAAATGTACCAATACTGACATTTGTTATGGTACAAATGGCCTATATTTGTATAGCACCTTCTTAGGGTTCTACAACCCCCCAAGGCGCTTCACAACACAATCAGTCATCATCACGTTACTATTATCAGCGTCATTTTGCCCATATTGGTATATTCGGTATTAAAAAACGTAATTTTGTCTTGTCTTAACAAATAAAATTACATTTTCTTTAAAGTAGGTTTAAAAAATAACTACAGTGAACAGGTCTAGGTAGAGCTGGGCAATAAATTGAAAATGTATTATCGAAATTTCTGACTCTATATACCTCAATATACCGTGATATTGATTTTAGACCATATTGCCCAGCCCTAGGTCTAAGGAAACTATGCACTATCAATAAAAATGGCTGTCGAGTGATTATGCTGTCACAGCCCCATCTAGTGGACAAACCTTTGTTTTTCACGTACGGTTAGTTATCTTCCATTAATCGTTATCAAGGGTAACTGCTCAATAGATAGTGATATTAGTTTAAGGCCATATCGCCCAGCCCTACATCGTAGACATAAACGCACCAATGTAATAGTTCGCGTCACTACCCACTACAACATCAGCAATAAATAAACGTTGGTCATGGTAATGGTAACCGTAGAACAATGCTAGCCTGAGCTACTGCTAATGTTAGATCGAGCTAGTGCTAACATCAGCCTAAGCTAGTGCTAACATCAGCCTAAGCTAGTGCTAACGTCAGCCTGAGCTATTGCTACCATTCAATGAGAGGAAAACAACAAAAGAATGTTGGAGCACTCATGAAATATCCAGACTATGAATGAATCTTAGATCCATAGCTTATGGTCTTTGAGCTTTTCCTTGTTCGTCCACAAACTTCAGCTCCACAACCAGCTGGACAGTCACTTTGCTCATCGTTAGTCCACACTCCAGCACCCACCCCCTCCAAATACCCAAAATGATTTAATCAGTGGACAACCACCTAAAGCTTTTCCTTTGGAAAAGGCTTCCCCAAAATGGCCCCATTGCATCATTGTTGTACTTATCTTAGAAGGGTTCAACGTTTAGCATGACATGCATGTTTCTGGAGTGTGTTAGGGAGACGAAGTTTCCAGAAAAAGCACACAGGAGAAAGTGCAAACTCCACACTTACTGTGCAAAACCATCAGTCTTAATTCAAGTCAAACTGAATTTTCGCTCCATGGAGATTTTTGAGAGGAAATGTGCAGCTTTAGCACATTGACTCACTTCTTTTATAAGCACCTAAGTTTAAAAACTTGGTAATAATGCATGATCACAAAAGAGTTTCCAGAATTAGTTTCGTTTGCCTAAACCCGTGTTAATTACATCCTTTTGCCTTTGAGGATGATTTAAACTCATATGATAATGTGGCTTTTTATCTAAACAAAGGTTAGTTTATGCAAAATCTCCCAGTTCCTCTCCACTTCAAAGCTGGTGTGGATGCTAAAGGAACTGAAATCTTGGGGGAAACAAAATTCTAAGCACAAATATTGGGCTTTTACTGTCTGACCACTCAAGACACTTTCAAAATAAAAGGGGTCTTGCCTAGTAACACTCTGACATGTGAATAGGAAGCTGGTCTTGAACCAACGCCCTCCAAAAATTGACATTTGACTCATTCGCACTTTAGGCAAGGGACAAAATCTTTTTCGTAATGCAGCAACATATAGAATTTACTATTTTTCTATTTTATTTTCTTACAGATGTTTATTTTCAACTTAGTTTATTCAGTTTAAAGCATAAATGTGCTGCTTGTATTGTGCTTCTCCTGCATGGAGAGACTTGCCCAGTTCCAATTCTTCACCATGTAGCTGAGTAGTTGGTGTACACTAGGAAGAAACTTTTTTAATGACCTAAAACTGCAAAAATCAACATTACTGGGTTGTATAAAAGGAGCAACAATGAGCATAAAGGATGGATACGGGTTATTGTTTCTCAACATTCTCTCTTAGCTTCTCACAAAACTCAATGGTTTTCATTCAAAGCCACCTTTAATAGTCTCTCCCCTTCACCATGACTCCCTAAAGTCAACCCTAAGTGCATGAAGACTGGGTGAACTGGTGTGTTCGTGGGAAAGTGGGAGTGTGATATTTAACATATTCTTATTGGAGCCTTGGCTGAATGTTTGTTTCCGGCTCTATCAGTTGCATGAAGTCCAAGCCTGAGGGTTCTGGGAGATCGGGTCTGAGTGGCACCGGCAAGTGTCTCAGACAGTTGGGGGACTGCAGAATAATAACTGTGTAAAGCACAGCAGCCAGGGATTCAGCTCACTGTGGATGAATGTATAATGGTAATGAAGAGAGATGAGATGAATTTGACACACAGAGGAGGGAATTATCACACACACACACACACACACACACACGGTATTCTTAAGAATGGACTTATGGATAATGTTCTGAAACGCTCGTTTCTGATAAACATCACTCAGCGTAGCGCCGTTTCTGCAGCGTCTCCACTTTTGAATGTTTCCAGAGATAGGGTGAAACTTAGAGGAGCAGAACTCACGGATCTACAGTTTGAAGGGAATGTGCTGACATAATACATCATCACTTCTGAAAAATATGAATGCCTTGAAATTATTTCTATGATAGGCTACACACCCGCGCGATAATGGACTTCCTCTGGTACACAATGAATACGGCATCTGGGTGATGGAAACGAAGATAGTCTGGCATTTTTAAATGTCTACATCCAGCTCGGCCTGTTTTGTTGGGATAACCGAGCCGTGCGTATTCCTAAGCAGCTATAGACACTTTTAATGCACGGCTAACTCATTTAAAATAATGTGCTGAGACTTTTAAAATATGCAGTGATGGATGTCACATACAGTCGGCGCATACAGATTTTTTTTCCTTGTCGCAAATAAATAAAACATGGAGTTGACCCATTTTATGGCATTTTATCAGGACTGCTTCAATAAGCTGTGTTAAAATTAATAAATGGACCTTTGACATGGGTAGCTGCCATGTTAAAAAATTTAACAAATGCATCCAGTGCTTTCCTGAAAACCTTTTCCACAGCCCAAGGTGCTGTCTAATGAGTAATGGGAGGAGAAAAAAAACATTTGGAGTGAGTTTCCCCACCGCATCCTGGAAGCTAATGAGCTCTGAGCATCTAATACGTCTCAAAAAGAAATAAATAATGGTTGGAGGTGCACTTTTATTTAAATTAGGGTAAAACCCATCAATAACACTGTTAAGTTGGTTGCCAGGTGCAGATGAATGTTAGCATCACAACTTCAGAACCATCTTTTGACAGTAAACAGCTCTAAAAAGTCTGGAAATTGCTCCCTTTCTCATATTCCTAATGAAGATGTGTGGCTGGGACATCACGCATGATTTACATAACCTAACGGGTGGCGTGTCACTGGAGGTGGAGGAGCCAAGAGAGAGCACCAAAGAAGACGTTTAAGGCCTTTCAGGTCCCCCAGCAGGCATGACGCTCAATTACTATTCACCCATTTATGTCCACGTGAGATAAGGTATGATGTCACACATTCGTGAGGCATAAGCATGAACTGCGTGTGATATAATGGTGAATAACGTACTCACACATGGAGTGACTCAGTCGTCAAAAGGAGGAATTAATGGGGATTAGGCAAGCAGCAGGAATGGGAAATGTTGCCGTTATATTGAAGTAAACAAAAAATTGTATTTGTCCAGATCCAACTAGGTTTCATAACCCAAAACTTCTGTGATGTGTTCTGAAAGGACCCCTAACTAGCTCAAATTAAAGAGCCTAACCCTAATTAATAACAAAAATACTCTTTAAATTGTGTCGCTAGTTTGAGTGTTCCAGATTTCATAGAAAATCAGGATAAATGTGACCAGAAACTCGGAACAAACAACAAGAGCCGGCCCTAGAAATACTCAAGCGACTGCTTGGGGCCCACACACCACCAGGGCCCCCCAAGAGCACCAAGATGGCAAGAGAAAGTTTTTAAATAACTTTTAATAAACTAAATTATATTAAACAAATAGAAACAATGCATATATTATTTTGTTTAGCATCATTTGTGTCATATAGAGCCTTGTGGTTTAATTTTGCTGTGATTGCACATTTTATACATATATGTTCTGAATTTTAAGAACAAAAACTACTATACTTAGCTCGTTTACTGTAAATTAAGTGTTTGCTGATGGTACTTTCAAATATTAGAATTAATATACCAAAATTAAATAACACTGATAGGAAAACCTGCCTAGGGCCCCACAAAGGCTTGTGCCGGCCCTGCAAACAACAAAAAGTAGAAGTTTGCCAATCTGTCAGAGTTACGTGCCGTGTCTTAGTTATTTATCTTTTTAACATTTTTCTTGGTGGAATCCTGCTAAATAGATGTTTAGCAGGAAACAAGGACAGTATTCAAGCCTGCGAAAAGGACATAGTCGATAAAGTTTGTAATCTTACAATCAATGTAAACATTCTGTTAAAATCAGACAAAAATAAGGATTTAAATCTGCAATATTAAAGTTCTCAAAAGCTGAAACTTTTCTTCTTAAACCAGTTTCATCACTGAAGGTAAAACATGAATGTCAGTTTTGAAAATGGGTAAATGTAATCTCTATTTAACTCCTGTCTTCCATTCTGGTCAAAATAGAATAAAAATGAGATTTTTGCTTCACCTTTAAGACACATGGGGGAAAGAAAGTTGACATTTCCAAGCCTGAAGCTGGAAAAATCAATCAGCATTGGAAGCATGACTTCCATGCAGGTCCCTGGTATGACCTCCTCGCTATGCTCAGGTTAGCTTCAATCATTGATCCTTTGCTCCTGTTTAAGAACCCATGACCTCTTCTGCAGCTACTTAAGCCTTCGACATTGATGGCTGTAAATCTGTGTTTGCTACTAAACCTCATGACTATCCTCGTTGCATTCTCCAGTTTATGAATGAAAATTTATGTGGATAGCTCCTTGTTGACAGTATTTTGTCCAGACGATTATGCAGTGATGAGCTTGTAGCTGGCTAAAGCCCACTTGTCCTCTGATGTGCATCTCTTAGAGGTAACTGGCTCTCCCAGAGAGAGCAGGGCTGCAATAAGTGCACAACTGCCTCCACAAAAACTCAAGGTCGGACGTCTAATTCATGTACCAGCAAGGTTTGAGATAGGCAGATAATTACAACAAAACCCCTCATGATTCTGACTCCTCACTTCTCTACTCCATCCCTCTCCTGTACCCTGCATGACCGCTTTAGTGTTGATCTAACTGGTTTCATAAATGTTTTTCCCCATGAATATCAGCGCCTTTTCTGTCAAATGTGTGCTTTTTTTTTCGGTCTAGACTCTGTCCCCAGTTGCTGTTCACACATAAGCCTCACAGGTCTCAGAGCTACAAACATGAGAGAGGACTGCCTGTGTCTGAATGGAAGATTCAGGCCATGATGCAAAAAGATGTTTACAGCAACGCAGGGAAATCGTATGAAACTAATTATTTTATGTGCATTTATTTAACTTATTTGCACTACAGGCTAATGGAAAACAAGCTAACAGGAAGCAGTAACTTTGGTATCACTTTACAATAAGGGTCCCTTTATAAACATTACTTAGTGCATTATTAAGCATTAATAAACAAAGGGTCCCTTTATTAACATTACTTAGTGCATTATTAAGCATTAATAAACAAAGGGTCACTTTATTAATGTTACTTAGTGCATTATTAAGCATTAATAAACAAAGGGTCCTTTTATTAACGCTACTTAGTGCATTATTAAGCATTAATAAACAAAGGGTTCCTTTATTAATGTTACTTAGTGCATTATTAAGCATCAATAAACAAAAGATCCCTTTATTAACGTTACTTAATGCATTATTAAGCATTAACAAACAAAGGGTCCCTTTATTATCCGATAATGTTAACTGTTAAGTATCCTTAAGGTTAGGACAACGGGTTGGGGGGGGGTGTCTGCTTAGTAATACATTACATAATATTGCTAAACAATTTTTAATATTGTATTTAATAGTTTATTAATGCCTAATAATGCACTAAGTAACATAAATAAAGGGACCCTTATTGTAAAGTGTTATCATAAACTTTTTAAAATGCATATTCTGTATTGGAGTTTGTATTCCAGAAGATTAACAGCTGAATAACGGCTGAAAAATCTCACCACAAGAGGTATGGAGCAAATGTAGGGTGGATGTAAACAGTTCATGTGCCAATTCTTCACTTAAATTTCAACTATTGCATAATTTTTTTTAAGTTTTCTGTTTTGAAAAGATTAGAAATTGGGGAAAAAGCAAAAAATAGGATAAAGTACATCTACCACAGCAAATGAACTTCATCTAATCAGTTCTGCAAAATACTGCCTACGCAGGTGCTGATTGGAAGCCACGTCTGGCTGTCATCACCTAAATCTACCTCGTAGTTATGCAAACTTATATCTTTTAGACACAAATAGATAGCAAAGATACTCTTGCAGCAGCTTGCGTGCATCCCTGGATAATCGAGGCTCACTTAGCATCAAAGATTTTTCCAGAGCAGCAGGATGTTGTGTGAAAGGAAAGGCCTCGTCGTAGGAGGTGAGGAGTTGAGAAGACTATGAATAATCATGTAGTCATGTGTCGGTCTGTCAGTTATGTGATAGATGTTGAGTTCTCGGTACATTTGATGTGTCTGTACCAGCCTCCGTCCCTCTGAAATCACACGTCGGCTGTGTCACTGCTTTGCACATAGCTCGCACCTTTAATTTAAGGTATTTTTTTCCCAAATCAATCTAATCATTTCTAGCTCTGTGCTCCTCCGAGCACAAGATGAGGCAGAATTTGTCCCGTCGCTGATCGATGAATCACCCTCGGCAACACATGCAGCACAGCTGGGCTGGATCGCTTTCCTTGAACATACTTTCACACACACAAAGAGTTTAATATCACACCAACCCTGACTGAGTCTGCAGTAGGAGACAAATGCCTTCTCGCCTTGCATCCTTGACTTCTAATCAATGCAGCACTATTATATGTTGGGAATGTTAGTCGGATGATATATCAAGGAACCAGATTTCTGAAGGGCAAATGAATCCCTAAAGGGTTAACCTATAAATTACTTACGGCGTTGCAGCAAATGCCATCCCAACACAAAAAAAACAGAAGATAAGTCTTTAAAACTGCCTCCTCAGAGCCTGCTGGGTGTTGTAAAACACCCCTGACCCCAGAAAGACTGCAGCTTTGCATCCAGCTAGCCAGAATGTGAGTGAAGAGCAATCTGACAAGCAATTAAATAAAAACAGAGGAGCTATTTTAAATATTTCATCACCCCAGTCAGAGAACAGCAGCACTTAGAGAAGGGTGTCAGTTTTTACTGCAAGGGATGTACGTTTTCTTTTTGAGCTAGACATGATTCATGTGCATGAATGAGTGAGTGAATGAAGAATGAAGGCAGGAAGGGAAGAGACGGATAGACAGAGGCAAGACGGGACAGGATAACTGAACATGGACAGGAGCGAGAGGCAAATGGGAACGAACAAGTCGATATGTTTTTGCTTCTCAACTCTAAAAGTGTTCAAGGATGGAAGGGTGTCAGCGCAGCCACACCTTATGAAGTTCATTATAAAAAAACACTTAGATGGGAACATTGAGCTCTGCATAAACTCCAGGAAGACGTTTCATCCATACTGAAATATTTCAAATGTCTGTACAGTCGAATATCTGCAGCTGGGAGGAAAACATCACCAACCTAAAGGTCATCTAACGTCATATTTATCCTACTTTAGTCTCATTTGCTGTAAAATGACCAAAAAGTAACACAAAGACATTAACAGTGGTGCCCACAGAAAACTTTCTAAGGGGGGCCATTGAAATGTTTGGGGTGGCACACTAATGTGGTCCCTGGGGTAACTCTGGGAGAGTTGAGGCTGTAGCTGTGCATTAAATAGCTCCATCATTGTTTTTCATTCAGTGGCAGTCCGCTACCTGTTGGACTTAGTAAAGTGGAGCTGACATGCCTGGTGCTGCAGTCTGCTTCCAGCATGTTTCCTGCATGTTTTAGATCATGAACACAGCTGATTTGTTTGATTTAGTGATGAACCGCTCCTGTAGACACTAATGAAGGCTGAGGAGACATTTCAGCAGTTAGATTAAGGTGTTAAAAAGATAAACGCACAGCGAGGAGATAAGTTTCACTTTTGCTTTCACTAACGAACACTAGGGGGTGCTAAAAGCAAACCAAGACTGCATAGTGTCCCTTTAAAGGGGTGGCCAACAATTTTCCATTAATGGACACGTCCCCCGCTGGCCACCCCTTGGGGGCATCACTGGACATTAAAATAGTTTGTTCTTCATTGACAGTTGAAACGAAAAAGAAAAAAACTCAGATTTTTTTTTCTGAAGTCATAAATAAGTTTTCTTTTTAGGCTGTTCTATGTTACATTTTTTTAAAGACTCTGAAATTACATAAGGAGGAAAGCTGAAAACGTTCTAAATAAAACAACGCTACCTTCAGAGCTATCTCCTCTTTATATAAACTCTTAGTTCTTTCTCCAAAATTAGAAAATGAAGCAATAATTAATGCTGGCCTTGACTCTCAGCTTTGAGAAACCACTGGAGGTTGGCCATGCAACTGTTGAGCAAGCAAGGCTGAGGATCTCTTGTTTTGAATGTGCAGCCTAGATTTCCTCCTCTCGAGAATGGTATTTCCCTGGTGACTGTCTGGTCTAATTCAACCGAGTGCTGATCGCCTGTAAAATCCCAGTTCCTAGAGCGCTGGGTTCTAAAACATTCATCATTTTCCTCGTTTCTGCTTGGCGCAAGCTGAGCCCATACCTAAGGCTCTGACAGGGGCCATTTCTTCAGGTCTGCTGGAAGATTTTCCTCGGTCCCCACCACCACCGCCCCAATTGCTCAAAAAGCAAAGTCAGGTAATGGAGAGCTCTCTAATCCCACTTTTTTTTGTTCTTCCCTCTGGTCAGTGAGCTCCATCTAGAACTCATCCTTTGCAAGCTCATCTGTCATGTCTTTTCTTTGTCTCAGGCTGAAAAATGTTCAGCGTTTCTTGCAGTCCACTTCAGCAGCACTCGGACAAATGAAGGGTCATTTTCTCGCCGTGATTCAACACCGCGGACGCTTGAGGTCACACATTTATTTGTTGGCATTTAACATCGAGTTAATCTGCAGCTTCAGGCTCACAGATTGAAACGTTCTACCGTGACATATGTGCAGTTTCCACACAACCCTTGTAGTACCTTTTTACAGGCACCAGGCTATTTGTTGCTAAACTAAGATCGATACAAAACGAGATCTAGGCAGATAGTGATATTCAGGGCTGTTTACTCTCTGGTGAAACAGATGCAGCCTTTGTGCACGACAGATCTTTCTTCTGCTATGGGTAAATAAAAGAAAATGCAGCACAATGAAAGCAAAGGGGAAATGAAATCATATTAAAGTTGCAAATAAATAAGCAACAAATGAGTCACAGTAACGGTGTTTAGTTTCCTGGTAGGAAATGTGAAAATCTTATTAGTGTTTTATAAGTTCAGATGAAGAGTTCAGTCTTCTCCAGTGACTTAAACGCCATACAATAACCAGGAATTGAGCTGCAAAGCCAACATATCACATCTCCTTCAGGCTAATTGATTTTTATACAGCTCTTCTTAGAACTCTGCAATAAACTGATTCTGTTCCTGCAAAATTAAAAGAACTTGCTTGTTTTTTTTAAAGGAGACACATGATGACTTTTATTTCTTAAGTTGTAATAGCCCTGCGGTCGATACAAAACATGACGCTAGTTCAGCAGTTTTATTCTTGACATTCTCAGAATCTTCCAGAATGAGCCGTTTCAGGGTTCTGTCACTTTAAGAAAACAAGCTGGAGTTGGCCACGCCCCCACCCATCTGCCAATAAGGCTGAGAAGCTTCGGTAGCTGGGAGGGGCTCAGAGTAGAGCCGCTGCTCCTCCGGCAACAGCTCTCTCTTGCACATAAGAGGTGGTTCTATTCTAAAAAAAAAACCTTTTGTGACATCACAAACTGGGACTTTTTGAAACAGCTTGTTTTAGCTACATAATCCTAAAGTCGAACACTGACAAAAAATGAATGAACTGTTTTTTCACATTTGAGGTGTTTATGCAGTAGAGACCCACATGTGCAGCACAAAGAGATGCAAAAGGTGAGTTTTGCATAATATGTCCCCTTTAAATATTTTTACAATCACATTTGCAATAGATTAGAAGCGTGTGCAAAGTGTTAGATAATTAACTAAGGATATCTCTGCTCTGTTTGTGCTGACAAGGTCTGTTAACGCATCCATAAGTGACTTTATCACTTGTCTTCTGGGAACGTCCGGCTAATATAATTAATTGCATCCTATGTTCAGTTCGAATCCTCAGTTGCTCCATTTGTGCTCTAATGAACCCATTGACTTTATCAAGGACAGCTCATTTGTAGAGTCCTGTTGTGAAATGCAACAACCTCTTCTCTGAGCAAAACTGATGCAAAATCTAACTAATCTGGTCTTTGTGCCGTCGTTAGGCTTGGCACAGCCCTGGTCAGCCAGCCCAGGATAGCACATTTGCTAATTAAGAGGAGAGGCAGCCTGGAACAGTTGCTGGTTTGGCATTGAGAATGCCAAACATCACTGCAGCAAGGACACCTTAAAGCCATGTACAGTGTGAGAGCTGCTGTCCTCCAAGGTCTGGCAGTGGATACTGTCAAAGGTATAAAAGATTACACAAACACACACTGTGCCTCACAGGCAGCATGTCCACCATTTCCTCTGAATATAAAACAATTTACAATCTTGTCCTTGGTAAAAATTCAGAGGACTATCTCTTATCGCTTGTCTCTTTTTTTCTAACGTTAACTGTCCATTGTGCTGTAGAGCGGAGATCCAAGCTATCAGCCTGCTGTATTGGCTGTGCGTGGGTGGGAGGGTATTACTCATGTTGTAGATCCATAAATCTGATCAGACAGAGACATCGAGGTGACTTGTTCTCCTAATGGGGACAAAAAGCAAGTCCCCACAACAGAAAACATTTATTCTGAGGTGAGGGGGAGTCGAAGGTTTGGGTTATGTTTGGTAAATCCCTTAGCCTAGAAATCTAGACAAACTTTAGCAAAAGATTTTGCTCTGCAGGTCGGTCTAGGAATGCTTCATTGTAGCCTCAGTAGATCTACCATTGACTCGGCTAATCTCACAGAGCTTTATGTTCGTAGAGAGACGCTGGGAGGGCTTAGCACCATTACGGTAGCCTAGAAACCTAGACCAACCGATGCAGTAGCAAAATCTTTTGCTCTGCAGCTCGGTCTAGCCACGCTAGCCACTAGCCGCGCTAGCCTCAGCAGGTCTACCACTCCAAAGAGTTTTGTATCCTGACAATCACAGAACTCTACGTTTGTTATGCTGGCTTAAACACACATTCTGCAACTTTTACACCTTAAAATAATGTTTTTGTGTAAAGTTTTGGCTGCATACTATCATCTGTTATGTTCATTTTCAGAGCTGTGATAGTGTTGGGGGTCTGTTTACCACACTATGCAGTTTCCGCGTTCTAAACGCGCGTTATGTCCGCCAAAACGTGCCTCTTAAATGCGTGTTTTGATGCCAATGAGGGCAAAAAACCGCGTGTTCTAAAATCGCGCATTCTAAACGTGCATTATGTTCGCCAAAATGCGCATTTTGGCGGCTATACAAGTACAGGCCAGTTACATAACGTGAGTTTAGAACTCTCGCTTTTTTGATCCCTTTGGCTTGCCAGAGTATTATAACGTAGAGCTGCGGTTTAGAGACTTGAGCAATGGCGGATCCACCAAAGAAAGCTAGAAATCCCGTATCAGAGGAATCTAGGAAAAGAAAAGGAGAACGTGATAGAGCAAGAGCAAAGACCAGTGTTATTATTGGGCTGTCTTTTCCTCGCTGGAGAGCTCTTTTAGAAAGAAAGGCATGAACTACGGACTCTGACCTAGCCGTGCTGCTAATGGCTAGGTAAGTAATAAATGATTTCACCAGGGTTATTGTGTTTGGTCGGGCATAAAGTTGTTATACAGTCCTGATAAAACTATTTATTCAATGTGTGGAGGTGGAAAAGTTTGTTTTCATTGTTTTGCCTGATATTAATGTAAACGTACTTCTTTTGTGCGAGAGAGAGATTTGACTTTACGACAGTGGCGTTACGCAGCAAGCCTTGAGAGGGCGACAGAGAACATATATCTACAAAGTTCAGGAGTGTGACTTTAACGCTTGAGCTGCAGTGGAGAAAAAACTACAAAGATGGCGTCGGCTCAGTAATGGCACTCGTTTGAAACGGCTTTGGGATCAACTTTATACTTTTCTTTAAGACATGAGCAGATCTTCTTCTTTGACGGTGTATGGTGGACTGCTCCGTTGACTGTCATGTTGCTCTGATTGGTCCTAGTGCTCTCCAGTTGTGTGCAGAGACAATTTGAAAGACAACCATAGTATCTACAACTGAGGTCTGTCTATAGGTTGTGGCCAGACTATATATTTACATATATAAGATGGCTTTCCAGGCTATAAATCTCTAAGAAATGTGTGTAAATCTGTTTTAAGTCAAATTTTATGTGTTTATTTGTGAGTTTGAAGGACACCAACCTAATTTTTCATCCACTGAATCCTGTACAGATCCTTTCAACAATGAGCTAAACACAACCGCTGACACAAATAAAAACACATCTAAACTGAATTAAAGCTGAAAGTTCTGGATATTAGAAAGATCCCGCGGGAATGTCGGCTATAAAGATTGGAACCAGACTTTGTAAAAAAGGACAGTTGGAACTGATTAAATAATCTCCCATTGAGCAGCATCCAAAGAGAAACAAAGCAACGCTCTGCATCAAAAAGCCGTTTCAGAAGTTATCTGATTACAGGGGTAATAACGCAGTCACGCTGAAATCTGAAACCTAAGATGTCATAAGCTGTCTGCTCCTTCTCGCTTCATTTTTGCTCGAACAAAATCAGCGTTGGATTGATCTTGTGTGTAGGTTAAAAAGGGATAAAGGACTTTCTAACAAAGTTCGCAAGGGAGTCAAGTTAATTAGTGGTTCTGATGGAGCGGGAGGTGTGAAGCAAACCTGTAAAAAAGAGAAACGGATGATAAAAACCACAAAGAGTAAACCACAAACGGGCTCCAAAGGGGACAAGTCTTTGGTTTCTCTGTCAATACTTGCTCACACACACTAAATGTTGGATTGATCACCAATTCCACATGATTTCCATCAGACATTTTTCATCCCAGCTTGTTTCTATTGTAGTTGATAATCGCTCTGTGTCACTTTGGTTGTAGCAGCTTAAAATAGTAAAACCCTACAAAAAACAAAAGTTGTAAACAAACGGCTGAGACAGCTTTTGTAATAACAAGATGACAGAATTGGGTTTCATTAATGTCACAAAACACGATTAGTTTTCACTTTAATCTCAACTAAACTGCTCTGATGAGCTTGTTAGTAGTTTAAAACTCCTTTTTTTACCTCTCCAAGGGCTTGTTGACTGAGTGCGTAAGCAGGTGCCGTCTGCAGGTAATAGAAGTGCAAATGTTGCCTCAAATTTGGAAGTAATTTCACTCCTCGCTCGCAAAGTTTCATCATACGCAGGAAACATTGTACTTAACCGCTTCTCATATCTGCCAGGTATCATAAGTGGATAAATGACTTAAAGGAGTTAAAATAAAACCTTAAAGCTGCATTTCCACATTTTACAACTCTGAAATAGAAGAGAGATAATCCTCTGAAATGATTTAGAAATGATTATCCCTGTTTACTGAGACATATAGCTCAGGATGTTAGCCAATCTCTTCACCTTAATAGTTGATGGCAATAAATTAGCTTTCCTGGAAAAGAAGTCTCATGGCAACTCAGCAATAAAATTACCTTTCAATATGCCGGGTCCCATGTGTGACCAATGCAGAACGTGCCTCTCAAGCATTAAGTCTAATTAAATAAACAAGACTGGAAGCCAGTAAAACAGTGACAGTTTAATTTGCTGACAGTTGCTGTTGTTGTTTTGGCACTAATGGTACATGAATGCAATTATACAGCTTGTAGTGGGTATTTTTTGGTTATTTTGATGTGTGTTTCGTGATAAATGTTATAGATTCTTACCACCTCAGCCATTAGAGTTTTCTCTTGTTTTTACATCCTTCACAGCTCGAGAGCTAGCAGCTAGTCTGTGTGAAACCAAAACCAATGACCTGTAATAAAAGCTCCTACGTTTCATTGAAATACAATTATACAAACCTTTACACTGCCATTCATTTTGCATGACATATCTATTTAAATAGATTTCTGTGGTTATTTATGAGCAAAAGCATCACCAGCAGCAGCAAAATGTCACGCTTCCTTTGCATCCAGGGGTCAAGTTTGAAAGGAAGCTCTTAAAGGTTCAATATCATGCATTTATACACCTTTCAGAGGGACGATAGGCAACTATATGATAAAATATTACCATTGGAACTATGGAGATTTGTTCTGAAAAATGAGTTATTTTCTTGAGACATTTTTTCAACCCGGAAATGAGACGCTTGGATTGGATGAAATCTCACATCCAGCAGCGTGAGTTCCACCCATTTCATGACATAACCCCAGATCCCCAGAAAAGCATCATGGGCCATGAAGAAGACGAAGAATGAAGCATGCAGCTTCAGCAACACACATGGCCAGCAGCGGACTGGCCATCAGGAGCACCTGGACATTTCCCGATGGCCTGGCCGCCGAACTGGCCTACTTGGCGATTGCTGACGGCCAGGTTCGTTATGTGACTCATTAGCACATTCCCGGCATGAATTATTGTCTCAGTCCTTCCCTGACGCTCACCCACCAAACTATGTAACCATTCAGCTAGCTGCTAGCTTAGCGGCTAGCATTTTGTTTTTACTTATTGCTCTGGCCTCTCCTTCGGGTAGTTTTAATGCTGTAAGTAATCTGTCTGAAAACCCACTCTGGTACTGGCTGTGGTTTAATAATCAGTCAAATCACAAACACATTCTAGCTCCATTTTTGCGAGTTCTTGAAGATAAAATCCAACCATTTCTGCTGATTAAAGTCTGCTTTAGGAAGACTGAACAATTCCTGAACCTCTTGCTGCCAAAAACGCATTTTTGCATTCCAGGCATCATGAAAAGTGCAGACTAGCTAAGCAGAAAATCACTTCTTTGGAGACTGTGGGGATTAAGTCATCCACTCGCTGCTTGCAACTCAAAGAGAGTGGGTGTTAGTGTTTACAGTCCAGGGGCGGAGTGCACCAGCTGGGCGTAAGCCCAGGCGCAGCTATGACTGGTCCTAGTTTGTGTTGGTGCGCTCGGTCTAATCTCCAGTCCTTACGTCTGGCTTAGCTAAGTCTTAGAGACTTAGCTAAGTCAGACGTAACGGTTAAGACTGGCTTAAGTTATGCCCAGCTGGTGCACTCCGCCCCAGGGGAGGAACATGTAGGCTAGGCACTTCCTTGAAGTGGAGGGTCAGGAAATGGTGACGCAAACCGGGTCCATTTAGCAATTTGCAATTACTTGGCGGACCAGCAGCGAATCTACATCTGAGACAGAAAAATGCACGTGTGAAGCAACAAAACCTGCTTTGGAGGTGTTTTTTGACAAGGAAATAACAGTTCAACATGGTCAAATGCTCCAAAACGTTGATTTTCTATGATGTAAGCTCTTTAGAATTTCAGACAAAAATTCTATGTAGTAAAAAAAAAACTGATGGTGATATAAAAATGAACATGTTTGATGTTTTAAGGTGAAAGTAAACCATCTTAAAGTCTGGACCATGCTTGTAAGCTACAGAGAGACTTGACTAAATGGATCCAACTCCACAGTTGATTTCTTCTGTCTTTCACCTTGGATGCTCAGATACAGTGGAAGTATGAGTATGAAGCCATATTATTTCTATTTGTAGATCCACCGTTCCAGATGCAATCAAAAGATTCCCCAAAAAGAGGTAATTCATCCATCTCCATGTCCAGCGTAAGGACCTCCAGTCCTGTTTATATTACATCTCCCTGCATGCTGGCTGTTTTATATGGCTGTGAGAGTTGGGAGTCTCTTCCCACCCAGAACTGGTGAGCATGACGCTGGCAGGAAATTAAAAATATCAAATACTTTGCAGATATGCTGCCTGGGTGAGTCAAGTAGAACTGCGCAGCATGACCTCTGTGCTGACATTCAATCAGCACCGAGGGGGCGTTCGGGTGAGAATAAGCCGCTTGAACGACAGCGCTAAAAGGGGTCAGGAAGTCCAAGGCTTTTGATCAATAAATGTGAGCAAGCATACACAGGATTCATGCCTGAAATACACATAGATGCCGTGAACTTTACCTGTTCATTAGAAGGCAGCACATCCTCTGCTGTCTGAGTTCCACAAAAATATCACAGACTCTCTGCCCTTTGAACACAAACAAATCCTCCTTATTGTACATCATCAGAGGTATAACTGGGTTATGTGATCTCCCCGAGGCCACTCCACAACATTTAGCCATCCTTCTATCCATGCTAATAAACATCCCTGTCATTACTTCTGATGACTTCTCGAAGGCATTTCACTGAAAATAGAACTCGCTTGCTCAGTGGCTGACTGTAAAAAAAACATCCAGAGCTGGAAATGCTGCAAATGAAGAAGGTAAGAAGAAATGGAAAATCTGATCAAATGAGCCAATCCTCACGTTTGGCACTAATGACGAGCCTGGAGGAGAAGCCTGTTTCAGCTCGCCAGATGTGTGTGTGTAAGACTGTCGCCACGGTGATAAGGAGATAAAGCGAATGTGGCCCATTATAGGAAACGGTTTCAGCTAAAACTTTGAAATGATGCACGGAAGAGGATTTGTATCACTCTGAACAATTTTCCGAAGAATAATATTAGTTTCTAGTGAGGTCTCCTGTCTTTGAGGGTGAAATCCACTTTTTGCATCTTGTTCAGCTCATATAAACTTTATATTTGAGATTCATACGCTGACCTCTTTGATGGTGAGGAAAACAAAATTAACATCTTTGTGTCTTTGTTTATAAACCGGAATGTTTTTAAGTCTCGAAGATCATAGTTTTGGGTTAAACACGTGAAAAACAACAAATCAAAAACATCTGCATCACTGCAGAGGACTTGTGTTCCATTCTTGTTTGCAGAATTGTTGAAGCATGAGTGGAATGTTTAAGGTCAAAGGTCAAACATTGTCCAAGATTTTCTGCAGAATTCATGTTTCCATCAGTTACAAGTTGGTAAATAAACTGTATTTTTATTTAGCGCCTTCTAGAGTACCACTACCCCCCAAGGTACTTTACAACACAACAGTCATTCACCCTTTCTTACACACTGATGGTGATAAGCTACATTGTAGCCACAGCTACCCTAAGGCACACTGACAAAAGCCGTGATTTTGTAGCCTCCTTTAGCTTCCTCAAGCTAGTGTTCTCTCTGGTTTTAGCTCTTTGCTCTTGGCAGAATTATTTCGTACAATAAATAAAATCACTTGAAAACAGTATTTTCTAATTGCTCATTTTATCTTTGACAGATACCAACATTTGTTTGCTGGTTGGAAAAATTTAAGTGCGACAAATAAAAAAACAATAACATGAAATACGTACGGGCAAATCACTTTTTTCATCTGATTTTCCAGCATTCACTACATACAGCTGTGCATCTGATCATTTTACAGCCTTTATTGTAAAACAGATTCATTGTTAGCAATAGACCATATTAGCAGAGACACTTTCTGTAAGGAGTGCGAGTCAGATTCTGCTCCAGTAATGATGATAACATCACAGCAGCATCAGAAACACAAACAGCTGCAGAGTGAAGGAAGTCCTGATGAGCTGAAACCGTCTGCTGGACGAAAAGCTTCAGAAGATGTTTGTTGTTAAATCGGCTGAAATCACGGATGTGATCATTGAAGGGAACCATTTCCAGACAGGCACTGACTAGACATGTCCTATTTAATTAATTTATTAATTTATTTTCTCCATTTAATAAGGTCTCCCTGCAAAAACACAACTTTCTGTGGGCCCAATTACTTTCTATTTATTGAACAAGGCATTGCTGATTGATGTGTGTTCACAGTGGGTGATCCATGATTCATGGCTATTCTTTCTTTGAATATCATCATGCATGCTCCACATGTACTTTAATGAGTCATGACTGTAATTAGATCAATGAATAATTCATCTTGTTGGTGTTCCTTGCACATGAAGATCTGCATTGCTCATGTCCTTTTTAGTCACGGGCCAAACCGAGCCGGACGTCAGTCTCTGTAGGAACTTTTATTTCAGTGGTCACTTTAATTTCCATCAACTCTTTTTTTATTCAAGCTCATGAATTTTTATTTCATCCCTGCTGTAAACAGAGAACAAAAAAGAAGTATTGGAGCTTTAACCCTTCCAGAATCTCAGCTGCCTTTAGCGGATAATTACGTGACTCTAAGCCTTACCTCCAGCTGTTTGCATAACTGATTAAGATCATTTTAATTTCATTTCTCCAGTGTTTTTCTGTCCCAGAAGATGTTCTCACAAGTTCATGTAGATGAGCTGTTTCTCTTCCCTAGCTACATTTACATGGACACAAGTAATCAGAA
This sequence comes from Aphyosemion australe, assembly GCA_006937985.1. Taxonomy (NCBI): domain Eukaryota; kingdom Metazoa; phylum Chordata; class Actinopteri; order Cyprinodontiformes; family Nothobranchiidae; genus Aphyosemion; species Aphyosemion australe. Next base: position 960,505 of record SSNS01000079.1, read on the forward strand.
TGAATGCCTTATCAGATCAGAAATTCTTCATGTAAACATGTCAATCGGAATATTCTGATCCGATGCGGCCCGATCGGAATGAAATTTCATTCCAATTGAGAGAGAAACAAATAAAGAGAGTTTGAGTTTCCATCATCGCCCTACGGGCAGGTTTATGATACCCCTCCTTCACAAACAACATCACACGTCGGGGCTGTAACATAAGTGGGGGCTCGTCCGGGATGCTGAAAAGGATGACCGCAGAGCTGGGTCCACAGCTGAGGCTCAGGCCGACGATCGTAACAGTGGTTTTGTCTGATCATCATTCCGATTGACGTCCATGTACACACCCATTCGGATTGTTGGAATAAAATAATGCCCACTTCGCATGTGAGCAACTTCAGCGTGACGTCTTTCCACCTTTGCAGACGCTCAGGATGAGTCGAAAACATGGCGGGAGGTAAACAAAAGTGGTCTGTTGCCGACACTATTTTTTTACTGGAAACACTACGGGAGCTCGATATTATTGAACGTCTCGAAGGCTGAAAGGCTAGAAATGCCAAGTTACACACTCTAGTGTATCTAAAGATGTAGGAAGCGGGAATTCACCAAAGCTAGAGAATAAGAAATTAAATGCAAGGGAAAAGACAAGATGGCAATTGTTTACCATTTTTCTTCCAGGAAAGACAACTTTGCACATGCTCAACCTGTGGTGCGTGCATCGCGGCATGATCGGATCATTTCAACAGAGATTTGGGATTTCCGATCAACCAAGATTTTAATCGAATTGGGGAAATTTGGCGCGTGTAAACGTAGCTAGTGTCTCCTGAGACCTGCTCATAAACAAGAATCAGCACGTGCACAGATGCTCTGCTGCTGCCTTGCTCTAGAGCAGAGGCAGGGGCCGTTTCTCCCTCATCTCTCCCCCACCGTGCCCTTTGCTCCCCTCGTTTTCCACCTGTCTCTGATCCTCGGCCTCTTTTACATTTCAATCCACTGCCTGTTCCTCCTTGTCCTGACAGGGGATTGAGCGGAGAGAGAGGGGGGAAGAGAGGAGGAAAGAGGGAGTTGTCCCCTTTGGGTAACTAAGCGATTACCGTTTGAAAGATCCAATCCCTTGCATCATTCCTCTCACAACCACCTCTGCTCTCATATTACTCTGTGGGAACCCACTTCTGCCTCCTCTGCACGTCTGGCGCCTCTACTCTCCTTTTCTCTGTCTCTCTTTATCCGTTTATCCTTACTTCATTTATGACTCCCCTTGTTGTCTTTAATCCCACCCACAAGTAAGCCAGTTAATTCACCCTTCTTGTGTTTTCACCACCATTATGAACTAGGGATGAAATGACAAGACATCTTCCTTTGAGGGAAATCATGTGTCATATTTAAAAAGAAAAAAAAAAGCAATTCTTTATCTGTACGTGCACACAGACGCTTGCATTTTCTGCCTGTATGTATAAGCTTGTAAAGTCTATCCCAACACACGCTGAGCTTTTTGAGAAGCCATTTCTCCTTGCCTTATCAGTCTGAGTGAGTGTTGGATACTCCAGCAGCAGAGCCAGAACCCTCTGCCCAATGCTTAAGTGGAAGAAGACTAATCCCTCCTCTCCAGGCCCACATGGTAAACACCACCTCTCCAAAGTCACCCATGCAAATCCAGCCTGTCCATCCCATGGGGGGGAATGTTTGTAGGTGCCTGATCAAACAGTTAACACTAATAAGTTGAAGTAAGCCTGGAGGGGTGAGGGACTTTTGTATTTGCACTAAACAGGATTCCTGCATGAAGATTAGATGCATAAAGGTCAAGGCATGTTTATTTATAAGAACATTTGAAAAAAATGCTTTGACCAAAATCTTGCATAAAGGAAAAATAATATACCTGAGGATGAAATATTACCATTGGAAGAATATAAACTTTAAAGTGCACACACATTGAAATGCAAAGGCACCTAACCCTGGAGACAGGAGCAAAAGTGCCAGTAAGGTTTTTTTTCTAGACATATACAGTATATACAGTATATTTTGTTGTTTTTAAACCGTTTGAGATCAATTTTCAGATTTAAATTTGGAAAATTGTTTCCTTGCCAGAGATGATGTCAGTTTGATTTCTCTATTTGACTTTAAGGAAGAACGTCACGTCTCAAAAAGGAAAATTGTCCAAAAGGTGATAAACAAGGTCAGTATCTGCTCTAAGAAAATACAAATTAAATCAAACTTATTCATCACTTTAAAACACCTTGTTGACCAAAATGCTTAATAAAGATAAAAACACATCATAAGACCTATTACCTACTGTATATATGCTCAGATGTTTAGAATTGTTTTGATCTTGCATGTTGTAATGAATTCGTTCAACCTCATTTTGCAGAAATACATGTTGATTCTGACCAGACTGACAAGCTAACCGCTAGTTTAAATGGATCCAAATCCAAAATTGTGACCTTAAAGTGGTTTTAGCGAATCTGCAAACACGGTCACAGAGCACTCGCCCATCTCCTCATGTATCATAACTGATTCCACATCCACCAGAACTAGAAACCCACATTACCAGAGGAAACAAGAGAGTGCTAAACACCAGTCACCGTTTTCTACGTCCAAACGTCTCTTGTTGTCCGTGACTTCAAATGGTGTTTTTCTTTTTAGGACTCTGGTAGTTTGTCCTAAAGTTGAAGTGGTAGCAGCCGACTGTTTCTCCTTCTCTGATATTATTGAGCGGAGAACCTCTCACACCAGTGGTGTTCTGGTGATAAATAGACGAGTGCTTAATGAGTGGAGGACCCAGGGAAGTGCAGCGGTTTGGCGAGACCGAAAACCGAATGGTCCAATGGTTGCTTTCAATCCTAAACATGTTATTGGCGGAAGATTTTAGACAAATACGAAAGAACCACTTAACTATTTTTTTTTCCTTTTTTTATCTCCACAATTTATTTACAGCTATACTATGTTAGAACGTTGTTAAGAGGCATGAAAAAATGTGTTAAGCTAGCTTGTTTTCCAAATTTGCCATTGCAGCTCTAAAGCCTCACAGCTGTTTATACAAACTATTTTAAAACCTTTACATCAGGGGTCAACTCCCTTCCCCGAGGGCCGGTATCCAACATTTATTAGTTGTTTCCCTGCTCCGACACACCTGATTCACCTGCTCATCAGGCTCTGCAGAAGCCTGTTAACCACCTGCTTATTAAAATCAGGTGTTATGAAGCAGGGTAACAACTAAAACATGATGAATACTGATAATGTAACATGGTTATACCAGCAGAAAAATGACTAAATATAATGGGACGTGCCCCAAGCGTCATGGCTAACTGCTAATATTCTTCCCACTGTCGCTACATGCTTGCTTAGTATGAGGATTGTATCAACGCACTGACACTAGTCAGTGTCTTGATGCATTCTGCTGGGTTCCTTATATAGGAAACCTTTTTACTGATTGGCTTAATGAACTGAACTGTATTGGAATGTTTACTTTGTGAAGTGCCTTGAGACGACTCTTGTCGTGATTTGGCGCTATAGAAATAAACTGAATTGAATTGAATTAATATCTAGAAATAAACATGCTCAAATGGGTGTAACGTGAAAGTGATGGCAATAGCTGTTAGCTCATCAGTCAGTTAATCTGTGTTCAAAACTATTTTTGTAACAGGTAGAATATTATTTATTCATAACTTTTCACTTCAAAGGATCAGAATGATCCGTAACCTAATGAACCCTAACCCTAACAACATTGCTTGTGTTTTAATACATTGATAATTAAAAACAGTTAGAAAATCAAAGTAAAAATATTGCAAAGTGCTTTTTTCTAACATTTTATATTTTTAACACTCTCTACAGATCTGAAACATCAAACACTGGCACTAGAGACATCCTTTTCCCCAAAAAGACAGGTTAAACGAGGACAGTCCGACTGATTACAACCCAGACACCGGCCCATTAAAGTTTTATTCTGTTTTCGCTTTGTAGTGCATCGCAGGAGGAGTTTGACACCAGTCTATGAAAGCTTTCTTGTTCCCAAAGGGTTACTGGAGACCATTATCAGCATGGCTTGCTGTTATGAACAAAGGTATTAAACAGGAGAAGGTCAGATGCAAAAAGAGATCTGCCACACGGTGTGACGAGTCTTTGATGGGGAAATTTATCAAAATCACCACCGTATCTGGCAGCGCTGTGATTTTTTTTCAATGTAACACTTCCTTTAGCAATTTTTGGACACATTTTGAAGGTGGGTGGATGGTTAGAGGAACATGGTAGCAAATTGAAATTCATTGAAGTGAGCTTTGCATACACACTTCACTCTGCTCTGCATGGGTGGTTGGCTTTGTACTTAATCAAGTCTGCAAAAAAATGACCTACATAATCAATTTTTTTTTCTGTGAGGTGGCAAAAACGTGTAATATGAGTTTTATTTTGCATTTTTCTGTCATACAGAATCAGTTCAGCACAAATACAATTTCAGTATGATAAAAGCAAAAAACACTAGATTGCTTCATCCTGGAAGCATCTTTTTGCTTGAAGGCTGAGTTATTTACAGGAAATCTTCCTTGAACTCCTTAAACACTGAAAATAAATAACCTTATAAAAGTAAATAGATGTGCTTTTTTTTCCCAATGTCTCCAATTAAGCTGAAAGCTCAAAAACAGATTTGATTAAACGTGTTTATTCAGGCAAACAAACATCTCACACAACCTCAGCAATCAGCCTCCGTAGCTGGATTAGGGTTGATCAAAGTTCAAGTCTGTTTGAATCCCTAAAGAAGACGCTGGGGAGGCTAGAAGCACGTGCTAGCTAATTCACATTCAAAAATAAACAGAGAGGAAGAACTGCAAAACCGAATAACATCAGATTCCAGGCTGTGGAGATGGAACGAGACAGGTCTGGGCAGTACGAGAGCTCCATTAGCCGTACCCTACATCCTCACGATTGCAGCACATTCAGGCTGCTCATCAATCTTTCAGGACGTTTACGTGTGAATGCGAGGTGGGTTTGGGAGTGGAACAGGGCCAGGTTCTGAGCTGATCCAAACAAGCGCAGACAAGCCGCAGCAGCTGGCTGGGCTCGGTTGATCTGCTCTGGTCTGGTGGACGGCCACAAGAGGAGCTCAACCTGTTTGTCTTTCTGAGCAGCAACAAAACAGAGCGGCGCCGCGGAGCCGGTGCCAATACTTTGGCCACAGTCGTTGCGTGCATGTGTGTCGGACGCTTCAGTAACAACAGGGGATGTGGAAACGGGAGAAGCATGCTGATAGAGTGTGTTTCTCTGAACCCACACGGCACTTTGATCCATTTTTACACGTCTAATGCAACACACACACACACACGGAGGATTTTTTTTCCGCGCTGTCAGCTGTCAGTGAATACACCATGACTGGCTGCTGTCTCTTTCACTTCAAAGCTGGTCACCCCTCAAAAAAAGAAACGTTATTTTCTGTCAAAAATATGTTACAGGTTTAACCGCCCGATGTAACTGTCAGGAAAAACTAATGAGCATCAATTCTCATTCTTCACTTCTCCCCTCACACACACACACAAAAGCCCCAGCATCAAATCTTTAGCTCCAGCAGCCAGAGACGTACTCTACTACATAGCAGGATCAGGCACTCTGTTACTGATCCTGTTTGTTTCTGTATTTCCATGGAGTCGAGTGTCCTTGGAGCACAGTCGGAATGTTGTGGGGGAGCGTAGAATCTTTGGATAAAAGATCTGCTGTGTAGGATGTGTTCACCAGTAGAGAAAGATAAAAGGGCGATGTAAAGTCTTTAGAAAGCAATTCACATAGTCTGTTACCATGTAGATTTGAAAAATAGCAGCAACTCATTTGAAGCATTTCTTTTTTTAAATCATCAAAATGCATTAGTATGGAAGCCCATTCCTGCCACTCTGATGAAAAACATAATTTTTATCTCATAATTATGACTTGGATATCTCATAATACAAATTGTAAATTTTTTTATCAGAGTGGCAGGAATGGGCTTCCATACTATTATGTATTCAGAAAATAATTTTAGTTTTGGGGGATGGATTTCATTTATTGGCGTAAATTGGGAATAGCATCCCAGAGTGCTGTTCGCTTTTTGAGTGGCTCCAATTAACCTTTTTAATGATTGCACAGTAAGACGTGCTGGAATCCATCGGTAATCCAATCATTATTGTCTGACAGCTGTACTTGACTTTGTCCTGCCAGCCTGATAATTCACTTCATGTGCTTACCTGCTGAAGTCCATAATTACTTTGATTAGCATTGGAAATATGCTCTTTAAAGCTGCAATGGCAAATTTGGAAAACAATTTTTATTCATGTCTTTTAACAACGTTCTAACATCATATAGCTATAAATATATTGTGGAGATAAAAAAAAAACGAAAAATTAAGTGTTTCTCTCGCATTTATCTAATAACCTCTGCCAATAACACGAAACACAAAAGAATTGGACCATCCGGTTGTCGGTCTCGCCGAACCACCACACTTATGCACTTCCCTGGGTCCCCCACTCATTACGCACTCATGTATTTATCAACAGAACACCACTGGTGTGAGAGGTTCTCCGCTCAATAATATCAGAGAAGGAGAACCAGCCGGCTGCTACAAGACGTTTGGATGTAGAAAACGGTGACTGGTGTTTAGCGCTCTCTTGTCTCGTCCGGCAATGCGGGTTTCCGGTTCCGGCAGAATCGTCTCAGGGAAGATACCCGAGGGGAGGGGTGAGTGTTCCGTGACCATGTTTGCGTTCAAAACCTAGCTGTTCTGTACATTCACCATAACAGCTTTAAAACAGCAAACATGAGTCCCGGTCGCTCAATTAAACAAAGTTAAAAATCCATTTGAACCATTTGAAAGAACGATGTTAAGTGCACCACTAGTTAATTTTTTAAAAATGTGAATAATAATGTTTGCCACCAGTAATTTTACAGGGTTGCAGGATGCCTGGTGTCCCCCACTTCTTGTCATTGAGTGAAATTCAAGGAACGCCCTTTATCAGCAATCCACAGAAACACATTCATCAACATTTATGCATGCTTAGTTTCACTTTAAGTTCAATTTAGTACCACTGATCAACCCAAGTGTTAGTTTTAAAACGTCAAGGGAACGAACATAATCAAGGAAAATAATAGACATTAGAAGAACGTACAGATTTTCCACAAAAAATCCAAACATTTGGACATCAGAGGTTGAAATTGAAATAGGCAGCAAAGACACTATAGCTACTATATAATTTACCAAAACACAGAACCTTTTTTTATTCACGATACAAAGTAAAATGTAGAATGGTAAGTTTTTTCTTTGTCAGAAAACTAACATTCACATTTAAAGAAAGATGAAAAGAAGAAATAGACTGTGGAATGAAATAAAGGTGTACAAGGACACAGTTAGTGGTGTTTGAGCTTTTCGTTGACAAAAAAGCACCTCTTATACATTCATTGCAGTCAAAAGACAGTATCATTGAAAGTTTAGGCTAGTCAGATGTCTGACTCTGATAAATGGCATCATATTGAACATAGAAGGACATCAAACATAGTTATAAAAAGAATGTTAGCTAAATTCATTTCTGTGGATTTGTTTGATCTATAATTTGTACCTAATCCACACCTTTTGAATCTTTTTGGAACTAAATGATTCCTCAGACCAGAAAAGTGCGTCATACCATCATCATCAGGCAAAACTCCATAGCATCACGAGAACACATTAGCTACGTCTCAACTTTAAGAGTTCTGGGAAATTTCTGGGAATAGGGAAGGTGACTGGAAAATATGACGGCTCGGTTCTCTCAGCAGTTGTGTCTGCATACAAAAATCGTCCCTTTCAAGACTTTGATGTCAGCTTATCGCGACTGTTTCGGTATTGACGTCACTGATCAACGCAAAAAGGGTCCACGCACAATAAATACATTAAAGGTTTTATTCTTGCCAGAGTACGCTGTCATTTAACGATTCATGGGAACCGGGAGAGCGGCTGTGTGACGAAAAAAGCGGCGTTCAATATTCAGAAAAAGCAAAATTGATATGGCGCTCTATTGGAGACCACAGAGGGACCAAAATTACATTCACTGTTAATGAATTTCTGCCACATTTTTCTGCGTTGAGAGTTTAAAAAATGGTGATTTCACCAGCAACTTTTCCAATTTTACAATTTGGCGACATCTGCCGATTTAATTTCCCATTGAGTTACAACCAATCAGCATGAGTTCACCACAAGCCCCGCCCAGCAACAATACCTGGCCATTTCAGAGTACCCCAGTACAGTTGGTCCCTGAAATGGTCGTGTTGGGCCAGCCCTGTGAATTGGAGACACAGACATGCCACGAATGTCCGGTAAAATCATCCGGAAGTTCCAACAGTGGAAACAAACCTTTTGTTTGTGAGAGAACTTTTCAGTTTCAGGGCGCTCAGATCGGCAACATTAGCGATCTCTGTGTCTTTCTCTGCAACATTAATGTTTCTACCTTTATGTGTATGAAAGAACTGACCTCTGACAACGGAAATTTCCATTCTGTACAGCCACTATCTCACAGGACTGCGACTGTATTTGCACGGAGGTTTCCAAAACAATTCTCAATTTTCTTGCATCAACTCCTTTACTGTCATTTTTTGACAATTTTTCCCATAAAAAACTATCAGAAGCATCTGGAACCCGTCTGGAGATTTGAAAATAAAAGAGAGAGAATCTCACACTTCGAGTGCAACACATTTTAGATCAATCACAGATAAATTGTGAACAGGCTCAACAAAAAAATATGATTAAATTTCAATTTATCTTGTAAAAATTGATCAACTCACTGGAACATGTTTGATTATTATAAAGTCCTTTTACTTTTCATTCCTTAAACTAGCATAAATAACAAAAATTTGAAAGGCGAGTCCCGGTAAAGTGGGTAATTTATCTTGTGTGAGACGAGTTGTTCCATACTGCAATGCAACAAAGAGGCCTCAACAAAAGTATGAATGAGGCGACATAAAAAGAAGTCCTGAAACTGCACATCCGGATTTTCATTCGCTAAAAACACATTTTTCTTCCGGACACTTTCTTCTGAATAAAAGAAGTGCTGTGCTAATTACTGTGGTTTAAAAATGGTCTTAAAAAAGGTGTGTTCATCTGATCCTCTGAATAACTACACCCATACTGTAAGGTGAAGCTTTTTTCAGCTCAGCTTCCAGCTATAATGTTAATTTACAGACAAAATTTGAATCCAAAGAAATGAGAGCATGCAAATTATGAGATGGAATTGAAGTTTTTATGGGTGACAATGAAGTGAAAATTAATGATAATTAATCACTCTGAGAAGAAATGAATGTGATTGTTCTGCCGGTGCAAAACAGCCCTAATGAAGTGTGACAATATCAATTATTGCATTTTGGGAACGAGATGGTGGGAGTCGGGGAGGGTAAGGAGCAGGGAATGCACATTTCTAACACTGAAGGAGCGACGTTTAAATCAACACTGTGATGTAGAACGTGTTTGAAAACAGTTCACACTCCGCTGCGTGGCTAAGAAGGTCAATCTCAGGATGGCAACAGAGCAGTGTGTCTAATGATTTATCTTCCTAATCTGATGCAGATCATTAGACGGAGCCCCCTGTACAAGCAAAGCAAGGCAAGCACGGAAACATCACTAAAGCAAATGAAAATAAATAAATAAAAAGACTCAGGGCTTTTTAATTATGTTTGAAAGTCAAGAGAATACATTCAAATTCACCAAATAGACTTTAAATCAAATGCTGATTAAACTACACAGCGTTGTTTTTAATAAAGATGTATTTATTGCAAAGTTGTGTTCCTCTTTAGTCCCTTTCTGTGCAAAAATTGAGCAAGGAAGAGCTAAAAACATGAACGAGTGATTGAGTTTTCCTATTAACAGGGAGTGATCAGGATGGGTTTGTGGGACCAGGTGGCAGGCTTTGTGAGCGAACCAACCCAGCTGAGACTCAGCCACAAAGCTGGGAAGCCACCAGCTCAACAGATGCACATATGGAGGAATGCAAGCTTTCCCGCGGAGGGGAATTTGTGTTTGTGGACACTGCTGGAGTCTGGTTATAAATGAACACGGCTCACTGGGGCAGCTGGACCGAGCATTGTGGGGCAGCTGGTAATTTGGAGCCTCGCGACGAGCCGTTGGTCAGCACAGCTGTCTCAGCTGAGGTGGTGAAACTGTTGCAGGGTTGCATGGCAGAACATGCATCTGAACGCATGTCCACATCTGTGCATGGATGCACATCCCCTTTTGCAAGGGTAAAAAAACAAGCACCAGGGGCAGCTCATCACAAATCCTTAAGGTAGACAGGGGGAATAAACAGGGCTGGAGCTGAAATGACACTTCACTGAAATATTGATCATCCTCCACAGCAGAGGAAGAGTATACAGACAGGATGGATGGAACAGAAGAGCATACATATGAGTGTAGGCACCATGCATGCAGCATTACATAAAGCTGCTTTACTTGCTGCATAATTTATTTAAATAGATTCTGAGTTGAAATAAGCACTTTCTGTATGTGAAGCACAAAAAGTGGTCAAACCACACTTCTGCAGATATAGCTGCAGCTCTGGTTCCTACAACAGGTTTGAAAACGCTATTTATCCCTGCTAAAAGACATACAAGATAGAAGCATTAGCATTAGCCGTGGATAGAAAATATATAGGGCAATGCTAGGGTCAGAAAAAGCTACAACGAGCTATGTCACACCTGCTGATGACCCTGCTGTGGCCCTTTAAGAGCGTAGGCCCACTTTAAGAAAGAAACGAGAAGGTGAGGAAGTATCATATGCAAGTTGTAGGTTTTAAACAAAAAAGTGGTTTCTCTTACAACAGAGAAGTCTTTAAAATAGCATAAGGAATCAAGTGGCTTTTAACAAATCAATTAGCACTATCTCCCTGTTATCTAGCTGACTGAGGGTTCAGAGGGAGGGGAAGCAAAGACTAAAAGCACTGGAAGGAGGGAGAGGACGTGTGGAAGGAAGAAGAAAAAAAAGAAGAGGCTTTTGTTTTGCTCTTACTGCCTCGGTCTAATTAGACAGAGCAGAGTGAGCAGAATCTCAATGGCAGGATGCACGGAGTAACAGATGTAGAGAGGACGACATACAGAAATACTAACCTGTGTCTGTACACAGCAGAAAGCTAAAGGTAAATATTATCTTTGAGTACCAGATGGGAGACAAGCACAGCTAACACAAAAAAAATGATTCCAACCACAAGCAAAGGGTGAGTTAGGAGAGAGGCTGCAGAGTGGAACAACCGGTGGCTCCCCACCCTGTTGAACTATTGACAAGGTGGGTACCTGATGCTCTGTACTATCGATGCTCTTTTCTGAGTGACAGCTTGGCTTACAGGATAATCATTTCTCTGTGGAATTACAGCCTTCACTCCTAGACTTTCTCTTCTTAAAGACAGAGTGACTTGTGAAAACTATTGGTTAAGGCGTTGTGTATGTTTAAGTGTGTCAGATAGTTGAAATGTCGATTCGAGGCTACTGTACCAGCACTAATTCTCAAAATAGAGCAAGAAAGGTTTGCAGCCTAGACAAAGGTATTTCTATTTTGACACACTGTCTTTGTGCTTTAATGGCAGCAACACAAGATGGCAAATTTGTGCTAAACTAGATTTTATTCCTGCAGAATTAAAGAATGAAGAACTTCTTGTATTGGCGGTTTTCAAACTTTAAATCTGGTTAAAACACACAATAATATGGTTTACATTATTTCTTTATCTTTCTTTAAAGTGACTGTTTGTATTTTCCCTGGCGATAGGGGGCAGTATATACCAAAATCATTGCAACCAAGCAGTTTTTTTGTGTTTGAGTACGACCTTACCAGCAAAATGACAAGTATCAGACTTCCTTTCGTCACTGGCAACGAGCGAAGACGTAAATGTTTAAAACAACGTTTATGAATGGAAAAAGTTTTGTAACTGCTTGTTACAAATCAGTAAATGTGTTTTGTCCTCATGGGCTCCCATAGAAGCAAACATGGCGACTAATGGTAAATGGCCTGTATTTGTATAGCGCCTTCTTAGGGTTCTACAACCCCCCAAGGCGCTTCACAACACAATCAGTCATTCACCCAAGACTCTAAATGACGAGCGAAGATGAATCATACACAGTAAGTTGATAAGTAGAAAAATACATTTCACTGTAATATTGAGTTGTTGGTAATTGTAAAAGTAGCTTGAGATATTTTTAGAGCCAACTATTTGCTTCTAATTCACCGTTAGCATTGTTAGCTCAACGTTGGCCATTTTGAAAGGAGAAAAACTGACAAGCCGCCAGCCGTTTCAATATAACCTTGCTTCCAACATAATTGAGACATTAGACTGTTTTGTGGTTATTACACTAGAATTTTTACTTACTGTTCCTTTAAATATACAGAGTTAAATGATAAACTTACATGCATGGGATTTTTGGGACACCCTGACGGAGGCGAGGCTGTCGAGCCCTGGCGCCACCGGTCCCTCCGACCACCACCAGAATGTTAGAATGTTTTTGACCACCCCAAGCGTTGGTTTGTGTCTCTTTCAGAGAAGTGGTATAGGGCCTACCATCATCTCATCATCTGAAACTACCACCGTCAACACTTGTATTGATGGGTTGAGCTGATTGTGGGTTGGAAACCAGTAATTCAGTCTTTCCTAGTGGAAACCCCTGACTTTCAGACGTGTTTTAATAGAAGACATTTTTTCCCTAAAAGAACAACAATGTAAGCTGTGAATTCCCTCAAACATGACATGAGTGGACAAAAATTCACATTTAGATTTAAATCCCCCTGAGCCATCTACATTTTGATTCAGTGATTATAAACAAATTACAGGTATTGTTACTAAAAATGTTACATTTATACATTTAGTCCCAACCACACTTATTCCTCCCATATCGTCATAATTCTAGATTCACGGTTCAACTTGGCAAAAATCAAACATAAAGTAACAGATTTGTTATGTAAACTGTATTACAGTTTTTCTCCATTGGTTTGGCTCATTTCTTGAAACAGAAATGACATTCTCAAAATAACACAGACAAACCTCCAAACCTCTTGACAAATGTTCACAACAGAATGGCATTTCTCATTCATTTAATCAAACGGCAAATGCCTTAGTACATGTCTCAATTGTCTCAGTGCATCTTTGCAAATGATTAAGTACAAGTAGCCTACAGTTATACAGTTAGCCCACATTTAGCACATTTTCCAAATGAATAGATCTTGTAGATCTAAACTGATTAGTTGATTATCAGTCCAATGATCATTCTCTCCAAAACATGTCAGCATGATTTCATTGTATAAGTACTCGCATGCACAACTGTCTGTTCAATTGTCAAAACTGGTCAAGAACATAGTACCATGAATATCATATATGAATGTCTTTGAATATTTGATACATTGATGACAGTCATTGACAGTCAGGTGAAACTAGACTATAAATATAAACACAATAAGCATCTCCACAATAGACCGGGTTTTGAAGCAGCATCAGATGACAATGAAACAAATCTACAAGGTACCATTTGAGAGGAACTCTGACAGAGTGAAGGAGCTGCGGTACCAGTATGTAAATGTAAGTCAGTTACTGGTTGTTTCTCATTATAACCTTACCTGTAATCACAGTAAGCAGTAGTTCACTTATTTGGTTTCAATACCTCCTTTACCTGATTTCAGAATCAGTATTTGCTTCATCTGACTTCAACAATTTCAACAGAAAACCGCAGTTTACTGTATTATACAATTATCATTATGATACTTATATCATACATCATTGTCTATTGTTGGTCCTCTGCCATAGTGACAAAACATCTAAACGTTTTGTATGGCAGTACTCACACAATGCCAAAGGGACGATGCATTTTGGGGGCACTGACTATTCAGATTAGAAAGGAATGCAGTTTCGACACATGAGTGAACTGTTTTAGGAGAGATATGAGCTTTTGCAGGTGAACCATGTTGTTGTGATCAACCATCCAGGTTTATTTTGACAAAAGCACCAAGAATGATGAGAATGTCCGATCTGTGTGGAGAAATGAGCCAAAGCTATTGAGAAGGATCTTTGCCATTTTGGAGACACTGACTGTTTAAATGAGAAAGGGATTTAGATTGAAGCCTGACCTAACAGTTCTGGAAGAGATATGAGCTTTTGCAGGTGAGCTATAGTGTTGTGAACATTTGCCAAGAGGTTTGGAGGTTTGTCCATGTTATTTTGAGAATGTCATTTCTGTTTCAAGAAATGGGCCAAACCAATGGAGAAAAACTGTAAGAATAATTTCCTGCTTTAGCAGCTTTATCCAACCCACTGTACCCCTGTTCTCTTCATTCTAAAATAAAAAATAAATAAAAGCACGTTCACACAACGTATTGATCTATATTGGATCTGCATGCTCTTTGAAAATGACTCTGAAGCTACATCAATCACTTCAGACAAGAGGAGATCAAAGTAAAAAATTCCATGCTTGTGCTTTTGTCGGAACCTTTAGGAAGTGTTGAACATATACTTTACATTTCCTTGACACCAAAGGCTTTTGGGAATTTTTAATAGGCAAACACCTCAGTGTGTTCTTTAGGATCAAGTCGTTGCATTCATCTAAGTGGAGGTCCACCATAATGTCGCCATAGAATACAGATGAATGAACTCAGACTGAATTAATATTTTATGAGTCCCAGTTACACTGTTTTAAGCAACTTTGGGCTTCTTTTTTATTGTCAAAATTGTATTATAATTGAAAATCTACAGACGTGGACAAAGTTGTACCCTTTGATAGACGTTTTTGTTGGTCTTTTGTTACCATTCGGATTATCCCTCTCTTTAATTTGTCATCCATTTTCCTCCTGTGGCCACGTCCAGGGAGGTTGGCTACAGTCCCATGGATCTTAAATGTCTGAATAACATGTTCAGCTGTAGTCACAGAAACATCTAGCTGCTTGGAGGTCTTATAGCCTTTACCTTTAACATGCTTGTCTATAATGTTCTTTCTAATCTCCTGAGACAACTCTTTCCTTCACGTCCTCTGGTTCATGTTGAGTGTGGTACACACCCTGTCACCAAACAACACAGTGACTACCTGGAGCCCTAGCTATAGGCCCACTGACTGATTACAAGATTGATTTTCTAGGGTTACCATCATTTTGTCCGGGTCTGTTCCATGAGTTTATTTTTTTAAATAATTCCTTTGAAGCATGTTTGAAAAGCAACATCTGACTTTCATTGGTTAAATTTCATAGAATTTTTATTTATTATTACTTTAGTCAAATTCAAGTTATTTCTGTGACCAGTGTGAGTTTTTCTTTCATTGTCCACATCTGTATTTATTTCCCAAACAGATTAAATTAATATAACTTAAATTACTCAGAGGTTTTAGTCCAATAAACACTCTCAAAATGTTGTTATTTGAAATGTTTTAGGATGTGAATATGAAACAGCTGATTTGTTGTGTTTCTAGGGACAGAGGAGACCCTCACAAAGACGCTTTGTTCAGCGGCTGCTTACTGAGATCTAAGGTAGGTAGAGTCATTAAATATTGAGCAGCAATTCAAATGGAGCTGTCAAACTGTGAATGAGTATTGCTCACTTGAAAGTGAGATAATCCATCAACACATTTAAACCTGCAAACACTGATTTCCTCTTGACATTAGTTTCAACACTTCAGTTTAAAAAATACATTAATAATGTCATTTAGCTTCCACTTCCTGAACCTGTTTATTTATGATTATACGTGTGTGTGTGTGTGTGTGTGTGTGTGTGTGTGTGTGTGTGTGTGTGTGTGTGTGTGTGTGTGTGTGTGTGTGCGCTGTTCGCATAACAAAGAGAAAACATTATGAAAAGATGAAAACTCAACTCTGTGATGTGATATATTGTAGAGAATAAATGTGCACTGGCTTTTAAATATTAAATTAAATTCAGATTAACTGAATACAGACTGCATTTACTTCCCATTTTTAATGTTAAAATATAAATATTGAAACTTGATTTGCCACTTTATTGTTTAAGGGTTTCATAATTACACACAGTGATTACAATGGAGAACAAAATGCGTGTTTGCTTCTATTTGGGCTGATCTGTGAGGGCCTCATCATTCCAACACATTAAACTAATATATGGTTGACCTACCAATATTATCAGACAATGTTGGCATTAAAATGTAATATCGGAAATTGGTTTTCACTCTTTTAATGACACAACCTTTACATATCATCCATCCATTCTCCTCCACTTATCTGGTCATAAAAAGTCATAAAATTATAAAATGATCATAAATCAAACTACAAAAATATCATAAAACAACAGAAAGATAAAGTCGTTGTACTGATGGAAAAAAAACTAAAGTTTTAAGTAAAAGCAGCTGATTTTTAAAGGTGATCAGACATGTCAATACTATGTAAGGATAAAGGAAGTTCATTCCAAAGTCAGGGTGCAACAGCCTGGAAAGAGCGATCACCTCGACTTTTCTATCTGGTCTTTGGAATTTCTAGAAGGTTCTAGTTGTGGACCTGAGGGCTCGGGTTAGAGCATTAGGCTTTAACAGTTCAGTAATATGAGGAGGAGCTTGTAGAGCCCTGAAAGTTCCAGTCAGAATTCTAAAGTTAATGGGTAACCAGTGCAGAGGCATCAGAATAGGAGTGATGTGAGCTCTTCTTGTTCCAGTTAAGATCCTCGCTGCAGAGTTCTGGACCTTTTTTGTTAAAACATGTGAAAAGTGTGTTACATTAATCTAGACTGGAGCAGATAAAGGCATGGAGAACCATTTCAAGTTCATGTTTTGACAAAGTGAAGCTATGAGATAGACTCATTACATGCAAAGCCCGACATTTAAGCCTTCATTTGTTATAATTGTGATGATTATGGCGTACAGCTGATGTAAACCCCATATTCAAAGTCTCAGACAATTAGGATATTGTCTCCTCTCACTCAAAATGTCAAAATATGACAGAGATAAAGTTTTTTTTAAGGTATTTTTGTTTGTTTGGCATAACTGGCCTAACTAATATTGAAATAACTGCCATATTTTGCACAACTAATGTTTAAAATGTAAGTGTGCGTGGTAGGAGATGTGTGATGATGATTTAGTTTTTCTTTTTTATGAGCAAGAACCCTGCACATATCGGCTCATATCGGTGTCAGACATTAAGAGTTGGACTGCATGGGTTTATCTGATATCAGTATAAAAAAGCCGATATCGAACATCCCTCATTAATTAACGCATTTTGTTAAATTTATTTTACGTGGAGGTTAGCCAACCTTAACCATGCCCTGAAAACATCCTAAAAACCAAAATTCATGGCTTTTCAATAATCCTTCAACTTCAAGTATATTTTTTCCAGGAACTGTAATTGCATTTTCTCATGATCAAGGCCTTTAACGAAGGAGGATTGGAGAACGAGAGGAATTTGAGTTCAGAGGAGCGAGACCTTTTACAATGAGGCCACAGTGAAGAACATGGACTGAAGAACACAGCATCAAAGACCGTTACATCACTTCCAGCAAGCCGTCGCAAAATTAGCTGACAAAAAAAAGGAATGACATTCTGTACCATATGCAGCAGCTCCAATAATCCCATTTAATATGAAACCTGGTGCAGATTGCAAAGACGCAACACATGTTTTTTAATGAGGGAGGCAATTAGACTGTGATTCTGAGGGTCCATGTGTATGAGACTGTTAATTTCAATTACAGAAGACATTAGTATCCACCTCAGCTCTCCTCCCTCTGTGGGGAAATCTTAGAACCTCAGAGTATGCAGGAGCATAACTATATTTAGAACAAGTACGTAGGTGAGCGTGCAATTAGAACCAGCACGAAATGAGAACATTTCAAGCTTTGGAAAATGAGAAAACAACCTCTGCAAACCCCATTTAATCTTCTTGAGCTCTGTCCTTCACCGACAGGAGGTGCTGACATTTCTCTCCAAAGGAAACCGTGTTGTTTAAGTGAAGGCTTCTTGTTTACAAATGGAGGCAACGCGTGATTTATCTGCAGCCATATATACGGGGATTGTACAAGACTAAAATAGCCTGAAGGCAAATGTCTCAGTTTCTACTCTTTTTTGTTATCGTACACTCAGAAGCATCACTATTTGATGGCTGATGATTAAGACATTGCCATTTTTAAACAGGAAGCTAACATTTGGTAACAGCTTCAGGAGGTGGCAGCTGCAAAATACTTGAGTCACCAAAACAGCCCAATAAAAAGAATCCCAGGCTCTGTGGTGTACCTCAGTGTTCATGTTATAAACAAAGATGTTCACGGCTTTATTTCCACCCTCTTCCAGGATGGAGACAGAGAAAACCGACACTGTTCCTGACAACTATACGTAGCAAGGTCATGTTTAGCTGAATGAAAGGAATGTTATTCAAGCCTCATTGCCTGGAAAACAAGAAGGGCAAAGAGGCATCGTAAAGTAAACCTAGTTCATTCTTCACAGGATTAAAGTGGAGTCTCTGTCACAAATGTAATGGAGTACATGCTCAACCCACCCACCAGTAAAGTTATAATGTTACAACCTACACTCATTGGAGGGAGCTGAAGGAGGATATGAAATCACGGACTGATGCCTGGTGACCTAACTTTGTTGCTACTGGACTTGCAACAATATTTTCTGTCTAATAGTGTGGATCTTTTTAATTCATGGCCTATTAGGGCGCTTACACGCTAGCATCAGCTCTGCACAGCCTAGTCAGGGTCATTTGTGTTCACATCCCGGTAGGACTTTCTAGCGCCAAACCAGACGTGTTTTCAGCCCTTCTCCCGTGGCGTTCTACCTCGGGCCGAAACCGGTCCAACACACCCGCTGCCAACTGATTGGCCGGCTCAAATTCACGCCTACCATTAGGGGGAGCCTCCGATTAGCGGATAGAATCAGCCAGTGGGGGCTTCCCGCATGCGTGATCCACTATTCTGGATGCTGAGGAGTTAACGAGCCTCTGACTGAAGCCGTTTTTCTCTGTCTCTGCTGTGAGGAGCACACACACACACACACACACACAGCAAAGCAGGGTGCAATATCAGAGGCAGAGTCTCCAAAAGCAGGACTGATCAGGATGTCTTTGTTTAATAAGAAAGACATCGCGGACTTCTCTGCTCTTTTGCCCCGCCCACATGCTCGGAGATGCGCTCGTGACATCACTGATATCATTGCTCCTATTTTTCGCACCGATTTTGATGACCGCCCATGTGCTCAATTACGTCTGCATTCCTAAGGCAGTGTGGAACGAACGCGGCCAGGCTGGGGCCGGCGGAGCGGAGCTAATGCTAGTGTGTAAGTGCCATCAGTTGGCTCGTGTTAGCATTAGCTCGTTACCGCTAGCTACAGCAGGCTGCAGCAGGGTTGTTTATGATAGTTGTAATTCCACTTTCAACCAGTAGGACGGAGAAGCTGGAAACTGTTTAGTGTTACTTTAAAATAACTTTCACTACACGCAGATTAAAACCTGATGTCATCTAAAGTCCCATAAATGTATTTGTGTTTTGCACTAAAGCTTTGACAGTGGATCATCTGGGTTGTGTGACCTCTGTGGAGCTTGGTGGAATAAGTATTTAGTTAGGTCAAGGCTGAGTCAATGTCATGCATTCTTTATAAAGTTCCTCAAGTCATCCTGAATATGTTGTGTTGTGAGTAACCTTGTCATCCTGGTGGAGGCCACTGGACTGCACTTAATCTGCAGCTATAAAAGGCTGGCACCTATGATGGCCACAGTTTTCCAGTAAAAGCAATTCATTTTCATGAGATGATAGTTTTAATGCTGCACCTGATTTGTGTGCAACTTGGTGTTGATATATGACAAATAACACCAATATCTAGAGATTTTTGATTCTTAATATGTCTAGGGTGTCACTGATCATCTTCCTTTGCAAGAATAAAAGAAATAGTGAGGTTCTACAAGGTGACTGAGCTCAGTCTGCATGACTGTCGGCCACAAAAGCTATAATCAGTAGCAAAAGGTGTCAGGCAAAAAAGATGATTTGGTTTAGCGCAACAGGAGGGCTTTTCAATAGCAACAAATGGGCCAACTAATCTTTAGTGTAATGCCATTATTACTGTTGACAAGGTGTCAGCTCAAAAGCCATAACGCGGTGCATCACGGAGTCATTTTGTGTCTATATTTCACAAATGGTTGGGGAGAGGCTCTATGCTTGAAAAGGGAAAAACAAAATTAATCTAACAAGCTTTGCTTGTTATGTACGTGCCTGGTCTCCGGCTGAATGACAATGACGAGGCATTCCGCGATGCACGCTCCATTGTGAATAAATGAATATGTGAGCGCACTGCAAAACAAATGAAGGAATTAATTCTATGAAATGAATGAAAAGCCTGCATTGCCAGATAAGCCATAAGGCTTCACGGCTGAGGTATGAAATATGACAGCGCTTCTTGAGCTGGAAGGATTCGGTCGCTGGATCGACATGCGACAGTCCGCCCGTTCAGTGTCCAGCGTGTCAGGCTGGTAGCACAAGCGTTGGGTTTCTTGCATCATTAATTCAGCAACTCCCTGGCACAAACGTTTTGGCTGCTTTTTCTGCATATGGACGAGTAAAATACCGAAACAAAGGTCGGAGAGGAACAGAATAACTTACATAAACATGCAAATAAAATGAGCACATATAAATATAGCAAGGAGACTTTTTTTACCTAAGTTAAAAGGAGAGTGAATATCTTTTTTTAGGGCTGAGAGGTAAAGGTATGCATTTATGTGTTTGTGTATTCAGAACCAGGGAGATCAGAGAGGGAGTTGATGTTAGGGTTTGCATTCAGCCAGACACATGGTGGTGGAGCAGCGCCAGTGGCAGCCCAGTGGGAGGGAACCTGAACGTCCAGCTGTAGCACGGCCAATCGGCTATCAGGCTAGCTAAATCAAACACAGAGCCAAGCAGAGAGCTGCAAAAAAAGCCTGAGCTCACAGCTGGAGTCCTGTGTGATGGTTAGGTGATAAACATGAATGATCACCATTCCGATAGCCTCTGGGTCAAACTAAGTATGAGTGATTAAAAAAAAGGTTAACAAAATAAAACTTTGAGTATTTGAAGCCTAGTGAAAGGGAATGGGGCAGCTCTGGGGGAAATTAAATATTTTTACTCACAGTGCAAAGGATACATTTTCAATGTCACACGTTTTATTTTCTTAAGTTCTCGTCTGGAATCTTTTAGAAAGCTTTTGAATTTCAAACTTGAAAACATGTGAACAAAAACGAAGAGGTCAGAGTCCTCAGAGACGTGTCGCACGACCCCGTCTTCTGGAGAATGTGCTTTTTTTCACCAGAAAACTAGATTTGAACACAATGTTCACGTTTCCCTAGCTGTCCCTTTGACCGTGTAACTATTTCTTTTATCAAGCAACACACTTTGGTTACTAGAGCCGGGAGAGGCTGCAGGAGCACTTAAACACACCCCTCTTACTTTGAAGGGCTGGAGTTCAAGTCCTGCAGAAAATACAAAGTTCTTGTGTTTCATTGGAAAAAAAAACATTTCACTTTGTAGCAAATCCATTTAAAGGAGTGCTTGGCAGTTTTGGCTTGTTTTTAGCACCCCCTAGTGTTTGTTAGCGAAAGTGAAACTTATCTCCTCGCTGTGCGTTCATCTTTTTAACACCTTAATCTAACTGCTGAAATGTCTCCTCAGCCTTCATTAGTGTCTACAGGAGCGGTTCATCACTAAATCAAACAAATCAGCTGTGTTCACGATCTAAAACATGCAGGAAACATGCTGGAAGCAGACTGCAGAGTCAGGTATGTCAGCTGAATTTTTTCTAAGTGCAGCAGGGAGCGGCTCGCCAATCTGAAGTTGCAAGTGCGGTATTCTTTAAGATTAATTAAAAATTACCTGTAATTACTCTAATTAATCTCTTTTTTAATCTCACCTACTAATGGCTGAGAAAATCCCTCATTTTGATGTATTTTTATTTAAATTCATTACATTATTGTGGCAGACTAAAAGATTAATATATAACAAAAAAACTGGCTTTATAAAGTCATTTATTATTTAACAGACTTCTAAACTTTCCTTTGACATCACCAAGGTGGAATAATACTGTGCTCTGTTGTCAGTCTCGAATAATTAGAATTTAAAAATAAAACATCAGGTCCATATAGAATAATCCAAGTTAACACATCAACGAATGCTTTTTTGAGCAATTAAAATAGTGATCACAGAACGTGTTACTAAAACATTTATCTAAAATTAAAATAGACATAAAATAAATAAAAATTTTAAATAAAAAGTCCAAACAGGTGGCTACAAAAGTCCCAGTAAAGTTATAGATTAAAAATGAGATTAACTCGATAAAAGAAAATAGTGCACTAAATGTGGCTGTGATTAATTAATCTCAATTAATCTCATAATTTAACACCCCTGAGTAATATTTCATTAACCCTGTACTGGCTCAGGAAAATTATTTAAAAATATGAAAAGTTGTATAGTATGCCTTTAAGATATGCTGCTAACACCTCAGATTATGCATTTTGAATGAATTTTCAATCTATTTGTTCAAATGATGGGTCAGTTCTTTATTGAGCTTATTTAGTTGAACACATCCACCAAAATGTAATTACTCGCAGGTGTTGGAAGCAAAAAAAAAACATGATTTGATGTTTAACATAAACAGATTTTCCTGCATACATCGTGGATAAAATACTTTGGGGTGAGAATATGCAACGGAAGGAGATGATCTAACAGATGAACCACTTTTCTTTCATGTGAATGGACAACTCCGTGTGCGTCGGTAACCAGGGAAAAAAGAGAAAGCTGCAAAGACCCACAAAGAACGAAAGTAGGCCATCGAAGGCTGCCTGATGTTTTATGGGTCTGGCATTCATGTGAATATGTACCTGTAGTAAAAAAAACACATGTAATAGCCCACTTAGTCCCCTTTGTGGTATTTACTGTCAGCTGGACAAATGTGTCCTGTCACAGCTGGAATTGTTGACGGAGAGCTGAAGGTGTTGACACGGCCATTGGGATGCTCTGGGAATAAAATGTTGAGTCCATGGAGATCACACCTTGCAACTAACAAGATATAGAAGACGTTTTGCTGATGACACTATAAAATATTTTGGTCGTCTCAACAGAATCATGCTGACTCAGCAGCACCACAGGGGCTCTGCTCAATGTGGGTGGTCATGACATGAGCGCCGATACAACGGGAACAACTTTGAAACAGAAAAACACAGAATGCAAACGCTTGTATGATCTTTTACTCTTGTTTTTTTTTCTCTTAATTATGAGGTTCATTTCTTTGTGAAGCACTTTATTTTTCCTGTGATAGGTGCTATTTAAATAAACTTTACTTAATTGTAAAATCATGATGAAACGTATGGATTATATAAGAGCAAACATCAAATTTAAATGTATTGGCTAGTTTTAAAAATTCTAGCCAAGCAACTTTTGCTTACCCCATTGGCAGATTTTTTTACTCAAAACAAAAAAATTAAGAAAATTTACCTTATTTTATATAATGTAAAAATTAGGCTTTTTTTACTTTCTTAGAAATCCGTTTTTGCAGTGTAGAATAACAGAAAGGTATAAAAGAACATTATTTTTATGCATAACAACAGTTGGAGTTTGCTGAAGCCACAAAATTTGAAATTAATTCCCAATACCGTATTCTACAGTAGCTAAAAATAGATCATGATGTAACTTCGCAATGCATTGTGGGATGTAGCCCTAGACAAGCAAGCGTGTATTTTGCATGGGTGTCTACGGATCTGAGTGGCTCCGCTCATCACAAAGTTGTAGTTTTGTCTCCTAAAGATGTTTAAACAGGAAGGAACTAAGCACCGCTGTTGGGAGGTGCTAATCGGAACTCTTGATATCCAGATCGGATGTCGAGGAGACATTTTTTATCCTTTTTCCAAAGCCGGGTAAGGTCTGCGACAAAACAGCTGGAAAGGGAAACGAGTCAAGCTAAAGGCAGAAAAAGCAAAGTGGTGGTAGTATTTAGGTGGAAGAGCAGATTTAAGGAGCAGATCAAGGTTTTCCATACCATTTTACCGGTCCTACGTCCGAGAATAACGAGCTCATACTAGCAACACTCTCAGATGTGTAGTTATCCAGGAAGCAGCGGTGTAAACGCTAAAAGTCCAGCTGAATATTTCAGCCAAACAGCATCCAAACGTGGGCGAAAATGGCTTTTGACCAGAGGTGGTGGTATATAAAAAGTAGTGACACAAATTATAACCTGAGAGTAAAAAAAGAGCTTAGAGAAAATGTTACTTGAGCACTGTGAGTAATGAGTACCTGTTTGAGCATAAACGTGTGAATATGGTGTCTGTCAGGTTATCGACGTCCAAGTGCGCTGTCCATGTAAATGATAAATGACCCGCACTTGTGTAGCGCCTTTCAGAGTCGGAGGACTCCAAAGCGCTTTACACTACAGTGTAGGGATTGGTAAAATTCTGGTGATACGATACAGGGGAGACGATACGATATATCACGATATATCTGTTTAAAAGTTGGTACATAGAAAGAATGAAATATTTTCATGATTTAAATAATTCAAAAGAAAACATTTGCAGATTTTCATCCCATAGTTCATCTGGTCTTTTCAATAAACATAGGCCAGGTAAATTCCCAGTGTTTTTAGCTTCACATGGCCTGACTACGGTAGATGACTCAAATAAAGAATTAATATTCAGGAAGCAGTAGACACAAAGGCAAACAGGAGGCTTTAAAGCCTTTTATTTCAAGTCCCGAGCACTCATGAGCTCCATTTCCCTGCTGTTCCTTCTCTACCTCCTACCATTTTAAGATCGTTCATTAGCCCAGAGAGAGCTGACTGAGCAGCCTTACCTCTTGCTACAGTTCCCCGCTAAGCAGCCATAAAGCGACACATATTTCCACCCGGGACCTGCCTGTCTGACAACAGGCCTCTGCTAGTAATCACAGCGGTACTTTGAGGCGGTTTTTGGTTCAGTGCTTCTCTCAAAAGGTCATTAACTTTGATTTCTTTTTCAAACTTATTACTTTCTAAGGGGAAATTGACTTTCTCCAATTACTCCAGCGCTCAAGCTGCTTGATGACTTCATGTGTCAATAAGAAAATTGACAACTTGTCAATTGATAATGTGATTTTTTTCCCTGTATAACCATTTTTTCTTATAGGAATTCTTTTTTTATTTAGATCTGATAAAATAGGGGGATCTTTGGGTCACGTGATGTATAGATCAGCTGTTTTTTGTGACTCATCTCTATTAGAAAAACTCCACATACAACCTGTCTTTTATTTCTCATTCTACTTCCTACTGGCCCGACCCTCATCACCGTGCCATTACTATGCATCCTATCTGATCATGCATTCTGATTCAGCGCTCAGGCCACCGGTCACTGCATTAACCTTTGCACATTGCTAAAATACACCGTAAAAATTCTAGGAAAGCCACACAAGGTGAAAGGTCACGAGTGATCTACCAAGAGCATTGATGTCTGCAGCTATTTTAACTCCTCTGAAAGCAGAAGGGCCTTTCAGATACTGGAGACTTTCTTTTAAAGTAACACTAGATAGTTTTTTAAACTTTAAGCTAGAGCTTTAACATTGATCTCAGCGATTGTTGAGTTAGAAACTTGACCAGTTTCATATTTGACACCACTCTGCAGCCCTCTGCTGACCAAAAACCACACTAGATAGTTTTGTGGAGCAGGTAGGTGTCCTATAGAGGACGCTCTTATACCTACTTTACGGCTGTTAGCTGTAATGCTAGCAGTTAGCATTTCATCAATAAAAAACACAAGAAGAAGAAAAAGAAGTTTGTTCTGTTGGCATCATGGTGGAGCCTGGAAGTAAAAGTAAGAGAGTAATGTCTTTGGAGGCGAAGCAAAGAGCTAAAACTAGAGTTTGAGTGAGCTAAAGGAGACTACAAAATCACAGACTGATGGTGACCTGGCTTTGTTGCTGCTGGACTTGTAATATTTTTTGTCCAACAGTGTGGATCTTTTTACTTTGTGGTTTATTTTAGTTGGCTCACGTTAGCGATAGCTCGTTGTTAGCGCTAGCTACAGCAGGCTGCAGCAGGGTTGTTTACGACAGTTGTAATTCCACTTTCAACCAGTAGGGCGGGGAGTAGGAAATTGCTCATTGTTAGTTTAAACTCTCAAAGGAGAGTTTTAAAGAGCAAGTCACCCCCTACCAGAGTCTTACTCCACCCACACTTCCTGTTTAAAAAATACACAGGAAATAAGAGTCCAAATCCTGCAGTCTGAAGCTACTTTCTAGTTCTTTATAGAACTATTATAACTTTTTAAAATAGTCATAATAGGTGTCCTTTAACAGACAACTATTTATTTTTAATTTTATTGTTAATGAGAACGTTGTCGTATTACGGACAATTATCAAAGTTTCTTTGACAGTGACGGACATTCTGACCGGTAAACCTCTAAAATGCTCCAATGCTGCTGGTGCTAGCATTGTTGAGTGCTAGTAGCAAACCAAAGTTGCTTACACACTGGTTCTTCTGCCTTCCTGAAAAATCTAAAATCAAGAGAGGATCTCGAAATCCTGAACACATAATAAACTCACCCTTTGCCTAATATTGGTTCAAGGCTGCACTGATTTTGACATTAATTTCTTTGGCATTTCAGATTAATTGGTCCGATGATTTGATAAAAGGTCATTTTTTGGGTATTTTATAAACACAGGATGAGGCTCCTTCTTTCTGACTGTTCCCCGATGCTTGAAGAAAACAATAAATGCGATCAAGTCAACTCTGCTTCTTTGCTCACCCTCCCCTAGTGCGTCATGTTTCATATTCCAGGAGGGAACATCTCATGTTTCATCAGTGAACACCTTTATGATGGTGAAGGAAGATGCAAAATGCCATTCAAGGCATATGGTTGGATGTAAATCAAATTCTTTTTTTTTTACAGTCTGTTACACAGATGGTGTGGCATCATTCATCACTCTGTAGATCCATGATCTTCTGATGACTTTAAGGTGCCTAACAGCGTCGTCTCTCTCAGTCATCCGTATCCACCCCATCACCGCCTTCTTGAACCAGGACATCGTGTCAGGATGCATACCCGGCCAACGCTAGGCCTATATCTCTTCTGCTGAATAATAACAGTGGAGAGGGACCATAAAAGAATAATGTCTATTTATAGCTTTAAGAGTTCAGTGTGACTGAGCAGATCAAAAGTGATGTAGACCGACTTGAGTATCTCTGGTTATTCATCACAGAGATGTAAAGATGTTTAGATGGTGTATGTCGTCCACACGCATCACTGAGAGGAGAATGACGTGGTTTTCTTTCTCCACGTGCATGATGCATCACACAAAGTATTAGCTTGATTTATTTTAATTTTTTCATTTGCAGTTACAGGGACGTTCATTAGCTGCGCTGCCACAGTTGTTTGGATAAAATCATTTTTGAAGTTTTGGCGCTGCGCCCAACGGGGGATTTAACAACTGAGAGCACAATAACGCTGTCTGTCTTTCCTGCACACCCAAAGATGGAAAAACACATTAAGGTTACAACATCTTCATTTATATGATCAGATATTAGCACAGCAGGGGTGACAGCTGACACCAAGTCAAACTTCAGCAGCGTAGACTTTTGCCTGCCGAGGTTTTTCACGAGCAAATTAACAAAGTATTAGTTTAACTCTTCATTTGTGTGGCTTAATCAATGAAATGGAGAGGATTTGATCATGCATCTGTATGTGGGTCAGTGATTACATCTCTGCTTGCAATCGATTCATTTAAGGCTTGCCCCCCCACCTACCCCTGAATCTACACTGGAGGCATCAGCGTTGCGAAACGGCAGCGGAACGTCGCTGCTTCAAATAGAATCCATTATGGGTCGATCCAAACCGGCCGCAGCGCAGAACATTTCAAGTTATTGGGTTCTATTTTTGTCGCAAGCCGCTTTTCTATGCAACCCTTTCATTTTTTTAACAAATTTTCTTGAGCCAGTTTGTGCTAAAATGACTCTTTACAGGGTTAATGAAATGTTACTCAGACCCCACGGCCCTCTGTAGCCAGAATACCGCACTTGCAACTTCAGAGTTACCGGTCTGGTCCCTGTTAGTAAAGTGCAGCTGACATGCTAGCCCTGCAGTCTGCTTCCAGCATGTTTCCTGCATGTTTTAGATCATGAACACAGCTGACTTGTTTGATTTAGTGATGAACCGCTCCTGTAGACACTAATGAAGGCTGAGGAGACATTTCAGCAGTTAGATTAAGGTGTTAAAAAGACGAACGCACAGCGAGGAGAAAAGTTTCACTTTTGGTATCACTAACGGACACTAGGGGGTGCTAAAAGCAAGCAAAACCACCAAGTGAGCCTTTAACATAGGGCTAGACAGGCAATCACACACGGTTTCAGTGTAAAACGTTTGATAATTTTCAAAATAAAAGACTATTGCAGAGATGTGATTTCTTATCTATGTAGATTACATCTATACGTATAACCTAATGGCTTATTTACTCCCAGCATCTTTTGAGAAGTGCAACGGTGTGTTTTTCATGGCTTTCATCATGGCAGTGGCTAAGAACATTATAGATGACATCAAACAATGATATCAAACCTAACCTCCTTGTTCTTCTTGGTTTAACGGTGGATGGCATAAACAACCTGTGACCTTTGAAGTCTCGAGGGATGTTGTGATCTCGCCAGTCCAGTGAGGAGGACGGTGTGGAAGCTGTGGATTGACACGCCACAAAACACGCGAGTAAACCGTCCTGCTGATGCCTCCAGTGTGGATTCGGGATAACTTTTCCATGCTTCGCCAAAGCAGCAGCCATTTTTCCTCTGTTCTAAACTTGGATCTGGAACTCTATTAACTTATTATGTTTTCTAATCCATCAATGCAGTTCCTAATAACAAAGAAGCTGCATTAATCAGCACTTTTGTGCAGCGCTACAGTAGCTCAAATTGCCCGCTGCGTTTCCACGCTTTGTCTTTTGTGTCACAAAGGCGAGTTATTAATTTACTGGGAAAATGAATGACAGACTCTCTTGTCAGGAAATCCTCTCACTCATTGAGATCATGTGCATTGTTTCAGCTGTCCTCTAAGTAGTTTATACGGGACATCCATAAAAGGCTCACGACATATTAATGAAGAAACAATCAAAACTTATAGCAGTTAATGGCTGTGATAGGCTTGCAACACAATGGTCCTTTGAAGTGAATGGTTATTGAAAAGATCAGGTTATATTTCATCATGTTTCTAACATATGGGTGTTTTTCTTTTCAACACTTCCCTCAGATTTATTAGGCTTTTTATTGGAATGAATTTTAGGTGTTATGGTAGTGCATGAAGATGTTTGAGTGTAGGATACGGTTAACCGAGGATAAGCTGAGTCATGTAGGGTCAGATTATCAATGATCTATTTTTGGTACCTACAATAAGAGGAGAAAACTGTATTCTGGGCAACATGAGAGACTTGATCCCAATTCACACGGCAGGATTTTCTAAGCATGACAGAGTGCACATGTGGTGATTAAAACACACAGATATACCAGTTTTGGTCATATAATATAATATGTGACTCGGCAAAAGCTACACACATGACACGCTTTCACTCATGGACAGTCCCTGCTCAGATAGGAAATCTCATGAGATATCACGTGACTTTGAAGCAAACAAACATGGCGGAGGACGAGCATGCTGCTTTCATCACCTTACGTTCTGATTGGCTACACGTCACATTCAACGGGCAGCACGCTGGTTTGTCCCCAAAAATCAAACCAAGACAATCCAACATTATTCAAAGACTGGATTTATGAGCGCTCATGACACACCACACATGGTAGGATTATCTGATAAGATTATCTTTAGAGCCATTAGGTGCGTTTCCTTTATCGGAACTTTGGGGTAAATTTACCGGAAGTTCCCGACGTGCGCTTGTCTCCACTTGACCGGGCCGGCCGAACGGCCGTTTTCCAGAACCTTCAGGGGTAGGTACTCGAAACGGCCCGATAAAAGACCCAGTGAAGACGCTGGGTGGGAACGCTGCCGATTGGTTGTAACTCAGTCGGAAATGATGTCAGATCAGGAGGAAATAGGAAATGCATATATGTGTCGGGAACCGTTATTTAGGAAAACACGAGTTGTTAGAGAGACGAGCGATGAAAGCCATCGCTGCATATAACATAGCAAACATAAACGTGCCGACTATTGTTGCATCCTCCATTGTGTCGATCTTTGTTTACTGCGTTTTGCGTGTTTTGCAATGATCGATGACGTAGCTCACTGCGCAGCATCGCGATGTGCTGACGTTTCATCAAATTCCTTACAGGGCCAAATATATATGGAGACAGGACAGCTTAAGAGGACCGGGGCTTCGGATCTCCCGGTCAATTTCACGCTCACAGATTTACCCGGACGTTCCGATAAAGGAAACACACCTAATATGGTAATCTTGCGCATTCTTAAGATTGTTGGAAGGGGCAGGGCTTGTCAAAAATTGGTGTGATTATGCTGTGGTGTGAACAGGAGGACTTCAGTGAACTAATTTATCAAATAAAAGTAAAATTATATTACCTTTGTTTTTTGCAAATACAATTATAGTTAGAACTCATAATTACTGTAGCATAACAATAGAAGCATACAATCACCCCAGTGTGCCCTCTTTTGAGAATGAGGAGAGAGAAAGGGGCATGTGTCACCACGACCCCCCCACACAACAGCACTTATTGATTGATCGCCAGAGCCCAGACTAAACCCCCTTTCAAGGACAAGTGACTTCACTTTCCCACCCAGGACACACACACACACCATCCCTACAGCTTTTTGCTCTGAGCAGGTCTCTAAAGTACACTGTGCTTGTTTTTGTGTTTGATGGCGAGTTCGCTGCAGACTTGAGTCTCCTTCTATCCTGACAGATGGTTTTGACAAAGGCAGAGCCACTGCTGCTGTTATTCTAAAATGAACTTTAAATGTAATCAGCCCGAGGAGCTAATGTTTTATATTAATACTCTTAGTAGAGCTGTTTTCCACAGACATCCTAAATAGGAGAGGCAACAGCCCGGTTTATATGAATGTTTGGTTTTTACTGTATTTTATGACAAAAAATCAATAACTTTCAGACACATTTTGTTTTTGTATATTTCACATCCTTGCATGCCAGTTTTCAGTATGATTTGCATGGAAAGACTTTAATTGTTTTCTTATCATTTCACACCATTTTGTTTCTCTTCTAGTAGAGGGACCAACGCCGAGTACAAAATTTTTGATTTGTTCTCATGGTTCCACTTTCAACGTTGGTGTTTTGAATACAAAGTGTCACATTTTCAGTCTGACAGCTATGGAAGAAAAACAGTCTCACCAGAATAGGACTTTTTTTAGACATTGAATTTATGACATTGAATTTTTTTTCTGTGAAATTGTATACTTGAAATTTTTAACGTAAAATACACCAGCAAAGTTTCAACAGCACAATATCAGCTGAAAAAATTCAACAACAACAGAGGTGACCTCCTGGTGATCCAAGCCAAAGTAATCGTCACTCAGTCGAGTCAATCACATGATCAGAGAAGAGTCATTTGATTGGCTAAAAGCTACTCAACTTGGCATGTTGAAATTTTGACATTCTGCTGCTGAATTTTTGCGGATGAAAATTTTGCTGGTGAATTTTAAAGCCACATTTTAGAACACGCAGTTTTTTCCCCCGTTTGGCGTCAAAACGCGCGTTCAAGACGTGCATTTTGGCGGACATTTAGAACGTGCGTTTTTTTTCCCCTTTGGCTTGCCATATTCTGCCGTAAAGCAACACGCAGTCAGTACTTCCTGCGGTGGCCCGCCACTCCAAAACTGTATAGTGTGGTAAACAGACGTGGGACCCCCTAACACTATCACAGGTATGAACATAATAGACGATAGTATGCTGCCAAAACTTTACAAAAAACATTATTTTAAGGTGAAAAAGTTGCGGAGTGTTGCTTGAAGGAATTAAATTTCAAATACATAATGTCACAGAATAAAAATTTAATGTCATAAATTTGATGTCTGCAAAAGTCATATTCTGGTGGGACAATTTCTTCCATAGAGATCCTTCCTTTCTTAAACGGCTGCACCACATTCAATTCAATCGGATTTGTAAATTAAATAATTCAAAGTTATGATTTCTTGTTTTTAATTACTTTTTTATTTCGTTTTTCATTTGCATATTTTGATTATTATGTGTTTGTTCTTTTATTTTCTTTTTACATGTTTGAAATAAAATGTTCAATTCAAAATTCAATTCAAATAATGATATACTCTACTTCCGTACAATTCATTACAGTTACTTTCACTTTGGGCTCTAGTATAAATGCGCCCTCACACCTATTAAATGTGATTCATGCTGAGTGTTTTTTCTCTTCACTGAGGGCATGAATCAGTTACAAAATCATTGTAAAATTAACCTCCATAAAAGCAACAATGCTGAACTTACAAGACAAACTTTTTCTAATTGCAAATATTACAAAAAATACTACTTATATATTAATATTTGTTTATTTAGTTTTGTTTAAAAATAAACATTCATTATTACATCTTTAGGCTACTTTTCCATCTGCTTTAAAAAGTGCTGATTGGATTGTTTTTGGCGCATGAATGCACCAAACTAAAACAGAACATATGACACTGATATCAATTCACAAAGATGATTCACACCAAGTTTTTACATCCAGTTATTAGGAAAGCAGAGTTCAAATCTGCCAGAGCGGGTATCAACAGGCCAGATCAGTAAAAAGATTGGAAACTGGTGCATCTCTACTTTTTGCAACTTTTACTTTCATTATCACTTGTTGAATTTAGACCCACCCTAATGATTGGGTTGCACACAATCAAATGAGCATAAGTGACCAAGTATTTGCATGAATGACTAGATGAGGGGTGGCAGAAATACGGGGTTATGACTGCAAGCAGTGGCAGGGGACGAGGGGGCACCGAGTGCCACCGAGCAGCTGTTAAGCTCCGTTGGCCTGCTGCGTGTTATTTATGGCAGTGATGGTTGGGATCTCAGCATGATGTCTGCAAAGTGGGTCAGCATATTATCCATCTCTCTTCTTAGCTCCCTTTTTAAGTCACTATCTAACCCTCTCATCACAGAGCTCTTTCATTAACACTGAATAAAAGCATTCTGTTCCTTCTCTAAATGCATCTGTTCTGTTTTCATCAACTTCTCTCTTTTCCTGTTATTATCACTCCTATCTCTCTTTTCTCTTCACTGGCCGGTGTTCTAGCGGAAAAGCGAGCAGGGAGAGTGGAAAAGGCGTAGTATACCGTTACAGCCAAGACAGCCAATGACCTTCATTAGCAGCCTTCCACTGCGATTAAGGAATCACATTAAAAATAATGCACGGCTCACAGGAGAGAACACTTGCATAGCCTCACACGGTGGAATACATTCAATAACAAGGTCCCATGCTCAAAGGTTTTATAGCAAACACAAGTTGGTGGATTTCCCACAGCGAAACCACCCACTGGTGTAAATATGTGATAGAATATGTACTGAATTCCTCTTAGCGAGTCCGTGAATCCTCCTCAGAGGGCACAACCATCAGGCTGTGCAGTGATAAGGATGCAGCTTGCTGAGTCATCAAGGTTTCTCTTGAATCAGCGCCGGAGTTGGTTTTAGACCCTCAAGGCTTCAGGGCTGCCAGGTTCCCACAACTCTTAAGAGCCGCGCTGATGATTTGCAATCCCCTCTACGACTGGCCTAAAGCCTTAATCAGAATCTCAATCCCAACAGCCCCCGGGGCATGGGCGGGGCAGGCGCCTATTCCCACAGCCGGGTTGCTAGGATACAACACCGAGATCTAATAAAACTGAGCACCTGTGTCTGAACTGCACCTGCTACTCTTAGGGAGGAATTATTAAAATCTGAGCCAGCACCTCTCCTCTAATCTCTCTGTTCTGTTCATCCTCATTTCTTAAGAATTGGTTCAAATCTTTGAAGTTACTCAAAGCGTTTGAAGTCGACTCCTTTTTTTTTCTTCCTTCGAACAACAATAAAAATAGTCTTATCCACCCCGAACGCTGCTAAACAAGAAGGCATTTAAGCTTTTTCTCTCATCTTTTTATGTTTTTGAACTGACTTTAGAAAAAAAAGAAAACATGTAAAGAAATATTATGACATACTCCGCTGTCGGACATCACACACACACACACACACACATCCACAACCACGTTTATTCAAAAAAGAGGGTCTACATATTGAAATAACTCTTGCATCTGTTTCGTTTTTGTCTCTTTTCATTTGCTTTTCCACCCAGGACTCACTCCTTCGTTTTCTCCTCTCAGAACAATACAGAACATACATAACGGTTCACGCTGGGAGAACAGCTTTGGAAGAGATTGCAACCAATTAAAGGGAGCAGTGCTCTTCTTTGAAGAAGTGCAGCACACAAGACGAAGTGGTACGCTTGTAATCTCACCCCATGTCTCTCTGCCAGCTAACGCTCATCAATCCTGACCACAGCAGGTGGCAAAGGGGCAAGGGAGAATAGAAGAAGTGGAGCTTTGCACCAGGGTCACTTCATCTTCACCCTGCACCAACCTGCCTCTACGTCTGCAGCTCCTATTGCCTCATCAACAAGGCACTTTGAACGTCAGCGGTGCCCAACTGACATTGTGGTCTGTGTGGATCAGACTCCTGGGATTTAATGCATGTTACTGTCCTCCTTCAGCTACTTTTTCTGTTGCTCCTCAGAGCACAAGGGTGTCCTCTTCTATGCAACAAACCTGTGCTATTTAGGCAAATGAGCTACCTGTTGGAATGCAGCACATGAGGCCTATAGAGTAGCATGAATTTCAACTTAAAGGGGACATATTATGACTCTTTTTGTTAAATAATAATAGTTCTATGGTCGATACCAAACATGTTGATGAAGTTATTTGCATAAAATCCCTCTCACGTAAAAAGATTTCAGCAGTTTTAATCTTGACACGTTAAGCTTGTAGAAAACAAGCTGGAGCTGGCCACGCCCACCCAACTTCTGCTTAGGCTGCTATAAGCTGAGAAGCTCCAATATCCAGGGGGGGCTCAGAGTAGAGAGCTGCTGCTGCAGAGTCTCTCTTGCACATAAGATATGGTTCTATGCTAATTTCCCTGTTTGTGACATCACAAACGGGAACATTTTGAAACAGCATGTTTTTGGCACAGTTCCTAAAACCAAACACTGACAGATAAACAAATGGATGGATTTTTTCCACGTTTGTTTGTAGAGGCAGTAGAGACCCACATGTGGTCAAATTAAGTAACTGCCAGTTACGGATCAGCACCAGAAGATTCTAGTTCACAAACAAAGACGCGTCATACACAGTAAGTTGATAAGTAGATAAATACATTGGTATATTTGGTGTTGGCACCTGGCTGTTTTACGGTAGGGAGCACTTACTACACTTATTATGGTAATATATCTCTGGCATTACAGGGACTGCAGTTGTTTTTCATCTTGCTGTTAGCTTGCTGTTCTGAACGACTCATTAAAGGAAGTAAAACGCCACAAAATTACTCATTACTCACTTCACACATACATTTCACTGTAATATCCAGTTGTTGGTAGTTGAAAAAGTAGCTTGAAATATTATTTAGAGCCGACCATTTGCTTCTAATTCACTGTTAGCATTGTTAGCTCAACGTTAGCCTCTAGCCTGCTTCACCTGATATTAGACTCAAACAAAAAGATGCCGTGGCTTCTTAGGGGCACAAGAAATAACTTCTGGGTCGCTCCTGTTTACTGGCTTCTCTTCTTTAAACGACTCTGGAGCTTTTTGCCTGCTGGTGTCGAATTCCAAATCCCTGCAATGCTGGGTTAGATTGCTGCAGATTCAGCAACCTCACAAGCTCAGAGTGTAAACAGTGACTACATCTCGCTTTCGTTTTTTCAAAAGGAGAAAAACTGACAACCCTCCAGCCGGCTGAGAAGGAGATCAGTTTCAGTATAACCATCCTTCCAACATGGTTGAGACATTAGACCATTTTGTGATTATTTCACTGTAGAAATCTTACAAATTGCACCCTTAAACAAAGATTTTGGCATTTTTTCATAATAGAAATAGTCACGTTCCCTCCAATTAGGCAAATCAAACTGCTCTGCAAGAAGAATTTGGCTTTGGGATTAAATGGCCCTGATTCACTCAGTCACAAATACCTTCCACTGAAGCGGTAAACCCACAGGTCTGTGAGACATCAAATAAGGCAACACTGATATAAGTCTGTATCTACAAAGACCTACTGGTCTCCTCCACTCCTGCCTGCCTGACATTTGTTACTGCCTGCATCCTCATCTAATTCATGTTAAAGAAGCTCATTGTCCATCTGTCACTCTTATCCATCTGTTTTATTCTCCTCAGGACGTTTATGTCTTTATTATGGTATTGTTATGAGCACTTTACTTCCCTCAAGATGAGAACCCTTGGTGTCGGTTTTCAGTGATGTTTCATGTCTTTGCCACGATTCTACAATAGAAAATTAGTGCCCTTACTTTGCTGAAAATATCAGGATTTAATTGGAAATGTTGAGAAAATAACCCAATAAGCGAGTCCCATTTTGCTACTGAAGCCAAATGATTTTCTTTCTTTTCCATTTTTATTACTATTGTAACTGAGCGTTCTGGATTTTTTATTTTTACTGAGTTATCTATGAATAAGGGCATTTTATTAATTACAAGGAACAGGGTTTTGGCTGCTTTTGGTGAACTTCTAGTGCTCTCTAAGGGAAAACATGCATCAGAACAAATCATGTGGTATTTATAGCTGTGAAAATTGATTTAATGCGACTAAAAAAAAATCAAACAAAAGAAAGTCTGCTGACCCAATCATCTGATCTGATCACACAGCAGCTGCCTATGGATATCACAGGAGTTTATTTATGAGTGTGTGTGTGTGTGTGTGTGTGTGTGTGTGAGAGAGAGAGAGATAACGTTTGATCCTGTCATGTCTTGTCTATAAACCGGTGTTTAATGTTCACTTGCCATATTTGCTGTATGCGTACCTGCAAAGTAATCTTGTTGGTCAAATGACTTCCTGTCAGAATGCTAAGAGTTAATCTGGCTGTTTCTGAATACACAAGCATGCTAGTACGTCCTTGTGTGCTTGACAAGTATGATCTTATCTAGTACAGGAGAAAGTCCGTTGTACCGAATATAGGAGGACGAGGACGGCATTTGGAACAAAACCGTACTCCATCGCGTCGGTTTAAAAGATGACCTGACATGAAAATAAAAGTCTAAGTTGTCCCTTAAATAACAATAAATTCATATTATTTGTACAATATTTGGTCCACTGTTGATCAAAATTGATAAAATACCCACATTTCCTGCTGTTAAATGAAGAACAAAGCTTCTTTTTCATCAAAACAGGGCTATTTAAGGCAACGCTGCTTTTATTTTGATAGTGGGTTAGTTAATTAGCATTTTGAGGGATCATAAAGAGTCTAAAAAAAACAAATACATCAAATTTTACAGGTTACACACAATTATTTACAATAACAGACAACTTTATATTTATTTATTTGTATTTCTGATATAAAACACTACAGTTATGAGCTTTCTCCTCTCCGAGTATAATGGTTTGCATAACAGCGTCGCCGCCATATTGGGTGGGTTCCTCACTCTCCAAACCCAACTGGAGTCAACCAGCCTGGGCAACTAGCTGTTTTTTGTGCAGCCTACGTTTGCAACAACCGGCCTACTATTGAAAACAGACAACGTAGGATTACTGTTGACGTTTCTAGCCTACCTGTTTGGATTTTATATTTTAATTCCTTTTATTATATTTATATTTTGATTACCATGCCATACCATGTGTCTGATTTTGTGAAAAAGCATAATAAAATGTGTTTTTTTAGTTGGGTGAACACCTTTCTCAGTAGAAATAAATGCACTAGGGGTGAATGGAGACCCATCCAAGATGGCGGCCCGCTGCTACGCCAGCTCCAATAGGCAGCGCCAGTCCATGAGGTGTCTACATATATGATGTCTGTGCTGCAGACTGCTGTTCCATGTGAAGTTGGTAAAGTTTCCACCAACACAATCACTGAACCCCACCTTTAAAGGAATTGGTTAAAGTGTAAAAAACTGCTTAGTGTCGCTTTAACAGTGACAGATAGAAAAGCATCAGAGATCTGCAACTTTTTTCTTGTCACCACCCCAAGTGACTGCATAAGCAGCCATCTTGAACCACACATGGCAAACTGATGGCTGCAGGGAGTTTAAAATAAAAGAATCCTTTACAGTCATGCTGCAGCCACACTGTCGCCTGCATTATGGATAGCCCCACTGAGAAATTCTAAATCCTGTTCTCTCATAACGCTAAACAAAAACTGAAGTACTCGGGTTATTTCAGTGAGTCAGTGTGTGGGACAATATGTGTACTGAAGCCTAAACCAGCTCTGTCCTGAATGTGTCAAGTTCAAGCGTCAGGGTTTTTTTGTGCTGAATGAGAAGCACATAAGCAGGAAAAGCAGGAGAAGCTTTATGAATGTGCCATCAGCTTTAATAGTGTCAGTGCAGATAAATATGTCACCTCAAATTGTTCTGTTTTCTCCCTCTGATGCATTTCCTTTGTCTTAAATCTCTACTTTTAAGAGCTACCAAATAATATGTAAAGTACACAGAAACTTCCTGACTGGCACATACATGCACATATTGACTAGGACCATTTGCAACAGGCTTTACTCATGCACATTTTACTATAAATTACAACAAAATGCTGTATATGCTTCATAAAAAGTAAAAAAAAGAGACTAAAACTAAAATAATGAGCTAAACAAGGAAAAATCTTTAAAACTTTATAAATAAAATTTGCTTTATCCCTTTGTCTGTATTTTTCTGATTCATTAATACATGTTTTAAATTTCATTAACTGATTTTCAATAGCAACATGCTCCAATGTTTCGCTGCACGCTCCTCCTTTTCTCTATTTTAGCTTTGAAATCCTGTTAAACAATAAAAATGCCCATCATTTCCCTTATAGTCACCTCCTTCACCATAACTGCCACAATCAAAATACACACTAGGCAATTTTCATCAAAATTATAATTGAAAGAGCATATTTAATTCCCTAAACCACACACCTGGATCTTGTGCTGCATTTAAATGAGTGTGATTGCTCTCTTTCAGATTCTCAGGGTACACCTCTCAGATTTTGCATGCAAACAGCATTGTTTAACGCATGGAACCTATTAAACCCTCACACTTGAAGAGTTTCCAGACAGATATGAAGCCAAATTTTTATTTTAATTTGTGTAAGCTAAAGCAAAGAAATATTAGACAACCCATCCTATAAATGTAAATATATTTAGGACGGCCACGGCCCATAGGGGGTGGAATCTATGGTTGTCTTTCCAACCGTCTCTGCATGAAACTGGACGGCACTAGGACCAATCAGGGCAATAAACAACGTGACATATTTGTAGCCAGAGACATCATATACATAGACATGACCTGGGCTGCCTATTTGAGCTTGCATAGTAGTGAGCCGCCATCTTGGATGGGTCCCAAATCGCCCCCAGTGCATTGATTTCTACTGAAGAAGGTGTTT
The DNA here is from genome assembly GCA_006937985.1 of Aphyosemion australe. Lineage (NCBI taxonomy): Eukaryota > Metazoa > Chordata > Actinopteri > Cyprinodontiformes > Nothobranchiidae > Aphyosemion > Aphyosemion australe. Next base: position 999,893 of record SSNS01000079.1, read on the forward strand.
ATCCAACTAAAAAACACATTTTATTATGATTTTTAACCAAATCAGACATATGCATGATAATTAAAATGTAAACACAATAAAATAAAATAAATTACAATATAAAATCCCATCAGCTAGGCTAGAAAAGTCGATAGTAATCCCATATGATCTCTTTTCAATGGTGCGCTAGTTGTTGCAACCGTAGACTGCACAAAAACGGACATAGTTGCTCACTCTGCATTGACTCCAGTTGGGTTTGGAGAGTGAGGAACCCATTCAATATGGTGGCGATGCTGTTATGCTCTCCAGCGCCCAATGGCGCGTCTACGTATTCATGTCCATGTTTGTAGCGGCATAATTCAGTCAACGGGGAAGTCTGCTATACACCCCTGAAGAAGTACTACCTCTATCTGCTCACGTTTTAAAGGAAAGCCCAAGTCTAAATTGTCTGAAGTTGATGCCAAAGCCATTTCAAACAAGTACTTTTCCTGAGCCGCCACCATCTTTGTTGTTTTGCTCTGCCGTAATGGTGCTAAGCCCACCCAAAATCTCTCTGCAAACATAAATTGCTATAATTGGCCTGGCCTAAATTTAGCCGAGCCAATGGTAGACCTGCTGAGGCGACAATGGAGCATGGCTAGACCAACCTGCTGTGCAGAATCTTTTGCTACAGTTTGTCTAGATTTCTAAGGTAAAGAAATAAGAGAGATCAGTTCAGCTTCTACATAGAATCAAGCTGTTATGGTTTCCTTTAAAGAAACAAGTTTTTACCTCCATGTTTAACCATCAAACACGGTTTTCTGGTTTTGGGGACTATGTACAGTTTCACAAAGCTTTGTCCTGTGCTCCCAGAGACTCTGAAACCTCTGACAAAAGTCTGAGCTGAACCCCGTGCATCTGCTGGAAAGCATGCACAGACGGAAACATGTCGCTCTTGGTTTGCAGAAGCTTTATGCAAACTGTGAAATTGACAGTGGAATTTAAAAAAAAGACAGAATGAGTGAAGGATTTTGTGTCACTCTACTGTTGCAGCTCCAGTGAAATGTCAGCACACAGATCAGATGAGTGAAGTTTTGTAATTACAGCTAGCGTGTTTGAGTGCTTAAAAAAGCTCTACGAGAACACGGTTTCCGCAGAAAGCATTCTCTTTGATGCATGCAAAGCAGGAGCTAATGTGAATATCTTATTGGGCTACTGCTGTGCCATTCTTTGAAAGAAGTATTGGACATGGATTTAATTTAAGCTCTGAAATATAGCATGGCTTTTTTTCTCAAGTAGAAAGATGGAGTTCAGAGAGACAGGAGGATGAGTGGCTGGGAGCACTCTGGGCAACACCAAAGAGCTTCAAAACAATAGCGGCTGATTGAATAGACTTGAATATTACCTTTGTGATATATTCTCACTGCCAACATCATAGATAATGGTATAACTCTTAGGTTTCAGCTCTTAAATGTATTATTTTATCCAAACTATTAAGGACTTGAATGAAAAGATAAGACATCAGTTAAGGAAGTTTAATCTGCATCAAGCATCTACTTTAAAATGCTATTTAGCTCTCTATTTCTGATACATTTCAATACTACCAAGACCACATTTCAGCAATCAATGCTATAAATATTTTTAACAGTGTAGGAGAAGTTGTCCTTTGCACAAAGTCTCAACAATTTCTTGGTTAACTGAAAAATCATGTTTACTTATTATTTTTGAAAATATGCTGAGTTTTAAAATAGTCTTCTACCCCTATTTCCTGAGTTAGCTTCTGATAGAATATAGACAATAAAACGCTCGGTTCAGAAAAGCCTGGCAGCTCTAAGTCACGCTGTCCCTCAACATTCATGGACTCACCCAACTTGGCTCTCGATGGAGAAGGCTGTTGTTGGTTTAGCGTCCAGGAAACAGCAGAAAACGTCAAGGCTAGTAGAAGCTAACCGTTAGCATTAGCAAGTCCACCACACGGCAGAACTCCTCCAGGCTTGTGTTATTTGTGGAGATAAAACATCAACGTTGCAGAGCAAACAGTCAGTGGTAGAATCGTGTTGCTGTTAGCCAATCAGAGGCAAGATGTCCAAATATCAGGAAAAGAGACTCCTGTTGTCTTTTGCCACTTTCTCCTCCAGCTGACTTCTACCTCAAAGCAAAAACAATACCCTTGTGGCAAAAATAGCCAATAATCCATTCAAGAAACATGCATAAATGCTGATGGGCACCACATCTTACATAAAAAAGTGAAATATTCAGAATGCGTGCCAATATTCATGAATGGGGTGCATCATCCCTTGAGAGGAGCCAAAGCTTGGCTGACAGATGTGCGGTGCGGCAGGAACACAGGTGCTGGTCCGTTTAATGAGCAAAGGGTGGCCATGTGGACTAAACTCCCTCATCTGTTGCCATCACACTTATGATGAGTCCATTTTGGGGTCAGTTCCGCTCTGTTTACCCTCCTGCAGGACAAACTATATTTCAGGCCTAGCCATATGGAGCCTAATTCCCCAAAACTGACCTGTTGATCTGCTGCAAAGGCTAGGCAGTACGTATGTGGGTTATGGAGAAACTTATGGACTGCTTTCTATGAAAAGTAATATTGCACCTGCTAACTAAAGCACATATTAAAGTCAGGTTAATTGTGTGATTTTTGAAGTTCTGATATAGAGAAATTAAGCAAAAGTGATGAAATGTTTATATCCCACCTGTAGCTTTTTCCTCTAAGGTTTTTTTTAGAATGCTATTTTCACCATTGGGCTGAGAACTACAAGACCACACTACGGCTACCTGAGATTAATAATCGTGTAGGGCTCAGAAAGTGTACCTCTCCATGGGAAGTGAACAACGTCGTATGGTGCAGAGGGCAGACTAGACAGAACGTGTGCACGAATGGGTGACGAGAGCACACTAGCCCCTCCAAGGGCCATGGAAGTAATTACAGAATTCAAACTGGTAATAGGAAATATGCTCAGTCTTAAACTCAGCCTGGCTGACCAAAAATTGAAAATTGCAATCAAACTGAATATTCCAGCAGATTCACACAAGACTCAGTTATACCGCAGGCTGATGCATAATGATGCTTGCATCCATTGGTTGTTCTGTAAGGGATAACTGAGCATTTTTAGGACTTTTTATGGTTTTCAGGAACAGATTTTTGACCCCTCTCCTCTGAAATGGCTTGAACATAGGAACAAATCCAGGTTGGGCAACGAACAGATGAAAGGTTGTGGTACTCAGCTAGCAACATCAGTCGCCGATCTCCACTTTGATGGCTGCACTCTATTTTGAGCATCTGCTCCATCATCCTAACCTTCTGGCATTTCTGTAGAGGACATAATCACCATCTCTGTCTATCACTTTGAACATTAGCAGCAGCTCTGTTATTTACCGTTGCTTCACCTATGTATTAAATTCCTCGCACTCTGTAGCATGACCCGTGTGAACTCGGGCGTCACTGTTCATTACCATCAGCCATTATAAAAATCTGAAATCATTACACAGGTCGGTAGAAAACATTGGCAGCATTGATTACAAGGACAGGGACATGGGGAAATCACCGGGCTTTGGTTCTCGCCGCTCATTCATCAACATCAATGCAAGTGTCTGTGCAGCAGCATCATGCTGTGGAAACATTTTAAATGAATTCAGTGAAAGTCTATCAGATCTGTAGTTCTTTATTAAACACCTGCTACTTCTTGTTAAAGGTGTTTTTTATCATTCCCTTTAAATACATTGCAGGCCTTTATTTGTAAGCCAAAACCCTCACTGTGTCCGTGTTTCCAGACTGATTTTAGCTAGTCTCCATGGATTCAGAGATGTCGATTTGATGCAGGATCCTGTGGACAAATGGCTCAGCATTCCACGGCAAATGGTAACTTGTGTGAGAGGATAAACTGCAGGTCAGTCAGGCCGGAGGAATAAAAGCAGCTGTGTAGTTTGCATTCCTCTCTTCTTTTGACCTCCGAGCACAAACAGGCTATTCGCTACAGATGGCCTGCATGCGCCTCGCTGCTCATTGCTAACCCAGGTACCATCGCTGTCACCTTGTTACCTCCACTCACACACACACCAGTCACACAGCCAACCAGTGAGCCGAGCTGCTGGCACGCTCCCAAAAGCCCTGGACACATCTGAGTGCAGATGGGAAAGCTCTTCTTCCACAATGGTAAATAGACCCACGACTGGCTGAGATGCAAATCCAGGCCTCGATTGTGTGCAAAGACTAGTTCACACAGTTTAAACCCCACATAGAACATTTTTCGGTAACACTTTACAATAAGGGTCCCTTCATTAACATTATTAGGTGCATTATTAAGCATTAATAAACTATTAAATAAAGTATTAACAACTGTTTAACCATATTAAGTAATGCATTACTAAGCAGAGACCCACCCCCTGGGCCCTTTGTCCTAACCCTAAGGACACTTAGTAGTTAACAATAACAGTAACGTTAATAAAGTGACCTTTTGTTTATTAATGCTTAATAATGCACTAATTAATCTTAACAAAGGGACCCTTATTGTAAAGTGTTACCCACTTCTTGTACAAAATAGGTTTAAAAAGTAGATTTTTTAAAAAGAATTGTTCAATGATACACCTTTACATACAATCTCCTACTTTGAGATCCACAGATTTAGCTCACTTGATCACAAATTCCACTTAGCACACCAGCTTAGCTTATATGCTAACTTGACTTGCATTAAATAAATGTCATTAAGCTAAAGAAGGGAGTGGAATGAAAATGCATTTACCTTTTGTGTATTGGAGCTAAGTGGTTAGCGTAGCATTCAACCTTACGCTACATCGGACAATTGTTTTAGCCTGTTAACATTTGCAAGAAATGCGAGTGCTGGTTTCCTGCTGGTTTTAGACGTTTCCCTGCTTGAACACTGCTGATTTGATTAAAACGAGTGATTAGCAGCTTCTGCAGAACTCAACGAAGGCTGAGGAGATAACTCAGCTGTTGGAATCAGGTGCATCTGAGCAGGAACATACTGAAAACACTAGTTGTCCGTTAGCACAACAAGACTATTTGTGTGTGTGAATGGTATGAGGCGTGGCTTTCAGCTCCTTCCAGAAGAGGAGAGGGAGCAGACCACAGCTTTTAAGTTTCAGGACAGTTTTTATTCTAAATGTTTACGTCGGCTCTGGAAACTCATAACCCAGCCAGCACACATAGGTGGGACCCATATGGCTTTCCCAAATAGATCCCATATGGGGCCCACCTATGTGTGCTGGCTGGGAAGTAGTAAGAATTTTCATTTTTCAAGGTGAGATTCAGAGATGAAGCTGAACCACAAACAAAGGTACAACAGCTACAAGAAGTCCAAAGCAACTCTTCAAAGAGGAGAACAAATTAGAGCACAGCCTATGTCTGAGACAATCAGTTAACCAGAAACCACCCAGGACTCAAGTACAAACGGATCGTTTAAGCATGAACCTGGTTCTTTGTTCAGGTATTTACTCTTTTGACTCTAAGGAATCTGTGTATCAGGTTTACTTTGATGATTAGACTCTAAATTACACAGTGGTGACATTAGACCCGTGAATGTCAGCGAATAGATAAATACGAGTCAATGAATATTCAGCTTTTTCAAATCTGCATCCCTCTGCTCTTAGACACAGTGTCAGGGAAAATATGAATAATAACTTTAAAGCAATGGAGAAAATAATGAAATCATGCAAACGAGTAAAAAAACAGCAAATATGAAGAAGAGCTGCAGAATTATCTTAGTAGAAAAAAATGAATGGACTTGGCTTCAACTTTATGACAATTATGTTCTGATGAGCAACATGTGTTCGTTTTTGGCAAAGCGACTCGCAGCTGTGTCAGGTGCAAAAATTATGATTTTTTTGTTCTCAATATTCAATAATTGGAATTTGCAGATTAGAAAATGATTTGGTAACAGTTTACAATAAGGGTTCCTTTATTAACATTACTTGGTGCATTATTAAGCACCTATAAACAAAGCAATGAAAACATTCCACTTTTGCATTTTTTGATTTGGGGCAACAAGGGCTTTAGTTTCATGTAAATTAATAATGTAATAATTGTAATAATATTAATAGAATAATAATGCAATGTAATAATGTTACGTCTTTTCTTCAAACAACTCCATTTTTTTTTTTTTTTTTTTTTACCATTTTTTTCTTGTTAATTTCATTTAATTCATCAATGAGATGTAGAGCCTTTAGATATGCTCTACCAGTTGGTTGACCAGGCAGGTAAAGGTTTAAGCACTTGTTAATACGTTATTAATGCTTAATAATGCACTAAGTAATGTTAATAAAAGGACCCTTACTGTAAAATGTTACCAATCATTTTGTTTGATTTTTTATTTCTTGTACTTTAAACGAAAATCATCAATTAAAAACACTTTGAAAATGGGGAATAATACTACATTACATCATGTATATTTATCAACCCTTTAAAAAAATCTGTCTGTTATTCCAGCATGGATTATGACCAGATTAAGTCTAGATTGTCTCTAGTTCATACTCAGGAAGTTTCATCAATATCTGATGTGGAAATTCAAAAATTCAAAATAAAAGCACTTTGAAATTTGGAAGAATGACAATTACACCCTTTAAAAAGAATCTGTTCATTATTCCAGCTTTGGTTAAGGACATATTAAGAGTAGACCATCTCTAGTTCCAAAGTTCCATCAACATCTGATGTGGGATTTCAAAATAAAAGCACTTTGAAATTAGGAAAAATGACCTGTGTATTTATCATTAAATCGAAGCCACACGGTTAAGCAAAAATAATCAGATGCTTCAGGTGGTGATTTAGCTTTCTGACTGGATGTCAGACTTAAAGTTGAAAATTTGTACCAATTCAGAAAAAACTGATTTATGCTTAAATCATTTTCTGCACAGAACCTGGTTCTATGATGTCATTTGATGCATGTATATATGCCCATCACTGCATGAGAGCTGTGCCATAATAACATCCACACTACTCACGAGGAACATTTTGCATGATAAATAAGTGTAATCTCCTGATATCATCACATACCGGCACATTTAGATTACCTAGCACTCACAGCAACAAGACCTAATTTACTCAAATGTGTCTGAGAGATTACACATTTTAAAATAAAAAGCGTCACAAAAAATAATGATACGTCTTTCAAAATGTGCCTTTGATCAAAATATCCTTTCCCACGTTTTTCTACCCAAGCTGAAATCATTATTTACTGCAGGGCAAAAACACCAACAAGACAGCAAATTGAGTTTTTGTTGACAATTATTGGGTTTTAGATTGTTAGGATTGCAGTGATCGTGTCCCTCACTCACTTCTCACTGCCTAAACAACACATCATCCTGTCTGTCAAACGCATCTGCTCCATAAACAAACAGATGTGGCTGAATAAGCACAAATCAGGACCATACCCCGCAGTGTTTTATCAGGAGACTCTCGGTGCTGTAGACATAGAAACAGGGAGAGATACATAACTAGAAGATGTTTTGTTATAAAAACAAGCCGCTAACTGCACAGAGCCTTGAGCACAGATAACACAAACTAAAAAATAAATAAATAAAAAAGGTCTGTGAGCAATTCTCTGGACTCGGACTGATCTTTTTTACACTGTAATTGCTTCAAAAAGGGTTGACTTGATATTTTTTCTTCCCCAAGTTAAAACACAAAGCGATGAGCTAAAACCGTTGGGTGTGTTTCACATGAAAGTTGGAATTGGAATTGTTATGCCCGGAAGCTTTTCATCTAAATTTGATTACCCATATCTACGGCTTCCACCAGGTTTCTGAGTGTTGAGAATTAATTTAAAACAAAGCAATGTGTGGAAAAAAATGTCTCGTAGGGGTAAAAGTAGCGATAAAAAACATCTAATTCTGCTGTTCAGATCAGCTTTAACAAAAGTTTTATTCACCTTCTAACCTTTTTTTTTCTAGTTGTGCGAACAGGAGCGGTTTGTTGTTTGGTTTAGAATAAAACTGACCTCCATTTGAGAAAATTTGCACTTTTTATTTATTTATTTATTTATTTTTCTGAAGTTACGTAACAATGTTAAGTAACGACGAAATGTGCTTGACGATATATATATATATATATATATATATATATATATATTGTAGCGGTTTCTGTCGCCATCTAGCGGGGTGTTGTGCAGGCAGAAAGAACGAGTCTTACGTAGCAAACACTGAGCACTTTAATGCTCAGAACGGCCCTCACCCCATCCCCTGACATACAACAATGAACTATGGCGCTGAACTGACACCAACTAAAAATGACATAAATTGAAACATAAAGTAAAAACACGCTAACCTAATCTAACCCAACAGAACCCCGCAGGACACAACTAAAAGACACAAAGACGACCCTAACCCACCCCGACAATGCCTCGCGGCCTCTGCCCGGCCTGGCAGTGGGCAGGGCCGCTACAATATATATATATATATATATATATATATATATATATATTATTTTTGTTGCCTGGCGACACCTAGAGGTGTGCATTCACGAACGAGAGGCGTGTCTTCAGCTGTAATCACAGAAGTAGGGAGAGGGGCTTCAGGTGCAATTACTTCCGCCTCTAGATGGTGCCCTCTGACAAAATCTACAGATTTCTGCTTTAGTGCCCAGGTTTCTGTTTTCTTATAATGATCACAAAATCTTTTATAAGGCAAAAGCGTTCCACGTTGCTGGTCCCGTAAAATCACGAGAAAATTGCAACATCACGCGTGATTTCAGAAGTCCACACAATAACAAGCGAGGAGAAAGATGGCTGCATGTATCCGAAAAGGTCTGTGGTTTGTTTTCTGTTATGTTGACATCGGCTACGGGGGTTTCACGGGAAAAGACGTACGTTTATCTGCACGTGACTTTTATTTTGAAAGTTTCCGGATGTTTTACGCTGCTTTCGTGTTTGACTTCCTGTCTGACCCGATCTGAATCGCAGAGTTTGACGAGTTTTGGAAGCGTAGCGCCTCAAAATAGACTCGATATGTAATGACAGCGTCCCTTCGCTTCTGGGAGGCGTCCAAAACTTTACACTTTGCTGCCGGTGGAAAGGAACCCGTCCACCATAACGGCGGCTTATTGCTGCGAAGTATGTTTCGCTGCCGTTTCGTAACGCTTTCACGTCCGGTGGAAAGGAGGCTTCACACACACCCTTTTTATTTTATTTTACAGTTTTCATTGTACTGTGTATCTTATAAAAGGCCAGTATACCTGCTGATGATTTAACTAATCTCCATCCTTTGGGGTGAAGACGCCATTCACAAAGTTCCACAACCACTCCCATGAGTCATTAGAGAGGTGAGTGAAACATACTACAGGAACATACAGTAACGACCCTCCATCTGAACCAATCAGGCTCATTGCATTACATTGTTTTGCTGTAAATGCAATAAATGAATAAATAAATAAAAAGCAGCAGTCTAACATGGATACAGTTTTACCTCTAACATCAGTAAAGATGACAGAGTGAAAAATACAGGAAGTCAGCCTCCAACACATACGTAAATAATCAGCAGCTTGTAGCAACAATCAGCTGCTCAAGTGTCGGTCATTCCCTCAAAGCATGTTGAAGTGGCACGAATGCTCCTCGCTGACATTCGTGCACGTAGAGGACATGTAGTTTGTGCGTGAGGTGAAATATGCATGCGTGTGTGTGTGTGTGTGTGTGCTTTCAGATGTTTGGCTCGATGTGTACTTGCAGGGTGCATTTGTCAATGTCAACACAGCACAGTGGGTGAGGCTCATTGTCTTTGAAGACGTCAGAGAGAGATGAAAGAACTCACTCTCACTGATGCTCCTTCTCCTTGTTATCCCCCCCCCCCCCGTAATCCACTGCCTGCCAGACGGGTTCCCCTTTCCCTCCTTCATCAACACACATCGTTGTATCGACATCCATAGTTCTCTTCTTTAAAGGGAAATGGATTTTATGCGAGGGAGTCCTGGAGCACTTTTATCACGGTTAATGTCCCTCAGGGGTTGGGCGTGGATGGAGATGATGACCCTTTTAAAGGATGGAACGTCACAGATGACCATATTCATGCACAAAGGGGTGGCTGTTGGTGGGTTACACTTTGACAACTAGTCTATAAAGATATATTTGTTATAAACGTCGTGCTGCCATCACTGCATCTTGCTCCTGTCCTTTTAACTCATCGATCAAGAAAATCTTGTTTTGATGAAACATAATATCACAATGCAGGACTGAGCAGAATGGTGCAGCAGGATGAGCCTCACAAAAGGGAGATATTTCTAGATAAATACCTACAACGCTGTGCTTTTTAGGTTTTTGGTAAAGATGGGAATGGATGCACAGAAGGAAGGGGTCATAAAGTCAACAAAACTAATAAGAAAGGCTGTTCCTAAAGGACGATTTCAACAAAGCAAACATTGAAATCGTCAGAAGTATTCTGTCTAGAAGGCTTTGCTCCACGCTGGTATCTTCCTGTTTTTGTTTCTTCTTATATAGTATCTTAAACGATGGCTTGAGGCCAGCTCAAGAGGGCAAGTCAGGTCCCTGGTCTCGTGTCGACCTTTAGAGCCGTCAGAAACACACTTATAGTCTGGTACAGAAACAAAACTTTGAGCAGACTTGTTTTTGCACTTAAAACTCAACAGTTCTAATCAGATTTAGGCTTAAATTCTGCATTACCATGCACCAGGCTACTTTGAGTAATGGGTCATTTATTCATTGAGCTCGTCTGCTGGTTCTTGATGACTTCTGTGTGCTCAAACACTAAATGAGAGTCGGCTAAATTCTGCAAAACAGCATGTTTCAAATCAATACACCAATATCCACCCTGTGTATGAATGTGACTAGAACCTTTAAGTGCACACACACATGCACACACACCAAGTGGAAACTACAACACAGCACATGGTTCAAACCACTATGTCCTCAGCTCTGCAGCCTTTATGTTTGTTTATGTTGGCAGAGCCAAACCAACATGGAGATAACCACAGCAAAGAGGCGTTTATTGTATAAAATCCAGTGATGCATCCATGTCACCACCATGCAACAATCTGCTTGCTGCTTTATTCTGCAGCCTTGTAACTTATCCTAACAGCTCACATGATTACCACTGCTCATTTGGAGCAGAAGAGGGGCCCAGTTTTAGTGCTGACATTGCAGACACTAACAAAAATGTGTTGTTTCGCCTTTTAGTTGAACGTGTGTGTGTGTGTGTGTGTGTGTGTAGGACTATTGTGAGGTGTTATATCTCAAATAGAAAGTAATGACAATGAATAATAATAACTGTCATTGGAAATAAGAAAACAAACTGGACAATTTTTTCAGTGAAAAGTCAGACTTCAGCACAAGTGTGTGTGTGTGTGTGTGTGTGTGTGTGTGTGTGTGTGTGTGTGTGTGTGTGTGTGTGTGTGTGTGTGTGTGTGTGTGTGTGTGTGTGTTTGTGTGTGATGCAGTTAGAAATGACTGCACGTTGCACTGCTGCATTAACAGTGTGATGGGTATACATGCACACAGCACTGTTTTTACATATAAGGGAAGAACAAGAGGTGAAATTAGCTTCACTTGCTGTCTGAACAACCCTTTAGACGGACTCGGCTCACAGGTGCTAGCTAGCATTTAGGTCATTGCACTGCTGTTAACTAACAACGTCCCTCCACCTACTCTTTTCCTGTGTAAATAGGACACCACTGGCTGTGTAATTACCGATAGTTAAGAGGAAGTTAAAGCAGTCGTAGAGGATGGGACTAGTACTTCAATCGTTAGTGGCTGTTATTCACTGTAACAAGAAAACAGAAGAAATGGTTCCCCATTAGATTAAAGTAGGAACAGATCAACTGTTTGCAACTGGTCCACAGAGTAATTAGGTTTTAGGAATTGGTTTGAGTTAGGGCAGCACAATGATAGACTAGCTTCAAATTACAATAGAATATTAGAATAATATGTCACTCTCATCCAAATCAGTGATCCCCATAGTGCTTTAGGTACAAATCTTGCTAACAAGCTAAGTAAATAAGAACAAAATGCAAAACACAAGAAGCAACATGTAAAAGCTAAAATATTAGTGCAAATTTTATTGTACAACTATAGAAAAAATATTCAATTAGGAATAATTTTCTCTTTGCATCTCAAGAACCAAGGCAGTATTTTGTGACCTTAAAAGGGACATATTACGCAAAACTCACCTTTTGCATCCCTTTGTGCTGCCACGAGGGTTTCTACTGCCTCTATTAACACTCCAAATGGGAAAAACCCATCCATCCTATTCTGTCAGTGTTTGGTTTAAGGCATTATGTGCCTAAAATAGACGGTTTCAAAAAGTCCCTGTTTGTGATGTCACAAATGGGGAAATAGCATAGAACCACCTTAAGCATACCAAAGAGCTGCTGCTGGAGGAGCAGCGGCTCTACTCTGGGCTCCTCTTGGAGTTTGGAGCTTCTCAGCTTATAGCAGCCTGAGCGGGGAATGAGTGGGCGTGGCCAGCTCCAGTTTATTTACTTAAAGTAACAGAGCCCTGAAATGGCTCATTCTGGAAGGTACTGAAACTGTCCAGAGTAAAGCTGCTGAAATCTCTTTATGTAAGAAGGGTTTTTGTATAGACACGGTTCGTGTAGACCATAGAACCATTATAACTTAAAAAATAAATCATAAAATGTCTCCTTTAACTTTGGGAAACACTTATCAGAGCTTACTGTGGTCATTTATGTTGAGGGGGGGGGGGGGGGGTCTGATTGGCATGCGGTTAGTGTCTGTGATAGACTGCCATTCTTTGCAACATTAATGCTGCACACATTGATTTTGCAATATGATGAAAAATCATGAATTTTTGATAGTTTGTGCAGCTCTAATTTGTGCAGTGATGATGTTATTTCATCTGCTGGGTTCCTTGAGTGAGATTATAAATCAGAGATAATAAATCAGTCTCAATAGAACTTTTTTCTTGTTTGTTTTTTATAAAGTGAATTTCAAAAAAAGACACTGAAAAGTCAGACATAAACATAATGCAATGCATATATTTACACTACTCAACTGTTCCAGGAACATAAGATGAAAATATGTATAGACCATGCAGGAGGAGATTGCATTTACTGCATGAATTGATTGTTTACTTACTGTGCAATAAAAAAGATGAATGATTGCTTGTAAACATAATTACAATTCAATTGGATAAATAAGGAGAATGAGCATTTCTACAGTTTCCTATTTCTGTTCACAAGGGTTAAATCGACTTTTTATTCTATATTTTTTCTAAGATGCAAAAATGAAACACATTGGAAATTAAATCCAAAACACTGCAAAACCCACACACTGCATTGCAAACCGATTATTTCACCTGTCCTCTACTGTACTGGTGAACCGTTCCTGCTGCAATCTGTTTTGCTGTTATAGACCGACCCAGAAGCACAAAACAACCATAATATTTCTAAGTCGAGGTCATTAATCAGTTTTACTGACATATTAATTAATTTGCCACAGTATAGTAAAACAATTTAGCTCTGAAAAAGTCACAATTCAGCAAATATTTTTAGTTTAGGCACTTTAGGGACTTCCTTTTACACACACTTACTCTACATGTTTAAGTGGTAAAAAGCAATGCTGCAACTGCACAAGTCACACTCAAGACATGTTTTGGCAAGAAAGGTAAAATTATTTAGCAATTTCCATATTAATATCTTGCATCTCTCCAGCTAGCGACTCCATTTCTCACAGGCCTTTTACCAATTTAGCCGATAAGTGCTGCACGCTAATACAGAGCACTCGAAATGTTTTAATCCTGCTTCAAATGTCAAGGGTTTAGGAGGACTCTGAAAATTTCTTCTTGCTTGAATAAAACTTATAACGCCACATTTTTCTTGTAAAATTGGATCCAAACATGTAAGCTGTAGTTAAGACTCTTAAAACTAAAACACTACCATGGAGGAGACTTGAGCCTGGAGTTGAAACGTTCTTGTTTTATGGAGAAGTAGAGCTCCAGATCAAAGCTTCTAACAATGGGACGCTGCAGTTTCTGCTATGATCTGTTATGTGAGCTGTCACACAAGCAAAATATCAGCAGGTTTTGTCATATAAAGCTAAATTATGCTAAGTATCTGATCATCACAGAAGAAACGTTACCTTTCACTGCATCATAGAGTGTCCAAACCTCTTTAAAGCTGGGGTACATAGTTTAAACATTTAAAAATGCTTAAATGTGACTATCTGACCCTGTTCTGTGATATAAAGTAGGTCACCTCTGATCTTTTATAATTCAGTCCCTCTGCTTGAGCCTAGAGCGTTGACCAATAGAATCTTGTATCCACAAGAGAAAGCTGTCTACCAATGAGAACACGCCCCAGTTCCCAGCATGCACTATGGGGTGACGGGCTTCAGTCAGCTTAGCGCACCAACCTAGCTTGAATGCTAACTCAACCTGGGTTGAATTAATTTCAGTCTGTAAACTTAAAGCTATTGGAGCTAAGTGATTAGCGTTTAGCTCAACCTTACGCTACATCGACTATTGTTTTAGCCTGTTGTAGCATTAGCAGGGGTGGGTTACCGATTTTAGATGCTTCCCTGCTTGAACGCTGCAGAATTGATTAAATTCAGTGATTAGCAGCTCCTGCAGAACCTGAGGAGATAGGTCAGCTGTTGGAATCAGGTGTGTCTGAGCAGGAACATATCAAAAACAAATTATTTGTGTGCAATGGCATGGTTTGAAGCATTGGGTTTATTGCTCCTTTCATTCTGGAAGAAGGATTCGAAGCTCGCTAAGCTAAACAGATTTGTTGTCCGTAACATCTTTTCACAAAAACCTAAAATAACTTTTGCTGCCTGTCAAAAATAAGAGCTTTCTTGGCATCAAAATTTGCTTTAAAATTCCCGAACATCATATGTGAAATCCATGGAATACATGGATCAGAAAATAACTTTTATCCTCTCATAGACTCCCATTCATTTTTTAGCAGTTGGGGACCCATGGTCCGGAAATAGATGGGCGTGACTTAGACTCCATATTGTTGCTCAAATATCAAAATCTCCTCCTCCTTTCCTTGTTGACTCCAGCTTTACGGACATCACTTAAAGTAGCTCTCCGGAGTTTTGTCTGATGGCGCCATCTAGTGGCTGACAAGCGTATCACACCAATAGTCGGTGGACTCGATAATTTAAGATGGCGACTGCACGTTTCTTGTTTATGAATGTGCTTCTGTAGCCGACAAACAGAGCTAAAACACGTTGTTTTACAATTATTATTCTCATGTCATGTTGTGTTTTCATATATTTATATTTCAACGCTGCATCAGCCGAGGTGCTTCCTTAAATTTGACGCACGTAAGCGGTAGTCTAACACTATTGGTTAGTTCTGGTCGCCGATCCGTTTCCTATTGCAGGGATTTTACTAGGCAGGGGGCGGGCTTAGCAAAAAAAAAAAAAGATGTATTGCTTACATTATATCACACTACATGATCAGACACTTTTACGGATTTCTGAAAAATCATACATAATTCCTGAAAGGAGAAAACTCAGGATTGCTGCTTTAAATAAGACACAACATCATGAAAACAGAGGAAGGTAGCTGTAGAGATCTCTAAGGCTGCTGCAATTTGGCAACAATAACAAAAACAACTGCTTTCGTAGATGAAAATTGAATGAAAACCTAAAAGTGCAGCGTGTGTTTGCATGACACCTGTAGCAGTGCAAATACCACGCTAGTAAAAACAATTTGCAGCCCACCACTCTGACACCTCTGTGCTGTTTTATTCAGCTCAGGATCTCTTCTACTTGATCCGACTGCGACGCATCTCAGTCACGTCTCAGCGCTGTGGAATAAAAGGTCGGAGGAGAAGCATCCATGGAAAGGTTTACGGTCAGGACAAATTAGGAAAAGAACAACAAGCCAGTAAAAGGGAATAGCATTAGAGTGGTGCAATAACTTTGATACCATCCCTGTTGTGACCCTTCCTTATGAGAACAACACTGCTAACTGGTAGCAGATGTGCCCACACATCGCCGGCGTGTTCTGAGAAAATGGAACAATACCCTTTCCCCCATCTCTGCTTGTTTATACCCACAGGCTCTATCTGTGGCCCTCCAGGTTATCCTGCTGTGATCCATCCTGCATTTAGCAGGTAATTGGTTAAGCTGCTGCGGCGGCTAGAGTAAGCATCCTATCAGGTCTGTAATCATCACTTGGGTGCAAATTTCTCTGTTGACTTTCTGGTGTTGCGGCGCCATTGAAGGTGATATGATGTGGGCTCGTTTTCAAAGAAAATTCACTTTTCAGCCGAGTGTTTTAACTAGAATCAGATCTGAATGCGTTTGAGGGCTGTAATTATGTCTCGCTGGGAACGGTGGCCCTGGAGAGGAGCCGGGTCTCCAAGGTCAGACTACAATAGCTGCCTTTGCATCCTGCCTGCCTTCTTCTATAGAGCAAAGAAATCCGTTTCCAGCCAGGTGATTTTATTATCGGCAGCCTAATTGGAAAAGCATGCTTTTCATTGGCCGGGTAATGACTAGGAATGGCCCTATCGCTTGTCAAACAACAAGCTGATTTTCATTACGTGCAAATCCAAGCGTGGAAATGCCATAAAATGAGGCTCGCTGAGGTGATTAAGTCTAGACATTCAGACAAAAAGCTCTCCCTATAATCATTTCTAAGATGTCAAATATGTCAACTCAAAGCTAGATTATAACAACAGTAACAAATATGCCTCACTCTTATCTCACTCTGATAATTTTCTCTCAAGTTTGAGTAAAATGGATAGAAATAAATCATTCTTAGTAAGAATGGATGGAATAGATTCATCCCTCGATCCCCGACCGTCATAAGCAGAGATCCCCAGACCTTCTCCATCCAGCTACCTCGGCTCATCCAGGAGATATCGGAGACGTGACCTGATCTCCTCCCAGAGCAAACGCCTCACTCAAAAGGCCTCTAGACGGCATCATCACCAGACATCCGCTCTGTCTCAACTGGCCCATTTTGATACAGACCAGCAAGACTCTCCTCTGAGCTCCACGTCAATCTGCACAGCAAGCATATTTGTGCTGTACGGACCACTGCCCTGATCCTCCAAACCAAGGGGGTTGTCCTTGTCATCCATGTAAATTTGCACAGGCATGTCCACCAAAACAGCTCAATGACATCCAAGAGCTGGAGGCAGATCTCGACTGGAGCCTCTGACAGATGTTCCCAGCACATCCTCATTAAACCCTTGGGTGCACGATCGTTCTGGCACCATTCTCCGTTGCCTGGTCACCGCCAGGTGGTGATCAGCTGACAGCTCATCTCCTCGTTACCTGCCTGTCAGAGACATACGCATGCATATATATATGATCTGGGCAGGACCTTGAAAATCTAATTCCTGGTTGTTTGTAACATTTTCTTTCATTTCTCAGTTTTAAACAAAACCTTTGTGTCCTCCTTACAGCTCCTGTGAGTTGTTTCACATAATTGAGCAATTTTGCAATATTAAAACAGCAAATTTGGAAAACAAACTTTTTTTTTCCATTCCTCTTAACAGCGTTCTAACATCGTATAGCTATAAATATATTGTAGAGATAAAAAAATTAATAAAGTGGTGCTCTTCTTTCAGCCAATAACACCTTATGCAAATATTGGCCCATCCGCTTGTCGGTCTGGCCGAACCGCCGCGAGAGGAGACTGGTGTTTAGCGCTCTCTCGTTTCCCGTGGGTTTCTGGTTCCAGCAGAAGCGTCTCAGGGAAGATACCCGAGGGGAGAGGGGAGCGTTCCGTCAAAGCCTAGCTTGTTCTGGAGATTTGCTGCAGCTTTAAAGGTTGAATTGGAACACAAACACCACAGCAACATCTAGTGTGTGGAGGTTGTAGTTGCAGCAACAGCTTACCTATACATGAGAAAATTCGCCATTTCCGCGTTCGTTTTTATGCCGTGAACATTTTTAATTTGGGTCCATCTGTTGTAGGCTTCACCTGAAGTCACTCTGGTTTTAGATCTTTTATGGTCCCTCCTCTTCTGAGAAGAATATCGACATCTGGGCTCAGAAGATGCTGCTTGACTTGCCGAGTCCGCCATTTTCTGAGCGGACTGTTTACCGTATTTGGCAAACTGCAAGTGTGCCCTCTAGTGGCTGGTAGATATAAACATAAACCCAGAGTCGTGCCCGTCAAAATAAGTATTTGATTATTTTTAAATTAAAATATAGCTTTTAAAGGAAACACTGTACCTTCATTCTGCACACCTCTAAACGCCCCCATGGAGGGATTTTTTTATTTTTTTAATATAGCTTTTTATTAAATTGTTCCTGTTTCAACCTTTAATAGTTTAAAATGCATACGTTCCCAATTTATTTTGCAACATTGAGATGAAACGTAGTTTTACATTGATGTGAAGCTGCTGTTGGACGCTACGACTGTAACAGCAAAGCCATTTAGTCTGTTGGTTAGAAGCACAGGATGATGCTGGAGGCCCGGGTCCCATCAGAATTCATTGTCTTTGCTTTCTTGTCTAGATTTCAAGTCCGAGGCCCCATGTGCCACTTCTCTATCGGTCTCTTTCTCTAGTTGTTGTTTTGTCCACATGAGACTGTTTAAATTCTCTTTTGTTTCTGATGGGTAACAACATTTTTCACTCCAGCTCTGCTGGTAGTTATTTATTCCACATCTCTGCCCTTTGTCTCTGTCCTCACTTCATCAGCCCTTCATTCATTTCTCTGTTTTTGTTGCTGCACACTCTCTCCACCCTTAGATGCTATTGCTTGTTTTCTCGCCCTACTTCCCAGTTTACCTCCTCTGGAGGCTAGCTTTGCTAATAATAGCTTAGCGACGTAGCGGAAGAAAAACTAAAAGACAGAAAGGAAGACAGACAGATGGCAGGAAAAGTGTTTGCACCAAATGGTTCCATTTGTGAGGCACAGACAAATGGATGCCTGTTGAAGAGCAGGCAGCCATCAACAGTCTACATGCCCCAGATCCCACCATTGCAAAGAGCTAAGCCGCATCCCACACTCTCAACCCCTAAAGGTAGTTTGCACCATGGCACTCTTATTTTAATGAACCTGTGTGGGTTTAACAATGTGCACAAAGGGGTTTAATATCCCGGCATTCCCTCTGGACATCGTGATTCACCAACAGCAACAGCTCACTTAAAATTCAAGCTACAAGCTTAGATTTGTCTGTTATATAATACTCAAAAAGAACATTAAGTCGGACTAAATGTGAAATGTTTAAAAACCGTCATCCTTAAAGACAAAAACTGCTTTAATATGCTAAGCTAGGAGCTAACTGTAACCATACACTTTGGTACGTTTGTGTCTTGTTTATGGGGTGTTTAACTTGTTTGGCTTTCATCTGGTGATGGCAGACGCTAATCCTATCTGTGGTGTTTGATCACGATGCAGAAATCATTTGGAGAGCAAAGAGCATCTGTGGTTGTAAAGAGCAAATTTTAGAAGGTGAAGGCAGCAAACTTGACCTCTCGAGGTCAGATCAGAACAGACTTCTATCAACTGAACACAAAGCAGAAACGTGAGTCCGTCACTCACTTTGGAACTAGTTGGTTTTCTTCATTTTTCTTAGATAAAGCAAATAAGTGGCTGCTGAGGTGCACATGTGTGAGAAGGGTACGGAAGCAGCCGAGGGGTTCATTATTCTTCCACTTAGTGTCATAAGGGATGTGGATAAAGAGAATGATGACGTACCTGGAGAGGAAAAAGGGGAGCTACTAAAAAGATGGAGAGTGGGGAATAAAGGGGTTGTTACGTGAGATTGCACTCAAAAATTTGGAGAGCTTTAGGCGACACAGCTGTCATATTGATCGTGATTAAATGTAAAAAAAAGATCTTTTAACTTAAGTCAAGGATTTTGACTCGGTTCACAGGATCTACACACATGGTTTTTGCCCAACCATGGGTGCAAGACTAAAGATGTTTAATCAATACATTTGCAGTGGTTTCTAGAAGGAGTGAATGCCTTGTAAGTCGTACTCTGGGGAAACAAAGCTCCGGTGCACCTGTTTCAGGAACTAGAATTGAGCCACATCAGAGGCAGATTTGGAGTCTTATTTCCTGATATTTGGACACCTCGCCTCTGATTGGCTAACAGCAACACGACTCTACCACTGACTCTGTTTGCTCTGCAACGTTGATGTTTTATCTCCACAAATAACACAAGCCTGGAGGAGTTCTGCTGTGTGGTGGAGTTGCTAATGCTAACGGTTAGCTTCTGCTAGACGTTCTCTGCTGTTTCCTGGACACTAAACCAACAACAGCCTTCCCCGTCGCGAGTCAAGATGGGTGAGTCCATGAATGTTAAATGATGTAGATCTGTTTGATTATAATCAGAAATAATCATTTAAAAATGTTTGTTTTCATTGAACCACACCTTTAAAAATGAAGCCTAGAAGGCAGTTGGTAGAAGAGTCACTCAACCGTGGTTTTCTGGCTAAAACCGCCCGCCAATCTCCATTAGCTTTGGTTAGCTTAGTTAGCTCGTAGCTACATTGTGTCAGAGTTTGTTGGGTGTAAATCATCAATGGAAAGCTTGGTTTGGTTGAATAGGAAGCTCTTCTATGCATCTGTCAGAGCCACCACCCCAAACCATCACACTGAAGGCAGAGGACAAAAAGTAAACAAGCACTTTACAAAGGAAATGTGACTGCACCTCAGAAGAAATTGGGGGGAAAAAACTAGTCATCCATCTGAATGAGAGGAAAACTTTTAGTGCATAGCAGCCCTAAGAGAGGCAGCAATCTACTTTAATACCTGAAATGACAAACATTTCTTTGAATGGTCCTTTTGAGAGCATGTTTTTGAGGTTCTGTGGTCAACACTTTTTTTCCCTGCAGTCACATTTCACAGGATGAGTAAAAAAAAGTGAGAATATTAAAAGATGATATGTTGGACTGAGGGTCAGGGACAGCTGTGACAGTGAGGTTGTTGATTTCCTGTGATTGCAGGAAAATTACTGTGAAAAGGCCGAGCCATCGCAAAGCATGTCAGAGCCAGAGTGTCATCGGATTCTAAGATGGGCTGTGAATTATACGTTGGAATACGGAGCTTTTTTATGAGAAGCTGCTGGTGGAACATGTGAAAAAGGTCAAAAAGGGTGAGGAAAAGACACGGAAACTAAAAGATATAAACACAAATACACCTGGTTCTTGATGTAAATCACGTCCTAGATCTTATGTAAAGTAGAGTTTTAACCGTCGGTGTTGAAAAACGCTCCGTGACATCTTTTTCTCTTACTTCACCAGATTTTGGACACTTACACGGCTGCAGCAGTTCTGGGCTTATTTTGTTGTTGCTCTGCTGCCGTTTCTCATTACGTCAGTCAAGATTGCTTTTGTTTCCCCACAACAAACTTTGCCTTTCCATCCCACCTCTCATAACAGCTTACAACCTGCCTGTGTTTATACTTCCAACCCCATTAGTCAGCCGATAGTCACGAGGGACCTCGCTTTTACAACAAAACCCACTGAATTTCCTGTCATCGCTTTGCTTTACTTTTGCAAAGCCAGGACCATTCTTCTGCCGCTTTGACTCACAAAGCTGCAGCACAAAGATTCACAGGAAAGCTCACAACCCCGGAGCACGTACAACACCAAGTTCTAGGAGGAGGAACGCTGATGGCTTTTTGTGAGCCTCTCCCGCGCTTGTTTCATGAATAAATGGAAAGGATGCGACTATACCGTCTGTATAGGTGTGTCCTAGAGGACGGAAAGTTAAACAAGCCCAGGGCTTGCTCAGCGGTCTACCTGCTCTCCATACTGTCATGCTGCAAAAGGAGGAACGAGTCAAGCTGGGAGGAGCGGGTGCAGGGAATGAAGGCGAAGCGTGAGAAGCCGTGTTTGATGTGCGTTCACACACGAGCGTGTCTGATTAAACAAGAGCACAGCAGCACGTTTGCAGTTCATGTTTCATCTCCTCCTCATTCCTCATTCTGTATTGGTTACAAATGATACTGTCACATGGTCCACAGTGCAGACGTGGCAAGGAACTAATTAGAAATATTCACTGGTATCCAAATAGAAGCACAGCAGGGATCATGGAAAAACACTGTTCAGGTAAAGTTTGGGATCTTTAACCTTTAAAGGGGTCATATTATGACTATTTTCTTAAGTTATAATAATTCTGTGTTCAATACAAAACATGTTAACTAAGTTCTTTGCGCTAAATCCCTCTCACACAAACAGATTTCAGCCATTTTATTCTTGACGGTTTCAGTACCTTCCAAAATGAGTCGTTTCAGGGCTCTGTCACTTTAAGAAAACCAGTTGGAGCTGGCCACGCCCACTCATGCCCCTCCCAGGCTCCTATACCTGGGAGGGGCTCAGACTAGAGCTGCTGCTCCTCCTGTAGTAGCTCTCTTGCACCCAAGAGGTGGTTCTATGCTAATTTCCCTGTTTGTGACATCACAATCTGGGACTTTTTGAAATGGCTTGTTTTAGGCACATAATTCCTAAAACTAAACACTGACAGAAAACAGATGGGTATTCATAGAAGCAGTAGAGACGCACATGGCAGCACAAAGGGTCCAAAAGGTGGATGTTGTTAAATATGTCCCCTTTGATGATTTGTGATTATCAAAACACAACAATCAGGATGCAAACCACACACACACACACACACACACACACACACACACACACACACACACACACACACACACACACACACACACACACACACACACATATATAAAAGGGGCTGCCAACATGCTGATGCTAGTGTCAACAATATCAGAATGATTTAGTAATGCAACATAAATGCAAACATAGCAAAAAACTTGCAGTGCTCAGTTTGTTACAATTTGAGGTCAAAAGACCTGACTAAAATTGAAATTGGGTGCTTTTATTTTGAAACGTGCACATTGCATTGTTTTCAGAAACTATGTGGAATACTCCTTTAATAAAAAACTAAAATAAACTGAGCAAAACCCTATAATATTATGAAAAATTCCTATTAACAAGTCAGATTGGTTGAAAGACGTGGTTTTCATCTTTATGCATGAACTCTGCTTGCGTTTCCCACAGTTTTAAATTTCTTTTCCCTAATGTGGAAGAGTTTAAAAATACCTACAGTGATTAAGAAAATGTTCCGTTGAGGCAGAAAAAACAGAGAGGAAGAAAATCTACTTTTCAGGCATTTTATAATGTATTTGCAGCATCAATAAACAAAAAGGGTTTGTGTTAAACCTGATCAAACTGTGTGTGTGTTGTGCATGTTGGTAAATCGTGTGTGTGTGTGTGTGTGATTTATGTGCAGAATCTGTTCCTGACGTTTCAGTACAGCTGGCAGGAGGTGACGAAGTGCAGCTCTGTTTCCTGTGGCTGCAGTTGGCTGCACACTTGTTCTTCTCCGGGCCACCAGGTGTGTCGGTGGTGGCTGTCAGAGTCCGGGTCTGAGAGAATTGATGTCTTCTCTCTTTGAGGTGTCTGGACTTGTCCGCATTAGGACGCTTCCTCCTTTTCTCCCTCCTGTTTACTTACATACATACACTTTACTTCCTGGGGAGTTACAGCCAGACAATGACCGCCCCACCTCAAAAACCATCTGGTCTCCTCAGCCTGCAGAGCTAACTCCCCACCTGCGTTGGTCAAGTCAAGCGTAGTGAAGTGTAGGTATTTTCCCTCATGCTTGACACTTTGGAGACACAACTGGATTTTAGCACAAGCGTTTAAAATATAGAAGTGTTTACATTTAAAGGTATTGAACACTGAAAAAACATTTTTAAAATCTTTTTTCTGATTCTAATCAGTCACTGAGTTTTTAATGCAGGCTGAACATAAAAATAGTCTCCTACACCTATCTCCTGCATTAGCTTCTCTACTCTAGGATCTGAAAAGCCTCACAGATCTACGTCACACTGTCACTAAACACTCATGGATTCACCCATCTTGACTCACGACGGGGAAGGATGTTGTTGGTTTAGCGTCCAGGAAACAGCAGAGAACGTCTCGGCTAGTAGAAGCTAACCGTTAGCATTAGCAACTCCACCACACAGCAGAACTCCTCCAGGCTTGTGTTATTTGTGGAGATAAAACATCAACGTTGCAGAGCAAACAGAGTCAGTGGTAGAGTCGTGTTGCTGTTAGCCAATCAGAGGCGAGATGTCCAAATATCAGGAAATAAGGCCCAGTTCCAATACTCGCACTCCCACCCTTGCACCCTTCAATTGCGCGTTCCCGGCCAGTGTCCCGATTCTCAAGTGTGAACGGTGACCATGCCCCCTTTGCACCCTTGATATGCACTTCGCCCAAGTTTGCATCAATGCGGACTTCAGGCAAGGGTTTTACCCACAATCCATTGCTGCGTGGGAATTTTGAGAAGAAGGCGGAGCAATGGCTCAAATGCCTTTTCTAAAATAATATATTTTCAAATTAAAGAAGTGTGTTTTAGAACTATTAATGATATTTATTCATGCTCTGAATGTTTTAGACTGAAATTTAATGTGAATGTAAATTTTGTTTGTTTGAAAGTTAATAAAGTTTTTTAAAGTAGCACAGCGAACGGCATCCCGGCATGTGTCGCGGTCGATGATGCAATGTCCCTATTAGGAAAGTATTTGCACACTTGTGTACTACCTCGAAGCCTTACTGTGCACTTCCTCCAAGTGCACTTCACAGAAGACTGTATAGGGCACAGTGTGAGTTTTGGTCCTAAGACTCCAAATCCTGTCATCTGAAGCTCAGCTGTGATGTGGGTAACTTCCTGGCAATGGTGCACCAGTGTTTTTTGTCCCCTGAGTACGACTTACAAGGCATTAATTCCTACTAGAGACCACTGCAAAAATATTGAATAAATAAATGTTCCACTCCTTTAAATCCATAAATGTATTATGTTTAATTTTGATTAATGCATATTTTTACCCAAACCAGACTCTAGTTAGGTTTCTTTCCTGGATCTTCAGAAAGTCACGAGTTAACGACCGCATTTCTGCTTCTGAGCTTCAGATTAAGTGTTTATCAACAAAGTCTGTTTTTTTATTTGCACAAACTAGAACCTGGTTCAATTACAAGCAGCACAACACTTAAGCTGCTGGCCAGCAAAGTCCCGAGGGAGTTGCTTCAACCTCAGAGTTTGTTGATGTACAAACAAGACGGCCTCATTGATGTGGCAAAACCAGGATCTAAACCATCGCCGCCAAAACTGCAGTTAATTACACATCTAGAAGAAGCAGAACTATGAAGTCACAGAATGTCACTTCACAAGCGAGCAACTGACACTGCATTTGATGATAGTCGTCATGGTAACAGGCCTGTGCCAGACTTTATTCATTCATCAGAGGAATGTTTTTTTTTCTTATGTATAGTCAGTCCTCCAGTGTCTGATCTCTCATATCCCAAAACCGAGACATCTGAGGAGACGGTTTGGGGAAGCTGCAACGAGAGGCAACATTCTCAATCCACAAGCTTTTAGCTTTTATTTTTTTTTATTTTTTTACGGCAAGTCTTTCTGAAAAACAGGGAAGGTGCAAAAACTATTTTAGATGCACCCCAGCTCCTGGAGTTCTAGTAACATAAAAATGTTTCTAGGAGAGCCATTTTTGTCAGAGTAAAACACAGAAGGCTAATTTGGCCTTTGCCCCTATAGTGAGGTTTGCAACAAGTAGAAAGTTTTATACGGATGGCAGGAAGTTGTGACTTTTCAGTAAAACTTCAGTCCCAAATCACCTCATGAAGCTTAATGTTTGTAATATTTCCACCCACTGCTGGAAAAAAATCCTGTTTCTAGGGCTGGAATGTGGAACGCAGCAACACGACGCTACCTCTGCTCTGCAACGTTGATGTTTTATCTCCACAAATAACACAAGCCTGAAGGAGTTCTGCTATGTTGTGGAGTTGCTAATGCTAACGGTTAGCTTAAACTAGCCGAGACTTCCGCTGCTGATTCCTGGACGCTAAACCAACAACAGCCTTCCCCCAATGTGAGTCAAGATGGGTGAGTCCATGAATGTTAAGTGACAGTGTGACGTAGATCTGTCAGGTTTTTCTAATCCTAGAGTTTCACTGTCTATTTTCTATCAGGAGCTAAAGCAGGAGATAGGTGGAGGAGACTATTTTCATGTTCAGCCTGCAGGAAAAACTCCAATTATAATCAGAAAAAAACCATAAAAAAATGTTTTTTCAGTGAGCTGCACCTTTAATAATTTTTCACCACCATGAAATTGCACAACTCTGCTACCTGTTGACATAAATCAGCACCCTCAGTTGCCTTCAAATGTGTTGATTTAAATTTTGACCAATACATTTTTATTTCTGATGTTTTTCTTTCATAATCATCTGATTCTGAAATGTCTAGACGCATCATTTAAGAATAAAAAAGTCGTGCCAGGCTGACAAACAGACAGTTTGATTGAAAAGAAATCAGCAGGGATGTGGGATCAAGTCATTTAAAGTTGTTTGATTCAACTTTTGAGGTTTGAATTGAGCTCAAACTCATTATGAGGTGTCTCAACTTCAACACACGTTTTTAAAATTGTTTAAATGAAATAAATTTCAAGGGCAGAAGAGACAGCAACACAACAGTATACCTAAATATGCTGTAATAAAGTATTTCTTAGAGCAACTCTTAGAGAAAATCCTTTATTTTATTAGTTATCCCAAAAACAATTCACCAATAAATTAGCTGTTTTGCCAAAAACAAAAGCATGACAGTGAGTAAGAGGCTAGTCAAGGACCACTTGTTCCTCGTTTTCTACAACATCCCTGCATGATGCAAGATCATTAAGTGGACTTGGATTAATAGCCCTAAAGTAGTTACCAGCATATTGTGAGTAGATCACTACAAAATTCCTGCAATTAGTGACTAAAGATTTTCTTTCTGCATTTGTGATAACCAAAATGCCATGAAGTAGATCTTTGGACGACCTTTTCAACGGCATTTAACAGAATCCACCCGCCTCATAAACATGCAGAGGGGGTGATAATCAGATGTTTTTATATGTGTCACATTTAATCTATCATCACTACGGAAGTCAGTTAGGGCCACTGAAAAGAAAAAAAGAAAAGGAATTCTGACTTTTTTCGCAGAAATTCTACGGAAGCCTAGAGCTGCCACCCACACAAAATAAAATTAGAGCGATATCACATTATAACATGTTCAAGTTCAAGTTTTTTTTATAAAGTGCCTGACCCAAGGGACAAACAAAGCACTGAACACCTTTAACACATTTAAATAAAAACATTTAAAAGAGATCAAACAAAAACCTAAAGTTAAAATTTAGGTGGGACCAGCAGACAAGCAGCAACCACCCCTTAGCGCTGCGCGTGTGTTTTCAGACGGCTCTTAAAAATGCTGAGCGAGGGAGCCTGCATCATAACTTTATTGTTCCAACAATATAACATTCAGGTTTGTACAATATATTATCATGTCCTTACAATAAAATTTTCATGTTCGTACAATATAAATAATTTTCTCGTTTGTACAGTATAATGTCACAATAGGCGTGTTTCCATTTGCCGGATCTTCAGGGTAAATTCTGGGATGGGCAAAAGACCGGGAGATTCGATGTCCCAGTCCTCTCAGTTGTTGTGTCTCCATTCAAATTCAGCTCTTGAAGGACTTTGCACAGACGTCAGCATATCGTGACTGCTTCGGCAGTGAGTGATGTCACTGATCAGCGCCAGAAAGCATCCACAGTAACATTAAAAGTATTTATTCTGTTGAGGTTTATCATAATTTAATCCATTCTGAGGAAGAGAGCAGCATGTTGGCAGCTTTATGCTTCTGTAGCATTCTGAGGAAAAAGTCAGAATTCTTTTCTTTTTTTTTACGTTCCAGTGGCCCTAATCCTCTTCCGTACTTCTCAGTGTCAGCAGACCTGCTAAAATACTTTGTGTTGACATACGGAATTATTAACACATAGAATAATATTTCTGAATAAAATGTTTTCCTTTAGCCTTTTAATAAAATCCGAGCTCTAAGACTCCAAAGAGGTGGTATTTGTGATTACATTATGTAACGGGAAAGCTCAGATTTGCACGAGGCACAAGTGAGCGTCACTATACGAAGAGCTCGTTCATCTTCAACGAGACACTTTTTACGATGGAGTTCCATTCTGTTGTTTTTCCTCTAGTTGGAGATCCAGGCGCGAGGTGACATTAGGAGCAAAACACACACCACTCTTGTCACAGCAGCAGCAGCACACTGGGCCCGCCCCTTGTTGTCTCACCCACATGTACACACAACAGCAAAGCAGAGCAAACGGGTGGTGCGAGAAAGTCTGCAGCGTATTCCAGCGCTACACGGATCTCTTCCTTTCAAACATGTGACAGTTGGTTATCACAGCAGACAAAACAAATGTTTTCTCCCCTCTGTGTGGCTCAGCTGGTGGTGGTGTGGGCGCTGAGCAGTGGAAAAGGAAAAGGGAGGCTGGGTAGATGGAGAGGAGGGTGATAAGACGGGATCAGGTTGGTAGTTCCCGAGCGCGGCCACAGCTGCAGCTCACCGCTCCCCACCATGGGGATGGGCCAAATGCGGAGATGTAATGTCACCATTGTGTGATGAATACTTGGGACTTTAACTTTAGAAGTCGAACCAAACAGTGATAAGAAAGCCAAAACTTTTTTTTGCAGCACAATACTGAGACTCTAAAGGGCTGACAGCTGATGGCCACCTTCTGCGTTCCTGCAATTATCTTTCCATTCTTCACCTCTTTCATACAACATTCACCTCAAATTAGCCCCTCACCGCTTTACCACCTTTTGTGGAATACAGCACTGTGAAGCGAACCTGATCACAGGCCGTCTCCGGGTGGACGTAACCAGCCCTGGAGGCACGCTCAAGGGAGGAGAGACCTCTGGATTTCACTTCACGGCTCTGATTCATCCGGTCCTCTGATGGTTGAGCTCAATGGCCTCCGCTCATCTCAGAGCATGATTAGGTGAACACAGGCAGAGTTTATTCACATTAACACATGGCTGGTATTTTGAATGAATGGGTAGCTTGAGAAAGAACACACTAAAAGCATCTCTGTTTTTGAGAAGCTTGTTGATCATCGTTTAAAGCCACAGGTGACTTCCCAGAGCGGGAATAAAGTGATTAATGACGGTTCAAAGCTGCAACCATGAAACCTTCCTGCCAACTCCTCTGTGGCTGCATTATTAGCAGCATAGGTGCAAAGATTTAAACCTGCAAGCACCCACAATCTTTCACATGCACTATGATTAAGTTACAAGCTCCTTACTTCAACTGCTTTAACCAACTGCCACTCATTCTCCAATTCTTTTCTTAGGCAATCCGCTTCTCCGTCATTACCATACATTGATCTGAACAAAAGACTTGGCTTTGCCACGGTTTGAGCTGCACAGTCCCACGACATCCACCTACTGCCTCATTAAACTACTATTCATAATCCCCGTGGCCTTTAACGGTGAATTCATCCCATCTGTGTTTTTGTGTAAAACGCCTCTCATTAGCGAGCTCTCGAACAAGCTAATATTTGATTCAGATGTGATTTCTGTTATGTCAAGAATGGATATGGTTGTATTTTTTTTCTTTACATAAGTTAAAGGTCACCTTTACTCATATTTTAATGCATTTGCGAACAGTGGTCTCCAGAAGGAATGAATGCCTTTTGTGTCGTACCCTGGGGGAAAATGTGCCGGTGCGCCGAGGACGTAGAAATCAGCTGGAGGAGAAAGTGGAGTCTAATTTCCTGATATTCGGACATCTTGCTTCTGATTGGCTAACAGCAACACAGCTCTACCACTGACTCTGTTTGCTCTGCAACGTTGATGTTTTACCTCCACAAACAACACAAGCCTGGAGGAGTTCTGCTGAGTTGCTAATGCTAACGGTTAGCTTCTACTAGTCGAGACGTTCTCTGCTGTTTCCTGGACGCTAAACCAACAACAGCCTTCCCTGTTACGAGTCTAGATGGGTGAGTCCATGAATGCTAAGTGACAGTGTGACGTAGATCTGTCAGGATTTTCTGAACCGAGCGTTTTTCCATCTATTTTCTATCAGAAGCTATGCAGCAGAAAAGTGTAGGAGACTATTTTCACATTCAGCCTGCATGTTTAAATTCTGACTGATCATTTTCAATAATAATAAGTAAAGAAATGGTTTCTCAGTGACCCTGCTCTTTAAGGACAACACAGACTGCTGCTGAATTACATTGAGAATTTAAGAAGCAGGCACAATTCTGCAGAAATACACATTTTTTAGATACTTTTTCAAGCTCTCCTTACTGCCTAAAACATTTATTAGGCTGCAAAGGAAAGAAAAGTCTTTAAGAAACAATAAGTAATCCTATTTAAAGTTAGATTTTTTTATTTCAGCACTCAAGGCATAAACCAAACTAGACTAAGAATGGTTGTTTTTTGCTGAATGCTGCATGATTTGTTCTGTAACTCCAACAGGAAACCCGTATCACAGCAGGATGTTTGTTAATCCATCATCTACGCCCTGTTTGTGTAAAACTTAGTCACTCTTTTATGTTTTCACTTTATTTGACTACAAGCTGTTTCTGCTGACGTTTACATTTGCACACTGTTGATCTGATGATGATGTGTTTCTTTGCAGAGCAGTTAAAGTGTCGTGTCAGATGATTTTGCATTTATACTTGGTCATTAGGCTGGCTCCGTGTAGCACTCTTAAGAAGTGATTTACAGAAAGAAATGAGATTCACATGTTTACAATATCAGATTTAAACACAGGATTTCACCAGGAAAGGGAGGCTTTAAGGCCGTGTCTGAACCTGTTAATGAGTCTGAGTTCAGCAGGCAGAATACCATAAAAATATTGAAAAACCACTAATACCAACCAAGGGAACAAACATACTAGCTGAATAGGTTTGAAGGGATAAGGACATTTAGGGCTCTAAAGAAGCAGAAAGATGTGAAGAATCGATGAGAAACCTTTAAGGAAGTTAAAGCAAGAAGGTGAGCACGGGAGTGATGTGTTTGTGTCTTTTGGTTCTATAAAGTGAGTTTAGCAGCATAAATTTAAAACCATGATGATAAAAACAGGCCTGACTCAAACCTGAATACAGGGTTTTACAGCAATCAGGACTAGGGGTGCACCGATTGCAGTTTTTGGCCGATCACCGATCTTGAGAAAATCATGACTTGCCGATACCGATTTTTGCCGATACCGAGTTTATCTCAACTAAAAGCAGATTGGGCGATGGTGGCAGGGGAGTTAAGGGTCCGCCTTGCAATCAGAAGGTTACAGGTTCGCGACCCGCTCAGTTTGTCGCTGTCGTTGTGTCCTTGGGCAACACACTTAACCTGCCTTGCCTGCTGGTGGTGGTCGGAGGGACCGGTGGTGCCAGTGTACACAGGCCCCGCCTCTGTCAGTGAAGCTGTAGCTACAATGTAGCTCATCCCCACCAGCATGTGAATGGGTGGATGACTGATTGTGTTGTGAAGCGCCTTGGGGGGTTGTAAAACCCTAAGAAGGCGCTATACAAATACAGGCCATTTACAATTTACGTCAGTGTTTCAATTTCCTTTTTATTGAGAAAACCAGTATGAAAACTCATGAAACACCAGTTTCAACTGGACATGAGGTCATGTTCTCAAATAGAAATGAACATATTTAGCGTTGCTGTTTGAACTAGAAAATCATATTTGTTCCTTTAGACTTTCATTTTTCTAATTTTGAAAACAAAACTTTTGTACCTGTTTTGATAAGATTCTACAGCAATGATTTGCTTTAACATTAACTAGGGGTGCACCGATTTTGAGAAAAACCTGAGATTGGGGCCGATAGATCGGTGCACCCCTAATCAGGACACTAGTGTTTATTTTATTAGATACATAACTTTTTCTAAGTTTCCTTTCTAATCTTTTCTGACGCTAACACAACAAATAAAGAGTTTTATTTGCTTATTTGTTTATTTTAATGGTAAAAAATGCTAATTTTGGATCATTTGTGAACCTAAAGACTTCATTAAGGTTATTAATGATTCTTTCCTGCCAAAAATTGGAAGAAAAAAAATTCAAATTTAAGGCTCCAAAAAGTTCATCCACTCTTGGGTATTTTGCAAATCATAACATTTTTAGGTTTTGTGTCGTATAAAAACATATGTCCAGGATATGTCATAAGGAGCATCAGCCAACTGAAACAAACTTTTAGTGTGGCCAAAAATGTGTCTCTTCAGCTTTTCTGATGGATTAAATCTGCTGACAAAATCATGTTCAACACCGCAGACAATAAAATATAATAAAATAGTAAAACAGTTTTAGCTCCATAATGTAAAATGGCTTTAATCTTGATGTCATTATGACACATTTTAGTGTGATTAACGGCTGGTTTGTTAGGAAGCAAGGAAGACTCAGATTCTCATAAGGGAACAAATGACAGACTAAAGAAGATCACGATAAACCATTTTGGTCCTCTGCACACGTTCTTCTGCAGCTGCTGAGCATTTTTATAAAAGCAATTTGTTTGCATCAGAAGTTGTTTTACAAAGTGATATAAAGTTATTTCAGCTACGCATCTCCAGTTCTACTTCTGCCTAACATACGAGACATCGAGCTCATTAAATGATGAACACAGAGCACGCTGCAGCTCTGGGGCTGCAGATGGAGATTTAAAAAAAAACACGAGCAGTGGAAATATCTTCACAAGTGAGGAAAAAACCAGCTCCGAACACAGCAACTCAGTTCTTTCAGCTATAGAGCTTATTTATCCATCCATATCTCCGTCTGCCCTCCCTCACGCTACATCTTCCTCTGTCGTAATCTCTGAGGAAAGCTCTCATGTTTTCAGCGCAGGCCTATTAGGGTGTACATCCAGCCAGCGCCACATTAAAATCCCTACAACCCAGTGCCTGTGGACTGGGATAAAGATCCCTCTTCTTTTACTGAATAGTTTGATCCATCGCAGACAGCAAACGCTACATTAATATTCCCTCACAGATCAGAGACAAAAGAGCTTCAGACCCATGTGCTCCACTGACTGGTGTGTCATCTACGCATCATCCGAAAAGAGAGAAAAATAGAGACGGAGGGGGAAGGATGAGGCGAGGACACTCGCTTAAATGGCAACCCTGGATGCATTTTTTATCTGCAAGCAGCTGTTTTCACGACCTGTCGTCAGGGCAGGGTATGCGGCGCTTTGAGTTTGAAGCTAGAATTCAAATAAGCCTTAAATAAAAAGAGGCGGGAGCGTGTGGGTCTGCTGCGTGTGTTTAGTGGTGAATAAATGTCACTGGCAGTTTTCCCTTAGAGGGTGTCAGTTAGGAAGACTAGATGCTTATCCCTTGAGAAACTGCCCAACTCGCTGTGCCAATTTGGATCCTGCCAGTGCATGATGGGAAATAAAAAATCAAACTATTCCTCTTGCTTTTTTTATTCTCCTCCCCTCTGAATAGGACTCTGACCTGAATACAGATTCAGATGAATAGCCCTTGCCCTGCAAAACGACAACTTTTTGACTATTCATTAAAGTATCCTCCTCTCGCCCCTCAAGGTGAGATCCGGAGTGCGCTGCGTCATGTTTTGGCTCGCGAGCCAACGGAGGAGGACAAGGGAAAACACGGGAAAGAGAGAGAAAACAAGCAAACGTGAGGGCTGCAGCCCCAGATTCACAATCACGCTGGGAATCACAACACTTTTTAATAATTCAAGATGAAAAGAGGAGAGAATGTTTTCAGCAGCAAGCGAGGAGGCCAAGGAAATTACAGCGAAGAAATCTCACACATGTACATGTTAGAAAATAAAATTCTTTATTTACAGCTCTCATTCACTCGTTATGTCAATGCTGCTGGTCTTTAGTATAAACAAATGCCTTGTGAGTCGTTTTCTGTGAAAAAAAAGCTCTGGCGCTCCTGTTTCAGGAAGTAGAACTCAGCCAGATGAGAGGGGGGGCAGAAAACAGCAGGATTTGGAGTCTTAATCATTAATATTCATTTAATGCAGACATCTCTCCTCTGATTGGCTAACAGCAACACGACTCTACCACTGATTCTGTTTGCTCTGCATCGTTGATGCTTTATCTCCACAAATAACACAAGCCTGGAGGAGTTCTGCTGTGTGGTGGAGTTGCTAATGCTAACGGTTAGCTTCTACTAGCCGAAACGTTCTCTGCTGTTTCCTGGACGCAAAAGATGGATGAGTCCATGAATGTTAAGTGACAGTGTGACATAGATCTGGCTATTTCTGACCTGACCATTGTAAAAATTACATTAATAAAATCCCAATAACACAACCAATAGTATAATCAAAACTCTATGAGTTATAACTCTGTATGTCTGC
Source organism: Aphyosemion australe (assembly GCA_006937985.1). Classification (NCBI taxonomy): domain Eukaryota; kingdom Metazoa; phylum Chordata; class Actinopteri; order Cyprinodontiformes; family Nothobranchiidae; genus Aphyosemion; species Aphyosemion australe. The sequence continues at coordinate 1,033,965 of SSNS01000079.1, forward strand.
ATAAAGCTTGTAATTCATCACTTTAGATGTGTGCATGGGGGGAAGACTTGGGGTTGGGAGGGCCCTGGCTCGTCTTGGACACAAGAAAGGGGGTCCTCATGGACAAAAGTTTGGGAACCACTGATGTAGAAGACTGTTTCACATTTAGCCTGCATGTTAAAGGTGTGGTTGACTGAAAAAAACTTTTTTTTAAATGTTTTTATCTGATCATAATCAGTCACTCTGAGTTTTTCATGCAGGCTGAACATGAAAATAGTCTCCTACACCTATCTTCTGCATTAGCTTCTGATAGAAAATAGACGATGAAACGCTAGGATTAGAAAATCCTGACAGATCTACGTCACACTGCCACTTAACATTCATGGACTCACCCATGTTGACTCACGACGGGGAAGGCTGTTGTTGGTTTAGCGTCCAGGAAACAGCAGAGAACGTCTCGGCTAGTTTAAGCTAACCGTTAGCATTAGCAACTCCACCACACGGCAGAACTCCTCCAGGCTTGTGTTATTTGTGGAGATAAAACATCAACATTGCAGTGGCAGAGTCGCGTTGTTGTTATCCAATCAGAGGTGAGATGTCCAAATATCAGGAAGTAAGACTCCAAATCCTGCCGTCTGCAGCTCAGCTGTGATGAGGGCAACTTTTAGGTCAGAGAAATGGTGCACCGGTGTATTTTTTCCACCCAGAACGACTTACAAGGCATTCATTCCTACCAGAGACCACTGCAAATGCATTGATTAAAGGAGTAAACCACTCCTTTAAACTCACAGTGACTGATCGTATTTCAAAAACAACAAGTTAAAAATGGTTTCTCAGAATATTTGTGATTTTCTTCTTTTTAAGTTCTCCCAAGGAATGCTTTGCTTCACCGTTTCATTTTTGCTCAGCTAAGAATAAAGGAGTTGTTAAAATGATCTGGCAAATCAAAGACAAGAAGGCGCTCGTTTCCCGGTGAGAGCATGTAATCAGCCTCACTTTGTGGGCTCTGGACTCCGCCTGCACCTTAGCACACATTTCAACTACTAAACTGAGTGAGAGTTTGTAATTATCTCGGTTCAGTTTTTCAACCCGTGCAGCTCCTCACGCCATACTCTTGTTTCTGCACCGAGTTCAATTCTAATTGAATTTAGTCTCGAACGGATCAGTCCATTTGGTTTTTCTTCTTCAGCTGACACTATCCCAGACCACATCTCATTACGACCCCACTACTCTTAATTCCTTACCCCTGGCAAAAAGGTAAAGAGTGGAAGAAGAAGGAAAAAGATGCTTGGTAATTAGTCTGAGTCCTTGTGATTTTGCCACCCTTGCTAACAATTCCATTTGACATTAATTATTCATTCTGAGGCCGTGCACACAGTCCCCGCCAGAAGGGAAGAGGAAGTGCTGCGGTGAGATAGAATCATTTGTGCCGTTTTAAGTGCCGCCGCTGAGCTTGTAGGTGGTCTTGTCGTTTTTGTGCCTGACTGTGTAAGTTATGTTCCGAAGGCAGCATGATGCAATATTTTACATATTGAATCAAATGGATTCAACTACTACATATTTACTGTGGAGCGTGCAGAAACTCCTGAATCTATAAAACGTCTCTGATGTTCTGGTGATTCTTTGAAAATCAGCATCAGAAATTAATCAAGAATAAAAGTTGGTGACTAAAAGCAAGCCCCTCCATGCTGGTTGTGACTGCTGAGAACCCGCAGCTCGGCGACTGTTGGGAGCTGAGCATGCTGCGCTGCAGGGTCACGGGACCGGTGCTGAGAGGTCACAACCTTTATGTTCGAACACACTCTTGAGGGAACGTGGCTTTCTTTGCCTATACAAATGCTAACGCACTCCTCGCATGTGTCGGATCAATCATCAGCCGTGGAGGAGGGTGAGAGTTCACGCAGCAGGGCGGAGCCGACTGCAGGCCAAAGGGAGCGCACGCGGCCGTAAATTATTTCTAACCAAGACAGATGTTGCAATCTCGCCGGCTTTCAAGACAGGATGGATTTGTACAAATAAGGATGGAGAATGTCCATTAAGTCTGAAGGTGGCCTCTATTTTTTAAATTATAAAGAAAATTGTCATTGTGATTGCTGAGATGCACGATAATAAACCGTTTCATACATTTTCTGCTAACTATGAAGCATAAATATAGATTATACTTCCTGTTTTTCATAAACAAACTGTAACAGCATCACACGCTGGTGAAGATGATGTGTAAACAGAATGATACAGAATTCTTTAAGTGATTTCATCATGTTTACATGAACATCAGATGGTTTTGTTGTTATTTCAAAGGCTGTTTTTGACACGATTCAACGTTTAAAACACTGAATTTCATATAAGGTCATGAAAAGATAAATCTTGAACAAAAATACGATATTTTAGATTTTTGAGGTAATTTTGAAAATCACTAATAAATCGTCTAAACCCTCTTTGGAGACTCCTGTTATTAATGAGAGCTGTAATAAATCGGACTTCATTTGTGCAGTGCATTTCAAGCTCAAGGCACCCAAATGTGAAAAAATAGACTGAAAAGGAAACAATCAGGTGTTAAAAAGTCATTTATAAAAAGCAGTAAAAAAAATAAAGCACATTGAAAAAAATAGCCCCTCATAGATTTTTTTGTATTTTGCTTTTTTTTGCCACATTTAAATGTTACAGATCAGCAAAATGTCAGTATCAGACAAGAGAAGCTGACTACAAATACAACAATGCATTTTTTAAATGTTGATTTAATTTATTAAGGAAAGGGTTATTTAAACTACAGGGAAACTACCAAGTTTCCAAATAATGTGGTTGTAGACTGTCGTCCCAGATTTGCCCTAAAACGGCCAGATGAAGCATTACAATTATTAATGTTATCTAAAACCTACAAAATTAATAATAATAGTCAAAACTAAATAAAAAAATTGTTTCACACTGATTGTAAGAGAACATCAGTACCATGGACAGCTCCACCATGATTGTTAGAGAACATCAGCACCATGGTCAGCTCCACCATGATTGTTAGAGAACATCAGCACCATGGTCAGCTCCACCATGATTGTTAGAGAACATCAGCACCGTGGTCAGCTCCACCATGATTGTTAGAGAACATCAGCACCAAGGACAGCTCCACCATGATTGTTAGAGAACATCAGCACCATGGTCAGCTCCACTCTGGAGGAACCCTGCACAGCTGCACTGAATCACCCAGGTGACTGCTAAATGAGCACCACCGTATAAAAGAAGCAGATGACCCATGCTCAGTGGAGAGTGAGGACACAGATCAGTGTTGTTGGTCCACTTCTGATTTGGTTGAATGTTCATAAGAACTCAGCATGTTGAGCAGTAACCTGTAAATGACCACTTGTTGTTTGGCTGATGTAGAGTAGAAATAGTTACAGGTAGAAAGTACTAGTGTGTTTAAAAGCTCTAAACTTCTTCTCCAACTCAGGAAGACAACCTAATTTTGGTTGTTTTAAGTTGAATCCTTAGCCTTGTATTTAGTTTGTTTTTGGTAACAGAGCTAAGGTCAAGTGAGATGGTTTCTTGGTTGTTTTTCCCTTGTTTCCAAAGCAGATCCTTAGTTAAATCCTGGAAGCGGCCTTTTTGTGTCATTTTGTTTGATTAGCTGGGGAAACCTTTCTTCAGATAGGGATTAGATATCTGCTATCTCAGAGACACAAAATAAACCCTTTTTGCTTTTATGTACATCGCCTCTTTATGTTGCACCCTGCCCCATACCCCTAACGAAGCCACCTGGGCTTATAACAGGTTGCATACTTAGACACAACGTACAGCAGCGCAGCAGAATGTGGGGCTGGGAAATCTTGCCACCAATTTCTTTTCACTTAGATTTCTGTCGATCTGTCAAAATGTGCAAAAAGTATTAATGTGTAAAAGTGCAATCAGACACCGTTCAGAAATTTGCAATATGCCAAATAAAGAAAGGCTGTTTTACCACATAAACCAAAGCAATACTTCACCAAAATACATGTGGATCCGACCATTTAACACAACAGTAGAGACAAAACAGACGTTTGTAGTACAAACTGTTTTGTTTCCCACTTGCATGATAATATCACATTCATCAGGAGCACTATGTGGGCCATGATGAGCAGCGTATGGGGAGCCAGAGCTGGAGCTGTTTAGTTCTATAGAAGTGTTTGCACCTGCAGGTGGGAGGCTGAAGAGGGCTCCTCCATATGCGAACACGGAACAACAACAGTAAGTGTTCGTATGTGTGTTGGTGCTCACCTGCAGCCAGATCGCCCCAGCTGCACCCACGCAGCTCTGAGAGCTATTCTGATCAACAAGATGATCACATCATCATCATCATCATCTGAGGGTTTCATAAGCAGAGAAACTCCAGGCAGAGACAGGAAACTGACTAAATGTCTGCAAACTGACTTTATTCCATTTGTGATTAAATAAAAGTATACTAATACAATCAATTATATGTTATGATCCACTTTATGAATTATGGTCCTTCTAGCTAAGGATCATGGAGTTTCTGTAAGGGCCCTTATCCAATTACCCAAGAGTTTCACACAACACAACCACATCTTATCAGCCTTATAAAACACTGTAAACAAATAACATTTATTTTTCTTGCAGCAAATAAAAAGTAGTATCGTGTTTTTCCTTATAGCCGTCCTGAGGGAGGCTTAAGAAATTGCACTTCACAACTTTGGTTTGCAGCCTGCCAAGATCTCACCTGAGTCCCTTTTTACTTTACAGCATCGCAACACTTTCAAGGTGTGTTGTTTATTCTGATAAAGTCAGCAAATATAAAGCTAAATAAAGTTTAAAGATAACTGGAGGAGACCAAAGAAACGATACAGGAAAAGAAAACAAGAATAAAGGGGACAAGAGGACAAGAATATATATTAATAAACATTAGATTGACTGAATAAAGTTCAGAAGAAAAATGAAACTTGATTTTAGCTTTGCAAGAAATGTTTTGATTTTGATTTGCTTTCCTTAACTCTAGTTAGTTGTGTGGTTTTATATTTAAAGGGACCTAAAACTTTTAATGAATGGAAACTGTCTTGTGAGCCTCTAAATATATAAAACACTGTTCATAATGGCCCAGGAGCCCTGATAAGTGGCCAAACACAACCCCATAATAAAGCTTTATAATGGAAAGACTGGTTTTCCCCGCCCACTTGGCAGGAGCATGAATATTAAACAAGCGTGCTGATTGGCTGGTTTTCCTCGATGACTCTGAGGCAAGAAATTCTATGTGTGTGTGTGTGTGTGTGTGTGTGTGTGTGTGTGTGTGTGTGTGTGTGTGTGTGTGTGTATGTGTATATGTATATATATGGGAATTGACAGGTCACAGGAATTAAGAGGGGGGNGTCCTGAATGTGGACACAGCAGGTCATTGGAGTGTGTGTGCGTGTGCGCGTGTGCGTGCGTGCGTGCGTGCGTGTGCGTGTGTGTGTGTGTGTGTGTGCGTGCGTGCGTGCGTGCGTGTGTGTGTGTGTGTGTGTTCTACCACTGGTGGTCGGATCATCTGGGACCAGATCCAGCAGTGTGGACCTTAGCTCTGGTCGTGTGAGAACATCCAGCGTTCTTCAGTAGTTGGAAACCTGATTATCCAGACTCTTGAGGAGCTGTTGGGCCTGGACCTGACTTGGTTTTGGTAATGTCGGGATCAGACACCTTTGGGTTTTACTATGTGGTTCTGTTTGTAGGACTTGGTCAGGGGTAGGAAACTCCAGTCATAGAGAGCTGCTATGCAGCATGTTTTAGAGGTTTCCCTGCTTCAACACAGCTGATTTTAATCAGCAGGTGATTAACAGGCTTCAAGGTCAAGTTTATTTCTAAAGCACACTTATTATTGCTTCCACAACCCAAATTGCTGTACATAAAACACCCAAGATGAGCATAAGTACACAGTAAAATAACTAAAAACATAAAACCATAAATAAGCAACAAGTTGTCAGTCCAAAAGGGTCAATTTCCAAACCAAATGAAAATAGCCAAAGCGGTTCCATTGTATAAGTCTGGGGATAAACACTGTTTCACAAACTACAGGCCGGTCTCTCTACTCCCACAATTCTCAAAAATTCTTGAAAAATTGTTTAGCAAAAGATTAGAAAAATTTATAAATACAAATAAGTTACTTCATGGCAATCAGTATGGTTTCAGAATGTACAGCTCAACCTCACTGGCTCTGATTGATGTGATGGAGGAAATTACAAATGCTATAGACCATAAGCAACATACTGTAGGATTATTCGTTGATCTAAAAAAGCCTTTGACACGGTTAATCATAATATTTTAATTGATAAATTGGAGAGATATGGGATTAGAGGGATTGTATTACAATGGTTGACAAGTTATTTAAGAGACAGGAAACAATTTGTGAAATTGGGAGAACATAAATCGCAGTGTCTAGATATTGTTTGTGGTGTCCCTCAGGGGTCAATTCTGGGTCCAAAGCTGTTTCTTTTATTTATAAATGACATTTGCAAAGTATTGAATATGCTTAAATTTGTGCTGTTTGCTGATGACACTACTATCCTATGCTCAGGAGATGATTTACTAGTGCTACAAGATATGATTAACTTAGAATTGTGTAAATTTAAAAAATGGTTTGATTTCAATAAATTAACATTAAACTTAAATAAGACCAAATTTATGCTTTTTGGAAAAAATAAGAGAAGAAGTTGTCTTAAAATCATGATGGATGGTGTTGACATTGAAAGGGTGTATGAAATAAAGTTCCTAGGGGTAGTTATGGATGACAAAGTTAGCTGGAAACCACACATAAAACATATACAGAGTAAAAATGCAAGAAGCATATCAATACTGAATAGAGCTAAACATACTCTGAACTACTGTTCACTCCATATTCTTTACTCCTCTCTGATTTTGCCATACCTTAACTACTGTGTTGAAGTTTGGGGCAATACCTATAGAAGCAACTTATCATCAATAACTATGTTACAAAAAAGAGCTATAAGAATAATTCATAGGACTGGTTACAGAGATCACACACATCCTCTTTTTTTAACTTCAAAAATTATCAAATTCTTAGATCTGGTCCAGTTTCAAACAGCACTGATGATGTTCAAAGTAACTAAAAATCTCCTCCCTGATAATATTCAGAAATTATTTCTTAGTAGAGATGGAGGATATCAGTTTAGAGGAGAGTTCCACTACAAACAGCCGGCGGTTAAAACTACACTGAAAAGTTTGTTTATTTCAGTGTCTGGAGTAAAGTTATGGAATGGGTTGAGTCCAGAAATAAAGAGAAGTTCAAATATAATACAGTTCAAAAATCAGTATAAAAATCTTATTTTCACTAACTATATGCAGGAAGTGAATGTATAAACATGTCATTTATGTCTGTGGTTAAGGGATGTGCAATTATGTATATGTGTATGTATATATATATATATGTATGTGTATATATATATATATATATATATATATATAAGTGTAATTTCGTGTATGTGTGTTATTATGGATATGTGTGTATATATGTATGTGTGTATGTATGTATGTGTGTNCATATATATGTGTATAAGAGAGAGGATGGGGTTGTTTTCCTCTATGTCTCTGACGCGAGATATTGTGTGTGTGTGTGTGTGTGTGTGTGTGTGTGTGTGTGTGTGTGTGTGTGTGTGTGTGTGTGTGTGTGTGGTATGTCGGTGGTGGTGGTGGTTGTGGTAGGAGTGGGGGTACAATTGGACCAACAAGGACATTAGCAGTAGCTCAGCATTAGCAGTATCTTGTGCTTGCGTTAGCAGTAGCTTTATCCATTATTGGCAGTAGCTCGGGCTAACATTAGCAGTAGCTTTGGCTAGTGCAGGGGTGCCCAATCCTGGTCCTGGAGGGCCAGTATCCAGCACGTTTTAGTGGGTTCTGTGCTCCAACATGCTTGATTCAGTGGTTGAATCACCTGTGTAGCAGCTCATCAGGCTCTGCAGAAGCATGTTAATCACCTGCTGATTGAAATCAGGTGTGCTGAAACAGAGTTAAAACTAAAACCTGCTGGATACTGGCCCTCCAGGACCAGGATTGGGCACCCCTGGGCTAGTGTTAGCAGTATCTCTGGCTTGCGTTAGCAGAAGCTTTATCTATTATTCGCCGTAGCTCAGGCTAAAATTAGCAGTAGTTTTGGCTAACATTAGCAGTAGCTTGGCCTATTCATCACAACAACCAATGTTTATAAATCACTGATGTTGACGTGGGTCAGGACACGCAAACGTAAGGAGGTGTGTCTAAGCTATGGCGCGTTCAACCAGCTTTCATCAGAACGAACAGTTTCTCTGTGGCCATTACATCACATGGAAAAGTAGGTCTGAGATGACCCAGACGTTTTGGTATGCAACATTAGACACCCCAGTCTGTCCATATTTAACAGCAACAAGGTAAATTCTGCTTTAAATTCTAGGACACAACATTTCAGTAGCATTTGTAATTGCTATTTAGAAGCCAGTTCTACAAGAAAAATAATAAATCAAACATAAATGTCAAAGTTGTTTGTTCTAAAACTATTTCCATGCACATACAGCACTGCAACGTGTTTTCTAACCTCAGACATTTACTCCAATGATCTTTATCACACAAAAAAACACAAGAGAATAAAAAAGGTGCTCAGCTCTGATTGAAACGTATCTTTTAACCTTATTGTTCTCGTCCCGGTCTCACCGATAAACCCTCATTTATCCGCCTCAGTCAAGAAATAAGAAAGATGGCAATTTGAAACTCTGAAGTTATTTACCAAACCATCAAACTTCATCTTCAGTAAATTTACTTTGAAGTCTTCCTTCACCTCTGCTCAAAGATAACATGTTTACGGAGTAATAGAAAAAGCATATGAAGGATGAGGTGCCGAACACAAGGGAAACTAAAAATCTAAAAACTGAAGACGGTTCTCCAGCTACGTAATTATCCCACTTTATTTAATCAACATCTCAGCCCTCAGGCCTTCTTTAGCTCTGAAGATTGACAGCTCAGGAGGTGAAACGTTGATTAAACAAAGTGGAGCGCGTATGGAGTTTAAGTGTGCACCACTTTCTTTAGGGGTTTTCTTTAGTGTCCTGTATTGATCCAAAAAGTATTACCGCATAAAACAAGTCCAAATGTACCCCTGGAACATAACTCTAATCTGTTATGATCAAGCGTGTGATCGGGCGGCTATAAAAAGACGGTCTGAAGATGCTACTTCACTCATAGTGACTGTTAACCTCCCCATCCATCACTGAAAGGAGAAGGTCTGACACAGAGAGCCTGTTTCTTCCATTAGAGCCCTGACACCGCCTAATTCCTGTCGCTGCGTCTCACTGTGGCCGTGTAAGTCTCTGTTACGAAAATGAAGTCTCCTGCCACCTTCTGCTCCTGTGAAGTGAGCAGCTAAACACTTCTTTAATAAGACTCGTTTTTTATCACCGTAATGCCTCGCTCTCCTCCCTTGATGCTTTCCGTCTTTCAGGAACGATGGAAACTCACATGGGTGATGGTGTGAATTAGCAAAAAAAAAAAAAAAAAGGCACAAAGGGATGAAAGACCGGCTCTTATTATGGCCTAAACACACGAGAACACTTCTGGGAATAAAGATGTGTAAATGAGCTTCAAACACAGCGTGCTGTTGTTTTCTGGGCTGTTGTTTTGCTCTTTTAAATAATTGACAAGGCCGTACTCGCGAAGACAGGGACAAATCTGCTGAGCTAATGTTCCAGCCAGACAAATTTTAGCATCCAGCATCATCAATCCCCGCAACATGGAATTGTTGCCACCATGGCAGTCCATAAATCTTATGCAACCCCAGTTCAGTGATAAAACAAGCCAGTATTCTGCCAACACACTCTGTTTATTGTTTCGCTGGAGAGCTGGCAGCAGATGACATGGGCTATATTTACCCTCTAGATTGCGTTCTATTTCTAAAATACACTTCCACATCAAGCAGGTCTCTGCATTGGGACTGGAGACATATTAGCACGATGGCTGAGGGCAAACTGTAGGCTGTTCCTGGCCATCTTGGGAATAAAGACACTTGTAGTTTAAGTAAGAGTTGGAGCTGTCAGAGGTGCACACATGGCTCAGACAGTGATCTTATAGTGGGGTGCTGGGGCAGAGCCGTGGCAGTGTTCCCTGTCAGACTGTGGCATCTCTGTGTTCCCCGGGCCTCTCATGGGAATTGAGCAGTGTGTGATTGAGCCTTTGACTGAGAGCTGCATCTATGAGATGTAGCACACATGGTAGTGACTATCTATTAGGCTGACATTTTTTTTCTTACTCTGTTTCTCTTTTTTTAACTGCAGGCGAGGCAGGATACGGTTTTCTTTTTCAAGGTCCCTTGCCAACCACAGCAGATGCGTAGAAACCTCATAAAAACAGACAAAACAGCTCTAGGTTTTCCCTTTTTGCTTACTATTAAAGTTTTAAAAAAGGTGGGGGAAAGTAGTACTCCGTACGGCCTTACTTCACATGCAAAATACATTTCATGATTTTTTTTTTTTTCGAGCATTTCGAGCATGTTAGCGACAAACTGCTAATGCCACTTGAGTGGAAGTTTTTTAAATGTTGCAAAATGTGCAAGAGTTCTGGATTTACTCATTTTAGTTGCATTAAAGTGGCTCTACCTCAATATTTTTAATGCATGTGCAGTGGTCTCTAGTATGAATGAATGCCTTGTGAGTTTTCTGTGGAAAAAAAAGCTCTGGCGCTCCTGTTTCAGGGGGTAAAAGTTAGTCGGAGGAGTGGAGGGCAGAAAACGGCAGGATTTGGAGTCTTACTCATTAATATTCATGATATGCAAACATCTCACCTCTGATTGGCTAACAGCAATGCAACTCTTCTGCTGCCTCTATTTGCTCTTTCTTGGGTAAAAAATGTAACGTTGATGTTTTATCTCCACAAATAACACAAGTCTGAAGGAGTTCTGCCATATTGTGGAGTTGCTAATGCTAACGGTTAGCTTCTACTAGCCAAGACACGCTCTGCTCTCTCCTTGACATTAAATCAACACGCCTCCCGCAGTCACAAGCCAAGGTGGGTGAGACTATGAATGCAAATTTTACATCACATTTTACTCAGATTAAATTTGATTTTGATTGTTTTTAAAACTACAAATTCAGAATTATGTTTTGTTAGTTTTGTTCTTGACTTTTTCAGTACCTTCCAGAATGAGCAGTTTCAGCTGCAGCTGGCCATGCCCACCCATCCCCTGCTCAGGCTGCTATACGCTGAGAAGCTCCAATATCTGGGAGGGGCTCGGAGTAGAGCCGCTGCTCCTCCGGCCTGGAGAAGTGAGAGATGGTTCTATGCAAACCTCATAATTCCTAAAACCACTGACAGAAAATGGATGGATGTTGTTTTTTCACGTTTGGTGTGTTTATAGGGGCAGTAATTTTGTGTCCCCTTCAGTTTCCAGCCCATCATAGCCCAGTGAGATATTAGCTACAGGAAAACAGGAAGCTGTACTTCAACCTGAGCTGTTGCTGCATTAAGATGCCCAAAGAAAATGATTGAAATTCAAAACAGCTCGATTTCACGAGTCCTCACAACTCCTCCGTCCTAAATCAGTCGCCCCAGTTCAACTCTGTGCCAAAAAAAGAAGCGAAGAAAAAACGGCTCCGCATCATTAATTAAGGAGGCACGAGTTACAACAAAGCACAATGCTGAGAGTTTTTTTAACATATGTGTCACAATCCACTTTGTGAAAGCAGCAAGGGCTCCGCGCTCTTTACTTGAAAACTGGAATAATTAAAAGCTTATCTCTCCCACACAAAACAGCACCTTGCACCTCTATTGTGAGCCTGATGGTCAGCTCGTTTTTATGATTCAAGGTCCTAATGGCTTGAATGGTTTCCATGAGTGAGTGCCATGGCTGAAGAACAGCGTTCGTTAGAAAAGAAAAACCAAAAACATGTCAAGGACTTCAGTCCCACTCAGGGCACTGAAAACGCACAAATAACGGAGTGAGAGGTCCTTTCTGCTCCAAAAATAGATTTCCATTTGATGAAGGCAGGCTGCAAACACAGCAGGACATATTAGATTTAAGGAGATATGGAAAAAATCAAAAACACACAGAGGGTAAATGGAAATTCCAGTTTGCTCTTATCCATGTGAGCTATTATAAGGTCAAAACTTGCTGGTGTAAATGACTAAAATGATTACACACTTAGACAGTCGACATACGAAATGATTTGTGATTGTGGAAGACCTTGGCCTATTTTCTGTAATTACTACAACTTCATCTGTTTCTGAACTCTGCGTTTTTATTTTTTTGTCATTCCACTCTTCGTTTATCTTTTGGATTCTATGGAAAATCCTCTCGTCCTCCTCGGGCTGTCTCAGGATCGCAGGCTGGATCTCATCAGTTCGCTCCTCAAATACAAAATACATGAGAGTACGAATGCTTTCAAAGAATAATTGAATACTTCCCCATCTCAGAAAGAAACGTCTAAGCTGCACACGGAATTCACCCAAATTATCTCAACTAAGCTGGAACGCTAAGACATATTTTTAGGTAGCATTCAAATTGCAGAGGAGACCTAATTCCAGTGGATCGCAGCCTTTACCAGTGGTTCCTAAAAGTTAGTCTTGGCCATGACAGCTTGAGCTAACATAATCTAGAACACGGACAGGGCAGGTATTACTGGATCCAAGCTCAGGTGTGATTATGACAGCAGCTTGTCTCATTAACACCAAGCATGAGGAGGCTGGGCAGGTCTGGTGGAGCGGTAGTGGGACATGGAGGCTGAGACAGGAGCTTTAAAGCAGCAATCTGTGGTTTTCCCCTCTCAGGAATTATGTATGAGTTTTCAGAAATCCGTAAAAGTGAGTATCTTATTAGTGTGATATAATGCAAGCAATACATCTTTTTATTTGTTAAGCCCGCCCCCTTCCCCGTATATGAACTGAGCGCCGGTCAGAACTAACCAATAGCATTAGACTACCGCTTATGTGCTTCAAATTTGAGGAAGCACCTCGGCTGATGCAGAGTTGATGAACTTTTCACGGACAAGTAAGTCTTTAAAATATAAATATATGAAAACATGACATGAGAATAATACTTGTAAAACAACGTGTTTTAGTTCTATTTGTCGGCTACAGAAGCACATTCATAAACAAGAAACGTGCAGTCGCCAAAAAACCGAATTGAACAACTCTTGGTGTGATACGCTTGTCAGCCACTAGATGGTGCCATCAGATAAAAGAAATACTCCAGACAGCAGCTTTAAAGCCATAATATGCAACTTTTTCATATTTTTAAATCATTGTCTTGAGCCAGTATGTGCTAAAATGACTCTTTACAGGGTTAATGAAATGACACTTGCAACTTCAGAGTGGCGGTCCGCTCCCTGCTGGACTTAGTAAAGTGGAGCTGACATGCCTGGTGCTGCAGTCTGCTTCCAGCACATTTCCAGCATGTTTTAGATCATGAACACAGCTGATTTGTTTGATTTAGTGATGAACCGCTCCTGTAGACACTAATGAAGGCTGAGGAGACATTTCAGCAGTTACTTTCGCTGACGGACACTAGGGGGTGCTAAAAACAAGCCAAAACTGCCTCGTATCCCTTAGATTATTGTTGTTTGTTCATCTCACAGCAAAAATTCTGTTTGGAGCATTTTTAAACCCTTTAACCTCTGGGAATTGAATCAGCCGCTCATTTCACATCAAATACATCAAAATAAATGAGTGTTGACTGTGATGTGGAATGAGTGTGGGAATAATCGGAGGCTTAATAAGCGAGATGAATCAACGCCAGGAGTCAAGAGACTGCTTGCTGGAGGGGGTGCCGTCCAAATCACATATCTGTTCCTTTAAATATTAAAAAGTAAGGCCCTGCATGTGTGGCAGACATCCCATTTTAAGCCCCGTCCCTGTTTGGGTGACATGCCACTTCGTCTTCCCAATGCCAAAAGGGCAGATGCCCAGGTGCTGATGTAACTGAACTGCTGTTCTCAGCACACAAAGGCAATGTCGCCCGGGGAGCAGAGCTCAAGAAGGAGCAGAGCTGTCACGGTAACAGGAGAGCACCTGGGATTACTGTCAACAGTCCCTCCTCCCGACGTCCTCCATCCTGACTCCGAAGATTCCTGGCATTCCGGTTGACATTGACCTTTAAACTCCAATTAAACACTTAATCACAAATTAATTATTAATATCTGAAAAACCAACAGGGCTTAGGATGTTTGTCTCCTTCACCTCATTATCATCCACTAATGACCACCCCTGCATCTCATTTCCATAAGAGAGGCAAAGACATGACATTTGCACAAAAAATCAGGTGCATTTTCTGTGCAATTTGTGCAATTTTAACCTCCGAGTCCAAACGTTGTGAGGATTTAATCGTCCCGACGCCTCGTCGGACTGCATTATTAAGACAGATCGCCGCTGCTAAGGAGCGCCACGTTCGCTTGTGAACTCTGAGGCCTCGTGACCTAATTCATCATGAAATGGTTGACAGGGACGTGTGAGATGGCTTCCTGAAACATATACAATAAAAAAATGTGTAAAAATGGTGGATTTGCACCAGTTAATCGAGTATTCTTGCTCACACACCTATTAATTATTTGTCATCTTCTGTTAGGCGCAGCGTGATCAGAAAGTGCCGCAGTTTTCCCGAGTGTCCCCCCCCCCCTGAGTATCGCCCGCTAAATAAATAGCTTTTGGGCATCGAGACTCTCCTTGGGCTAAATCAGACATTTGGAATGCGCTGGCAGAACCTGGGGTGCACTGTCTGGCCGTCTAATAAATGTGACTCAGCTTTCCAATGATTGGTAATGTTTCTCTGTCAATTATCTTAGACGCTGTGTTTTCTGAGCTGGATCTGCAGAATACCAATCAGCCAGTTAGTTCAGTCTTTCTTCTCTTATTCTGCTGCAGCACAGCTTGAGCAAAAATACACAAAACATCATTTTTTCCAGTGTTTTTTTTCCCCACCTCCTTGCATCTACTTGAAGTTTTGATTACCATTTTCAAGAGAAGAGTAGAAGGTTTAAAATTTGCACTTCTAAAAAAGGTGTCAGACTGGAGTAGAACCGTCGTCCTCCGCTCAGATTTACTCCCTATTTTTCAGGCAGCTTAGAAAGACTTAAAGGATCAGTTTGAGGTTTATACTTTTGCTGCTCTCTACATTATCCTCCTCACTTTTCTTCAAACCTCCCCTCCATCTAGCGCCGTTGTCGGGCGGCGCGCCGTCTCGTTGTGTGTAAGTTATGTTGTAAAATACAACAATGCAGAGCGACAAAGGAGTGATGCCACAAGGCCGACACCCTGTGAGGATTAAGATGACAATAAAATGAACAAGGAATCTATTTTCTTTGAGCAGCAGCCTCTCGGGGCCTCGGTGATGGCTGGACGTTTGCAGCGTGCGGCGACAGATGGGCCTGTGTTATATTTGTGTCAAATTTTCAAAGCATTGGTTTTGCTTAGGGCGCTGTTTGTGCCTCTTTATGCCTAAATCGATAGCTTACGAGGCCGTTTTCTCAATTTGGATGTGTAATTATCAGTATATCACTGAGGAGCCTTTGGTGGTTGGAAACGCGTTCTTTCCTTCACACAGCAGAAGTTTTCATCAGAGGGTGGGTGATATTAGAGAGAGCAGAACTTAAAGAACAAGTTCACTGAGAAACCATTTTCACATGCGTGCTGAACATGAAAATAGTCTAACCGCTGTTTCCCGCATTAGCCGCTGATAGAAAATAAACAGGGAAACGCTCTGGTCAGA
The DNA here is from genome assembly GCA_006937985.1 of Aphyosemion australe. Classification (NCBI taxonomy): domain Eukaryota; kingdom Metazoa; phylum Chordata; class Actinopteri; order Cyprinodontiformes; family Nothobranchiidae; genus Aphyosemion; species Aphyosemion australe. The sequence continues at coordinate 1,049,629 of SSNS01000079.1, forward strand.
AAAAGCCACACGGCTCTACGTGACTTTTAAAACAATTACCTGGTCCCAACTTTGGTAAATGCAACATGTTCAGGCTTGGGGCGGGTTGTAAAACTAGACAAAGTAATGCGGGGCGGTTTGGTGCGGGTCAGACTTTTTGAAATCTGCGGTACCCACGGGTTGAAAAAAACCCTAACCCGCGCATCACTAGTACCCACCATAGACATGAATACGTAGATGCCCTATTGGGTGCTGGAGAGCATAACAGCGTCGCTGCCATATTGGATGGGTCCCTTACTTTCCAAACCTATTGAAAACAGATTACATGGGACTTTTTTGGGACTTTTCTAGCCTATCTGTTGGGATTTTATATTTAATTTTTTTATTTATTTAATTTAATTATATTGATATTTTAACTATCATGCCATATCACATGTCTGATTTAGTGAAAAAGCATAATAAAATGTGTTTTTTTAGTTGGGTAAGCACCTTCCTCAGTAGAAATAAATGCACTGGGGGCAAATGGAGACCCATCCAAGATGGCGACCGGCCACTATGGCAGCGCCAATAGGCAGTGTCAGTCCACGAGGCGTCTGCGTATGTATGTCTGAGAGATAGAGTCCCGGGTTTGTGGGTACCACAGACATCATATACGTACAGTAGACGCCCCGTGGTCTGGTGCTGCCTATTGGAGCTGCCATAGTGACCGGTCGCCATCTTGGATGGGTCTCCATTCACCCCCCAGTGCATTCATTTCTACTTAGGAAGGTGCTTACCCAGCTGAAAAACACACTTCATCAAACTTTTTCACAAAATCAGACACATGGTATGGCATGATAATTAAAATATAAATATAATTAAACAAAATAAATTAAAATAAATTAAAATGTAAAATCCCATCAGGTAGGCAAGAAAAGTCAATAGTAATCCCACGTGATCTGTTTTCAATAGTACGCCGGTTGCTGCAACCGTAGGCTGCACAAAAAAACGGGCATAGTTGCCCACCCTGCATTGACTTTGGAGAGTGAGGAGACCCATCCAATATGGCGGCGAAGCTGTTACACTCTCCAGCGCCCAATGGGGCGTCTACGTATTCATGTCTATGCTCTATCCAGTCTGAGTTCTCTACTGAGCCCCCTAGTGGAACACTCCAGTACTACGTGCAGTCCAGCAGCAAGTACGTGAACAAGATGCAGCCTGTGTCAACATGAAGTTAAAAAGCACGTATATTCCAGGTCTTAGCAACTCCACATCACAGCAGAACTTCTTCAGGCTTGTGTTATATGTTGAGATAGAACATCAATGCTGCAAACAAAGGCAGTGGAAGAGTCACTTTGCTGTTAGCCAATCAGAGGCAAGATGTTCGAATATCATGAATAATATTGAGTAAGACTCCAAATCCTGCCTTTTTGCATCCCTACTTCTCCTTCCTGAAGCAGGACCCGCAGCGTTTTACCTAACTTCCATATTTTGATTCGTAATGATCAGTATATCACTTCTGAGCCTTTTTGTGGCTGGAAAAGGATTCTTCCCTTGGCACGACAGAAGCTGTTTTCATCAGAGGGTGAGTGATATTGTAGAGAGCAGCACTTTAGCTTGTTGCTGCAGAGCTGCTGTGATTTCACTGACATTTGTCCATGAGCTACAGCCTGCATAAGCGAGCAGAGCCGGGCCGCAGGTGTTCCCATTGTGATGCATTTGTTGTGCTGAAATCATTAATGGCAAATCCCTCAACCCTGTATGTGAGCACAAAAACAACATGAAGGATGTGCTGCTTCATAGTTAATGCATGTACTTACAACTGCTTTTCAAAATACAACCCAGCCTCTGCGTGTAATTATCCTTGCATTAAAGTAGCGGAACACATTTTCATTGTTTGATTGTAGATTATCGGTTTATGAATTTTCAAAATTTCTACTAATAGCAATTTATATATTTGCCGGTTGATGTGTGTGCATCTGTGCACAAACATAAAGCTGAACATAATCTGTAGTGTAATTACAGCTTTCTTTGTTCTCTTTGAGCTAAATACCATTGAAAATGCTTGTCACGGTAAATTATTCAGTGCAAATGCGTTTCCAAATTAATCTTATCTTGGAAGGCTGACACTCACAAAAAGCAAACATTACCACATGCACGTGCATGGATCTATGTTTTTATGTGTGAGTGACCTATTTTATAACATTGTTTGGGCATGAGAACTGATGAAACATGTAGTGGAATAAAGCTTAAAGGTGCCTGTTTTAGTTTTTCTATAGCTTGATAAATGCTAATTATTAGCATGGTGCATTTTCAGGCTGATTTTTAGGCTGTAAGCAATCATTTATTCCATATAATGATGAATTGCACCCACTTGTTCTTCTACCAAAGCAGCTAAAATAGGCCCATCTATCAAATGCAACACGAGGAGCAGCCTTGGATCAAACACCTTAGACACATTCAGCCCATGGAAGGATTTTCCCCTTTTATATGAAAACCCAACATGCCACCTACTAATGCAGTCATTTCCTTTGTGTTTGCCACTAAAGATCCTCTTTACCATCAAAAGTGGAATATGAGCGGTTTCTGTCTGCAAGGGCATCACAATGCAATAATGATGTAAGTGGATAAAAAACAGAGGTGGCTGAGATTGAGATCCAAGACTTTTCAAATTGATTTCCATGCTGCTCTGAAATAAATAGAATCCTGCCCCACAGGGGGTGAGATCCATGACATCCCGGTCAGCAATACTCAGGTCAAAACAACGGAAAACTACGGGAATATCGCTGCAAAACATGCAGGAGGAGAGGCGATCCACATTGATTCAAGTGTTGCTTTTCTCACAAGCATGTGAGTCAGCTACCTGTGGCCTTTGCTGAGCCTAGTCCAATAATCCTGAATAACGGGCAGCAGCAATTACAGCGTGCCACAACATAGTAAATTCAGCGGACATCTTGTCCTTTCCATCTGAGAGCTGCTCTGACAGATCATCCCTTGTGCCTGCATGTGGCTGACTGCTTCTGAGAAAAAGGAAATCATGAAATCAAGAACGAGAGACGGTCACAGAAGCAGAGCTGGAGCTTTGTACACAAATGTGGAACCATTCCGATGATGTACGTGTAAGAATCATGCTAAAATAACTAAAAAGGACTAAAAGTGTTGAGCAATAAATCTTTTATGACCACTTGATTAAAATAAGAACCAAGCCGAACGGCGCTCCAGCCCGGATGTTCAGTAACTTGGTAGAGCGCTTTTCCGCGTTTGTGAATGGTGGATCTGTCACAGTGAATGTGTTGCCCGATGCATCAGCCAGCGTCCTTATAAAAACGTGTTATTTTAGGTGCAAAAAAAAAAAATTTCCAATTCACCAGAGAACTCCTGCAGCGTTCCTGCCAAAGCTGACGCATCTCTGTTGTAGACTGTTGGCATACTGCACTGCTGGCGAACCGGTGAAATCTGCACTTTTAAGAGTCCAGCTCTGGTCTAACAGCAGAGTCACATTCAAACTAAAATAAAAATAAACAGGAAATCTTTGCACCCGCTGCACCTGTCTGTTCTTTATTCATCCCTAAATAGAAAATAAATGAGTGCTGTGAGAAATCGTCTTAATGGGTGGGATTTGGCAACATTGGACCAACACAAAACAGACAAATTTGCGCGCCTATTCATAACCCCAACTCCGCCTCCCTTATTTACGAAGAAATCCAGATGTGTAAGAGTAGAGCAGGATTAGTGGGTCTTTGTGTGAAAGTGTCAGGATGCAGTTTGGGAGAGATCAAACCTCCCCTCCGAGGTGTTATTGCTTTAAGCAGTCGTCACTATGGTGTGTTTTATCTCAAATGTTGGAAGAGCAATAATCGATCTGATGGCAGCAAGAGAAAACATGTTTTTCCTGCCCCTGGAGGCACGGAGCAAAAACAAACACTCCAAACAGATGGGATCTTTCTCAAAACAAACTAAATAAACATAAACACAAGTTGTGGGTGTTTTCTTTTGACCTCCTTGGATATTTACGACCGTGTGTGTGTGTGTGTGTGTGTGTGTGGCTTTAAGGAGGTTTTACTATGTCTTTTGCAGCTTTGCCTAATAAAGAACCAGGGGCGGATCTACTGGGGTGGCGTAGGGTGGCAACTGTCACCCCTAAAAGCCATGAAGCCACCCCAGCTGGCAGAAATACATTCAAGAAGTAGTTGTGGCTAATCGGACATGCAACATTCACGTTCCTGATTACACCGATTATGACCTAAGCTGATAAAATGATGACCCAAAACAAAACAAATACATGTATGGCTATGTAAATACTCATTAATTAAGCATTTCTGAGAAACAATAAAACCAAAGTGTAGTACCTTATTGCATCAAAACCAGCTCAGTTGTCTATGAGTGTCCGCCATGAGACTGGGAGGTCATGGGTTCAAATCCATGGTCGGGTCATACCAAAGACTTTAAAAACGGGACCCAATGCCTTCCCAATTGACACCCAACACTAAGGGGGGTTCAATTGGGGGGTTAAACCACCAAATGGTTCCCGAGCGCGACCTCCCCAGCTCACCGCTCCCCCAGTGTGTGACGACTAATGGGATTTTAACTTCTTTCAGTTCAATCCATCGCAAATCACAGGTACATTCTTAATCAATCGTTTACTTTAGACCAAATGCTTGTAGTCTTATTTATGTCGCCAAAAGAGTATGGTCATCTATGCCATATGGTGCCACCCTTAAACCACTTTTCCCCCTCTTCTGCCACCCTTGAAAGTCTTTTCTAGGTCCGCCACTGATGATAGCATTGACTAGCTCAGGAGCAGGTTACGCTTGTATCATGACAAAATGATGAGCACATAAAACTAAATGTGCTGAAGTGGAGTCTGGGGGATCTCCGCGTCCCTGAGGGGCATCAAGGGTGCACGCAGCAAAATGAGAAACACTTTAATTTCACTTTTATTTCAAGCTCTTAGCACAGTGGGAGCATGTAGCACTGTAATTCATTCTCATTAGAGGTTTTACTCTCCCTACTGTGGAGATAGTTATGCGGCTCATATGGCCAATTAAAGCCCAGAATGAAAGGAGCAGTTGTCGGGACAAAAACCATCAAGTACGAGTGTGGTCTCATTTGAATCCATCTGGGGGATATTGATATTAAAAGTTCAGGGAGTTCTCTTTTTTTCCTTTTCTGCATGGGAAAAACCTCGTGTGCTGCAGTCATCTCCATCACGTTTAGATGCACAGCAAATATTAAAGCTCCAGTGGAGTAAAAACGCGTGCATAACTCATAAACTGCAGTGCGGCATAAGCTGTATTAACATCACACATGCAGACGTCCCCATGCATCCAGATGCATATTTAATTCAGACCTTCGGAGCCTGTTGTGCAAATTAAAGATGCGCCTCAAATGGCGCAGTAATAGAACACATCTGCAGGGCAGCACGGTGCCTGATGAGTGTGTCAGATTCAAACATCTGCTTAGCTGAGAGAGGCTGTGGACGCGTCCCTGCAGCGCGGAATTAATGCCATGAAATCCTCCTCGCATCACATTTACGCATCGATCAGAAACTTGAGACTCACCCCTTTTGAACATCTTGTAGCTCTAAGTGGTTTTCGTCCTGTGTCCAGCGCGAATCATCTAATCGGATATTCCAGCCTTAAAACTTGTGCTTCACTTTTGAAGTTGCTGCTGCTTTTGTGGCGTGTCTCGTCGTGAGGATGTCAGCTGTCACTCCTCTGGATTTCCGTGCGCTTTGCTGCAGAATGCCGTGAATTTGACGGACAAATATGATTAATGATAATCTTTTTATCACAAAAGTCTCTCGCGCCTTTTTGTCGAGCCTTAGAAATGAGAAAGATCGGTATCAAAGTGGTGGAGCATCCTCCCAGTCCAAAATAATAACTCCAGTGTGTGTGTGTGTGTGTGTGTGTGTGTGAGCAGTCCGACTGTGCTCCTCGGCAGCCAACTCCTTTCAGACCTGGATGACCACACAGACTTCAGATCAGTTCTGGCGGCAGGTGGATGATCAAAACATTCCCAAATACGAAAAAAATATCCTCAGATGTTTGAAATCAGGTGGTCGCGCGCGCGTATTCTACCTGATCCAAAGACGCAAAGCGCAGCATGTTCCTTTAGATGTCTAATCAACATAAGTTGTTTGGATTCACATTCCGTCGCTGATCTCGGATTAGAAACGCAGACTCGTCAAATCATCCGGAGACTTTAATGCAGTATTTTTCCTTTAAATCCAGCTTCTCAGCTCTCCTCTCCTTTAATTCTTGTATTTCTGAGACCTTGTCTGGGAAGAGCTCTGCTTGTGCTCCAGCCTATGGATCAGATGGCTGTGCGCTGAGGGAGGAAGAAAGTAAGAGACAGCCTCAGCCCCTCCACCGGGCAGCATGCTGCTCAGTCACTGTCTCTGTGTCTGCACCGGCTGGAATATGAATATATATATATATATATATATATATATATATATATATATATATATATATATATATATATATATATATATATATATATATATACATATTCTATGCAGTTTTTAATATTGTCCTATCATCTAATTTTTTAAAATTACTTTAAAACTATGACAAACTGACCACATTGTGAATTAATTTATGCATAACCGCACACTCACGCGCGCGTTCTCTCTTTCTTTCTTTCTTTCTTTCTTTCTTTCTCTCTCTCTCTCTCTCTCTCTCTCTCTCTCTCTCTCTCTCTCTCTCTCTCTCTCTCTCTCTCTCTCTCTCACACACACACACACACACACACACACACACACACACACACACACACACACACACACACACACACACACACACACACTTTAACTTAACCCCAGAAATGTAAGTTTGTCATTATATCCCTCCTCATGTTATTTATGATGCACTAAAACATCTTTATTTTTAATTTAAATAGCTACAAACGTAGTTATTAATTTTAAATCCCAGAATATAATATATTTTTTGCCATTTTTATTTTATTTCTTTGAAAATTGCATGCCGTTAATAGTCCCGTGTCCCTTTCAGTGATGCAATCGATTACATCGGGGCTTGGCTTTCTGAGTCTGTTCTCTTCAATCGATTGGATTTGCCTTTCTGCTTCTCACATGTTTCATGTTAGAAGCAGGAAAAATGGCTTCTTCCTCGACTGAAGTGCAGCTTGTTGCTGTCAAAAAGCCTGCAGGTACGTATTCTAGTTGCTTATTAATTAACTTTGGGTATTTTAATAACACTAGACTCTAGCGTCGCTGGTATGTAGCCTTTAGCTTGTTGTTAGCATCTTGTTACCGACATTTCTAACAAGGTTTGGGGATCTCTCCAAAGTCGTGCTTTATTTATACTTAACTACAGTGTGTACATCTATATTAAATGCACTTTCTTCAGAGTAATATATCGTTTGCTTTGGAAAATAAACACTGGGTAGCTGCATTAACGAGGAGCCAATTGATAAAATCATCCCTACAGGGATTTTCTCAGTATGTAGCTGTTTATGTACTTAAGGTTTGTTTTGAATCACTTTTATGGAGTTCTAATCACTACTTCTTTTGTGTAAGAAACGGACAACTAAACGACCAAAAATGAATTCAGTCTATGGCAAAAAACTCAAATCTTTAGTTTAACTGGGTACTTCATAATCTACTGAATATGTGGATTACTAGAACGTCTGTGAAGTGAGAGAAATGAGAATGCAGTGGAAGTATTTTTACATATTCTTGTATTTTAAGGATTTAGTTTATTATTATGATATTTATTTCAAAGGCAGTAGTACTGAAATAAATCTGTTATCTAATTATGAGCTTATTTGAACCTGACACTATTTCATTATGCCAGTTAGTTACAAGTTCCCTATATAAACTCACACATGCACTGACACAACCCAACATCATGTCTCCCTTTTGCCCATCAATCTGTGCAATATGAATATCTGTATGTTATTGACAATATCTGCAATATCCAATATGTATATAGTGCAACTTTGCACCATTTGTTTATTTATAGTTTTTATTGTTTATTTTGTGTTGACTGCACTGAAGGTGCTGCTTTTAATCTCATTGTACTTGTGTATAGTGACAGTAAAAAGCATTCTATTCTATTCTAGTTTATTCTATTCTAAAAAAAAGGAATAAACTCAAAAACAAGAGTTTCCACTAGTTTAAACATTTTTCAAGTATTTCTTAAATTCAGTTAAGCTGAAGGTTTGCATCCCTCTGCGTGTCTTTGATAGCTTGCTAACAGCACAATAACCAACTTCTCTTTCAGTTCGAGGCCCACGACGAGTAGCCAATCAAATTCCAGATGAAATCCTCCAAGACCCGGAGCTGCAGGAAGCGATCAAAGCTCTGCCTCCGAATTACAACTTCGAAATCCCCAAGACAGTTTGGCGAGTGAGACAAGCAAATGCTAAAAGAGGTGATTTTAGTTGTTACGATTTTACACTTTGTCCATGTTGCTCTCTGTATTTACACTTTTAATAGATACACATTGCATTTATGGTCGCTGCTCTGGCTGATTACATTTTGTAATAGGTCAGTTGGTTAAGCCGGGTTTCCACTATAGGAGTTCTGGAATTTCTGGGCGATATGATGGCTCGGTCCTCTCAGCTGTTGTGTCTCCATACAAATTCAGCCTTTTCAGGACTTTGCTAAGATGTCAGCATATGGTGACTGCTTCTGTAGTGAGTGATGTCACTGATCAGTGCCAAAATGTGTCCACGGATACGTGTTATTCTGCCAAAATGCGCCATCATTTAATCCATTCGAAACCCAGCAGATTGCATCGAGTTACTGACTTGTTGTGTCAGTGACTTTACAGCAATCCCCATCAATGACAAGAAGAAGGAAGTGCAGTTTTTTACAGCGCTCCGAGAAGCAACAAAGACTCTTGAATTACGTAGTTTTGGGAGGATTTACGCTGCATTTTTTTGTGTTTGGAGTTTAGTAACGGCAATTTTAAAGCTGCGTGAATACTGTTTTTTTTCCCTTCCATTCTGCTTCACCAGCAACTCTTTGAAATTTTAAAATACCGTCTGTTTTGAGCAACATCTTCCGATGTCATTTCCTACTGAGTTACAACCAATCAGCGTGAGTTAAACAAAGGTTCCACTCAGCAATTCCACCGGGCCATTCTGAGAACCTGTAGCTGTGGTACTCCATTGGTTCCTGAAAATGCCCCAGAAAGCGGTCCTTTCTGAAGTGGAGACATGCTGTGAAGTTCCGGTAAAATTATCCTGAAGTTCCGACAGTAGAAACACTCCTTTATAATTTATAGTGATAGTCCTTATTCAAGAAAACGAGCAGTTGCTGCTTTTTGTGAAGAGGTGCGTGGGATCAGAGGTGCTTTATTCCAGCAATGCACTTGATAAAAATTACCCATTAGTGATTACGCGTTTTTATTTGTACAGATTTCATTTAGAAGATAAATTTAAGACGATCTACTCCTAAACTCTTTTCTGTGTTTGTTGTGCTCCATGACTTCATGTGGGACGAATAGCATTTTACTTAACATAAAGAAATACAGTTAATAATATTATTCCAACACTCCTCCTGTTAATTCTTCTGTCATTTGATCCAATGGATGACTTTATTACAAAGTTGGTTTTTAAATCTAAGTCATCTTTTTAAATTTAAGTCATGTTGTACAAAAAAATTGCAAAGATTTCATACAAATAACAAGAAAATCGTGTATGAAGAGCTGCTCGTTTTAGATATGGGTTGTACTCTTACTGTGATACTTACAGAAAACGTTCGTTCTTGTGCTGCAACCTCGTTTTGGTCAACACGGACAACAAATTGAACCAACATGCTTTTCACATGCACTTTGTTTCCTGTCACAGAGTTTGTGAGTGGAGTATGTGCTAGTGCTCTGTGATCTTTACGCTGATGGCAGCTCCCACAGGAGTTGTGCTTGTGTGTTATTGACAGCTTTTGGGGAAATGCTACACTCACACTGAAGCTGCTAGTGCCTAACTCGGACTTTTAAATGTAGCTCTTTAATTTCATCATTGATGGAATCTCTCTCTCTCTCTCTCTCTCTCTCTCTCTCTCTCTGTGTGTATAAATACCAACAACATGGTTAGTTTGACCTTTCAGGCCACAGGTCTGAAAATTCTGACATAACAGCAAAAGGATTACATCATTTATTATTATTATTATAATTATTATTATTATTATTCACTGTTGGAAGTGTGGAGTTTACTGATTTCTGCTAGCATAGCTTTTTTCTAGTTGTGTGTTTTATATATATATATATATTTCTGAGCCCATCCTCTCCCTCTGAACTCAAAGAGCATAACTCACCTCATCACCCCGTCCCTCTTTGTGCCCATCTGTTTCTTTGTCATCCTTTGAACTCCTTGAGTCTCACACAATTCGTTTGAAATTGAGTACTGAAGAACAACGTACAATAGAGTTTCATGCAGGCTGTCCACTAACTTTTTTTGTCTTTTTATTGAACACAGAGAAACCAGTGTGTCCCTTTTTGTTTTTTAAAAACATAATTTTGTTCTCTTTTGCATTTTATCCCCGTATGCTAAAGTAGTGATTGTGCCAATTTTATTTGTGTATTTCATCCATCTCCCCGCTTCTTAAAAAACCCAATCTTAGCCCATCTCTCCATAGCAGCTTCAGACCCATCTCTAAACATCTGTTCATCTCCAAGATCCTGGAAAAAATTGTTGCTAAACAACTCAGAGCTGCTATTGATGAACATAACATCTACAATAGTTTCCAGTCAGGTTTCTGTAGAGCTCATTCTACTGAAACAGCTCTTCTCAGGGTCTCTAATGACCTTCTGACTCACAGTGATGCAGGAGACTGTTCTGTTCTGGTTCTGCTGGACCTGCCTGCAGCCTTTGACACTGTTGACCATCACCTGCTACTGGATAGGCTGAGAGACTGGGTAGGCCTATCAGGAACTGCTATGGCGTGATTCTCCTCTTATCTGTCTGAGCGTTCCTTCTCTGTGGCTGTCTCCAAGTTTCAGTCCTTCACCACCTCCCTCACCCATGGAGTCCCACACGGTTCTGTGCTGGGCCCTCTACTTTTCCTCCTTTATCCGCTCCCTCTCCAGCATATCCTGAGCTCTTTTAAAGTAATCTCCTACCATCTTTACACAGATGACATTAAACTGTACATCTTTAAGCCCCGTAAGATTTTTAAGCTGCAGCTGTTGCACACCTGCTTCGACTCAGTCCCTACACCACCAGCAGGTCCCTGAGGTCCAGTGTTGTGCAGCGCACCAGGCTAAAGACCAAAGGTGACAGATCATTTGCTGCTGTGGCCCCCAGACTCTGGAACTCTCTCCTCCTAAACCTGAGATCAGTGGACTCAGTGGTCTCCTTTAAAAAGCAGCTGAAAACTCACCTGTTCAGGCTGGCTTTGATGTGACCTCCTGTTCATCCTCTTCTTCCTCACTGGCTTCTTTTCTAGCTGCTGTTTTTTTTTTTTTTTTGGATCTCGTGATTACTTTTTCATTCTTTATTCACAATTTTTATCTAAAATTTTTTCCCATTTATCATTATATTTTTCAACCATTTATGATTTTATTTTTAATTTTGTTGTTCTTGTGAAGTGCCACGTTATTTTTATCCTGAGAGGCGCTATATAAAAATAGTTTCTTCTTGTTTTTCTTCTTTCCAGGATTAAAAAACAACCAGAAAGTGCTTCATAATAAAAATATGTACATGAAATATAAACTTCAAAATGAAACATAAGGGTAGGTAAAGCATGTCTAGATGATTAAGTCTTTTTTAAAAGTAGAATCACAACCTCAACCTGGGGGCCACCGCTCTAAAACGAATCAGAGTTTCTACTAACAGCCTTGACCAGACTACAAGAACAGCTTTGGAGTCCTAAACGATCAGGGATGTACGCTCCAGTTAAAATGGATTATAAACTGTACCAGTAGCCTGTATAAAGAGAATAAAATGGGTCAAATGTTATTTATATTCAAATAAATACACTTTTTGTCTGAATGTGAAGAAATAGTTTGACTTTACAATAAGGCTCCCCATATAAATAGCTACTGAATCGTTTATTGATATTTTACTAATTTATCTGTAACACTTTATAAATTAGTAATACGTGTTTTTTATGCATTCATTAATGACGAGAAAGAGAGCAAAAACTGACTGGTTTCTTGCAAAATATTGAGTCAAATCTGTCTTGATGGTGTCAACAAAACCTATTGAATAGGGATTGATGCTATATACTAAAGTTTTTTCTCATTGCATATTGAGCTTAGAGCTTGCTTACAAACTCAACCTAGCACTCACACAGCCAGCGTCTGACTCACCTTTTCCTCAGACCGGCAGAATGAGAAAGCTCTTTGCTTCTGTCATCCATGGCAGAGGTTCGCTCTGAAGTATTCCTCTGTTAATAAACTTGCCCTTTTCCAGGTAATGACCTGTCTTTCTATCTCCATGAGCGCTGGATGTGATCCCTTAACCTTTTATCAGTAAGAAGTCTTCTCGCTCCTCCTCTTAGCATTGCATCTATCACTCATTCCCGTGGCCATCCTTTCTTAACCTCCTCCATCTATTTTCAGTCTCTGCTTTTTTTTTTCCATGCCGTCGGGCACTAAAGTCATGAAATTGTTTCTGGCCAAGTCGTGTGAAAACATTTGTGTGCTGAATTCAGCGGCTTCAAACTATTAGTGTCCTCTGAGACATTGATGGATTTATTGAAGAAAGGTGTCACAGAGTTTGTCTGGGAGAAAATGTCATGGTTGATTGAAATAAAGCCTTCATCCTGAATGCTCACTCTGCCTGACAGGTTTAGGTGGCAGATACCTCCCACTAAACTGGCAAAATCCTGTGCATGGTTGCAAAATTTAAGTCTAATAAATGACATATAATAATATTGAAAGTAAATCTGCTAAAAAGAGGTTTTACTGAGGACTAGGGGTGTGTATTGGAAGGAGTCTAGTGAGACATTGTATATCACAATACAGGGGATACTATATGTATCACAATGTTGGGTAGATGATAAGATATGTATCACAATACAAGGGAGACCATACGATATGTATCACAATACAGGGGAGACGATACGCTCCATCGCTTGGAGCATTACGTGGGAATTTCTGATCTGACCTTAGGCTGGTTCAGATCTTATTTTAAGGAAAGGACAGTAAGTGTGAGGATGGGTGGGTTCTCTTCAGGATTCACACATCAGCGGTGGGGGGTCCCACAGGGTTCAATATTGGGACCGCTGTTGTTTTCAATTTACATTTTGCCATTGGGAGACATCATGAGGAAGTATGGAATCCAATTTCATATGTACGCTGACGATTGTCAACTTTACTTACCCTTGGACTATAGCAGAGACTGTCCCAATACGAACTTAATGCACTGTCTGGCTGAAATCAAGTCCTGGCTGACTCAAAATTTTTTATGTCTGAATGAGAGCAAGACTGAGGCAGTTTTGTTTGGGTCAAATACTCGTTTAGAACAATCCAAAGTGGACTGTAGGGAGATGAATGCCTACCTGCGTTCCTCAGCGGTCAACTTAGGGTTGACATTAGATAACGCCTTCAACTTTGACGCTCATGTAGGTGCGGTTGTATCATCCTCTTTTTATCATTTGCGACGATTGGATAAAGTGAAGCCTTTTTTAACTAGAAAGGACCTCGAGACAGTTGTGCATGCATTTATTACCTCACTCTTGGACTACTGTAACTCTGTTTTAATTGGGGTGAGACAGAGTACAGTAGCTCGCTTACAGCTTGTACAGAATGCCGCAGCAAGATTCCTAGAAGGAAAGAGGAAACATGACAATGTGACACCCATCCTGGCAGCTCTGCATTGGTTACCGGTTGCTTTTTAAAGCAACCGGTAACCAGAGTGCGTTTTAAAATTCTTTTATTGGTTTTTAAAGCATTGAATGGGTTGGCGCCGGAATACTTGTCTGACTTGGTACAACTATATGTACCTACTCGCTTGCTCCGCTCTGAGAATCATCAGATGCTCTTGGTCCCTGACACTCGACTTAAAACTAGAGGAGATGGGGACTTTTCGGTAGCAGGCCCGAAATTATGGAATGATCTTCTATTATCAGTGCGGCTCTCCACGTCAGTAGAGGTTTTTAAGAAGGCGTTGAAGACCCATTTTTATAACCTGGCTTTTATTTCTGGGTGTTAGTGTTGTTAGTTTAATTTTCTTGTATTTTATGACTTTTTGGTTTTATATGTATTTGTTTTTATCTGTTTTCTTATTTTAGTTTTGTTCAGCACCTTGGTGGCATGATATGTCTGTAAGGTGCGTTTATAAATAAAGGTGATGATGATGATGATGATATTGTATCACAATGCTGGGTAGATGATACGATATGTATCACAATACAGGGAAAACGATACTATATGTATCACAATGCTGGGTAGATGATACGATATGTATCACAATACAGGGTAGACGATACGATATGTATCACAATACAGGGGAGACGATACGATATGTATCACAATACAGGGGAGACGATACGATATGTATCACAATACTGGGTAGACGATGCGATATGTATCACAATACAGGGAAGACGATACTATATGTATCACAATACTGGGTAGACGATGCGATATGTATCACAATACAGGGTAGACGATACTATATGTATCACAATACTGGGTAGATGTTGCGATATGTATCACAATACAGGGGAGACAACACGATAAATTGCGATACTAAAAGCCAGATGATGTTTGCCATTTTTTAAGAGTGAATTTTATTGGAAAACTCAGGCCAGAACCTTCCAAGACACATCCAGTCAGTGCGTTTACATGCACATCAGAAAACGGAACTTTTGTCCTAAATAGACTGACGTAGTTTTTTAATGCATGTAAACGCATTAGTCTTGCTAAAGGCAAACTGGTTCTAATCGTGCTGAAGCAACCAGATAATGAGGTAGGAAACCAACTGCATTTGCATGTAAACGACTCAGTAGAGTGGATGCTGGTAACCTCCATAAGTGACGAGACTGTGGAAGTGGTCTTCTGATAATATCACCACAAAGTAACACGTGTAACACCAACAAACAGTACAGTATGTACCAAATAAGCTGTTCTGCAGCATTGTTGTTGTCCATTCCTTCAGCCATTGTGCATATCCTGTTTTTACTTTGCTTCACTCCCACCAGCGTTTGTTCTCTATTTGTGTAGCTATAAGCTAACCGGAAGAATGCCGACACCAAAGGGCACATGTCGCCACCTACTGTACCGGAGTGGAACAGACTTTATTTGAGGGTTCGATTTTCTAACGTACATGTAAACTAGGTTAAAGGCTCCCAGTTTATCACTTTAGATCAACCTAGATCGACTTAGATGTGCATATAAACGCAATGAGTGTTATTGCAAGATTTCAAATGAAGTTAGTAAAAACTGCTGCCACCTAACAGTTGAAGTTTGAGTTGCACCACACAAAAAACATAAAGTAAATGTTTGCATATAAATTCTCATTAAAAAATTGATAGACTGCTTTTATCATAACATGAAATATTACAATATTTCAGTGATATACATATATATTTTTTTCTCCTGTTTTGAATTGAAATACAATTTAAAAGCTTTTTTTTTTTTTTTAGAAATTAAAAGATTAGAAATTACAATGATAATGTCAATGACTATTGTTTGATTCTCTGTCTCATTATTTTTAATTTTAAAAAATTGCTTTTGGGGCAAATTTTCTTGAACAATTAAAATGCGATTAATCAAGATTAATTAATTACAAAGCCTTAATTAATTAGATTGCATTTTTTAATCGAGTCCCACCCCTAATAAAAAGGCCTTTCCTTTTCCCTCAGATGAATTTACTTTAGTAAACTTAAATGCATCTACAAGAACGCAAGTGCAAAGACGATATTCAGCATACATTTGGTTTGTAAATGCCAAGCAGCAATACAAAACAAAACATTTCCCAATCCACAAACTCACCATTCTTTTTTTTCCTTTACGTTTTCTGTAAATTGTTTAATCTGAGATCAATCAGAATCGGCTCAAAACATCCCATAAAACCTGAATCGGTTAATATGTTGACATGATGTGGTGAACAAGGTTTCATTTCACATTTTTTCTTATTTTGGGGATGGATTAACATAAATATAAATTCAACCATTAACTGAATGACTGATGTAAAGATTTATATAAAGAGTGAACAATCTTCTTTAAGCAAACAGACTGTCACTGGAGTTTTGACTAACTTGGATATGATGTTTTTGTTGTTGTGGAAAGTTCTTTTCTCACTCCCAGGTTGTGTGTAGAGTGTGTGAATGATGTTATCAGAACATAGTGCATTTAGACAGAGGTGATTGGATTACCCGTGATCAGTCTTATAGTGTTCAGGTAGGTTCGGGTTCCAGAACAGCGGTTAAATGAATTTCATACAACATGTTCACAGCTTCAGAGATGGAAACAAAAGTTGGTTACTGAAGTGTCTTTCTGCCTTTCCTCATTACAGACCGCTTGATTTGAGCAGCAAAAGTAACTAAATGAGTTCAGATTACCAGATCGCTGCTGTTCATTTGCTGGAAGTTGATCTGTCAGTTATTCTCCGTCGAGCGCGGATGGAAATAAATGGTCTCGTGATACCAGGGCTGATGCGGCTGGTTTTATGTGTGACAGTACGGGCAAAAAAAGGCAAAGTATCGGCTTTACATTTTTCTGCTTCTTATTTCTGAGAACTTTTCTTTAGCTGAAGCGCTCACATCTTTTCCAGCTAATGTAGTTCAGATCCCCCGTGTACGCTGAGCTGACTCAATCCTTGTTATTGAGAGTTTGATCGAAAACATGTGAAACTCCTTTATCCACTACAGCTTTTTCTTTAATAAACTTTTATTTTTTTTGAGCCTGTGAGTTTTTCATGTGTTGCCGGTTTGTGTATTTACATTAGCTGGAGTTGTTTTTCTTTGAAGAAATATGCATAAAGGAAAGAGGAGTCCCTGATTGCAGGCAGGGTGCAGATGAGATGTCAGGCTAACTGTGCTTCCAGGCTTTTCTTTCTGTCTTCTCGTATGAAAAAATAATGATAATAAAACCTGCTCGTCTCTCAGTGCAGTTATTCTTAAAGGGGCACATGAGGTTTTTCCTGGCAGTAAACTGGTTGACCTCTTATTGTCTAAATTAAACAGAGCAGAAGAGCTCCTGAAGGTTAATTGGTGGCTGGACTTTGGTGCACGAGGAGTCAAAGTGCAACGTGTGATGCTGGTGGCAGGTTGTGGGCTACGGAGATGGAGCTTTCCAACAGCTCATCACCCAGTAAAGTAAACCAACAGCGGTGTCGTGGCAGAATTAATATCACTGTAAAAATGTCACAGCTTGCTATGCGCTCTCTGAACTAACAGCTATGTATAGTTGGTGCTGTCGAGGATTATTAAATACCATGTCACCGTTGCTCTAACAGAAATATGTGTCTCCTCTGTTTGCTGTTTCCTCTCACCAGTCGCCCTGCAGCTTCCGGAGGGCCTGCAGATGTTTGCCTGCACCATCGCTGACATAATTGAGAGGTAAGGCGGAGGAACGACGGAGGCTTTGTGTTTTTAAATTTACAAGGTTTCATTTGAGAGCCGGCGAATGAGCTGCGGGTGCAGAAGTCAAGTCAGTAGCTTGTGAGCTTAAACTGGTGTGGCCACTCGGCGCTCATTAGAGGGAGAGGTTTATCCCCAGTCCTCGCCTTTGACTCAGTCGGGTCTTCAGCGGAAAATGAGACACGATTATGCTGTTTTTGGACAGAGCAGATATCATGGCTCCCGTTGCTCACAGTTGGAACAGGGAAGAGTTCTCATTCTTGTTAATTACACACCGTTTCATTCTGCGTATGACCGAATGTATCACACAGAGTACGTTTTCTATTTATTTTGCAGTAAGAAACCCGTCGGCACCGAACAAAAAAGATGTGGTCTGGGCTGCACTTTGCTGGATTAGATTAGTTTTTCACTGTTCTGTAACTAAAGAGACCCACTCTAAAAAAAATGATGGCATAAAAAACACACTTTTTCTCAGTCGTTCTTCCTTGTTGTAGTTTGGGTAGTTTTTCTGCCCGCCGTATGTTTCCTTAAAGAAAAGAGCTGCTATCATTAAACTCCCGGAGTGGATTTCTTTCCGTGTTTAGTCAATAGAAACCCGATTACGAGATGGACAAGATGAAGAATAGAGTGCTGGGAGCTGCCATGAACTTTTCAGGCTGAGTGGATATTTGATTTCACACAGGAAGCTTAGATGATATCAATTTTAGTGTATTATTTTGATCCTGATTACATGTGCTTTATATTACTCTGCCTAGATGCTTACTCAACATATGAATATGAAGCTTTGCTGTTCGTGTCGGACGTCGTCTTTCTACGCTTTGTCCAACTTCTCGTTTCTTTTAATTTCCTCTATCAGACTTGCTTGTGTTATCTTCAAGTCTTTTTTCAGCTAGTTTTTTTTATCACGAGGACGATCCAGTGTTGATGATAGGTTTTGGTCCTATCAGTCCTGCTGCTGTCAGACTGAGATCTGACACTGTGCTGCACAACGTCCGCTCACACACTTTGCAGTTTCTGATCCGTGGTGTTTGAACTGTCCATCATGGAGTCTAATACATCAGCCCCATCTCTTGTTATGAGAGCAATTAATGGACGCTAATTGCTTTTCTGGCCGTCTTCATAGCTCATCGGGATTCAGTCGTCCTCATCCACATGGTTTCTCTCTCCAGCTGCAGTAGAGATGTTTCCTACAGTTTCCCTTCGTTAGGCTCTGCTGTGTCGTTCCTGCAACCATTACGAGCATTTTTCCTTTGCTGCTTTTTTCTCTAGTAACATAAATTCTTGTTTCAAAACTTTGCTGATGAATTCTTTGATTTTTTTTTCATGAACAATGAAACCTGAAACTGTTTTTTTTTTAGGTTAGTGGAGAATCAGCAGCTGAGTTTAACAGTCAAAACAAAACTTTAATTTTAGTTTTACAGCTTTTGCTGATTGAACCCAAGCTGAACCTTGTGATCATATTCCCTCTACAATTAAATATCTTTCTTTTCTGTTTTGCTCATTTTTGGCTAAGCTGCTATTTTGTCTTTCTCCTTTTGATGTTTGCTATTTTTTGTAAATAAAAATTGATTAATTTATAGATTTTTTATTCTTTTATTCCCATTGAACCCATCTTAAAGTTATACTATAGTATCTGGTTTTGCAGCTATTAAATAAAAGTAATAAAAAATATTGAAAAGTTTATAGCATTTCAGGGATGTTATAAAATCAACATGACAGAAAAGTTTCTTTTAAAAAGGTTCCTAACAAAAGAGTCAAAAATAAAAAACTAAAGCATGTCACTGTTAAAAGTTCTTTTATCTGCCTGTCAGCATGGTGGCTTATTCAGGTCTGTGGGGACAGCATACTGCAAACTTTCATTTGAAGACCCAATCTGAAGGTGTGCTTGTAAGTCACACAGAGGAAAGCAGGTGTTACAATATTTCTCTCACCTTCGCGGATCACAACCTCCCTACTATATCCAGTCAGCTGTGGCTCCTTCTTTCATTGTGTGTCCCGTTATCTCCACCACAATAGACAGTTGATTTAATGCTCTTCCTTTGGTTCCAACTTCCTTCTTGAGTCAATAAATATGTCTGACTTACATTTATAAGAGTTCTGTCATTTCAGATCACTTTATTAGGTTATTTTTTCAATGGTTGCACATAGTGATGCTCCAGTCTGATCACGGTAATCGGGCCCCATCACAAGATTTTCAAAGGATCGGAATCAGGTGGAAATAATCTGATTTAACCTCATAAAACGACAAACATGACTTTTTAAATTCATCCAGAGATAGAGATTTTCAAATGGAATAACAATGGCTTTGTTTTAATTTCAACAAGTTTTTCTATATCAATTCTTCTTGTTTCTTGGACAAAAACACCAAAATGTCACACAATTTACAGCAGGCAGGGTTCAGACACCATAACATGTAGCTCTTAGCTAGCAGGCTAACGCAAAGCTAACGTGTCACCTTAGGGGAGTGAAAATGTCTTCAGTTTGGACGTATATTAAACCAGACAGCGATGACAGAGCAACAGCCACTTGTAATGTGTGCATAATGGTAAATGACTCACACTTGTATAGCGCCTTTCAGAGGACTTCAAAGCACTTTATCACTACAGTGTATCATTCATTCATTCACACACACATTCACACGCTGATGGTGACGAGTAGCCACAGCTGCCCTTGGGCACACTGACGGAGGCAAGGCTGCCGAGCACAGGCGCCACCGGTCTCTCCGACCACAAACTTTGCCGGGAGTTGGGATTGATCCTACCACCCTTCGATGGGCATTTAACATGGTGGAAAATGATGATTCACAGCCTTCAAATTAAACTATTTTCTCTTTTGGCTTTTCCCTTCAGGCATTGCTAAAGCCTTCATTAAGACCCAGTTTGCCATTAATAGTCCTATTTCGCTGCTGCAACTCGGACAAAAACACAGCAGAGACGGAGAAAGATACGCTAATAAACAAAGAGAAATTGCAGACGGATTGCAAAACGTCTGGGTTTCTCAGTCGCCTGCAGCTCTTGAGCCACCCGTGGTAGCTGCAGGTGTTGCACAGAGAAAAGTGAGCCTGCCGGCCATGGCGCCGCATGGCTGACCTGTCGCAGAAGCGTGCATCACTCAATACAGCTGCAAATATAGGATGTACACAATTTGAAATATGAGCAATGGCGCTACTTTTATTCAAATTAATAATATTAACACATTCTTTAAATCAATTTACTTGCCCCGTACTCTCTTCATACACAAATCTATTTGTCTAGGATTAAATTCACAACTGTTTTTAAGGTCGTATTCAAAATAATACTGTTACCCAAGACACACAAGAATAACTCATTTTTTGTCTTTTACCACCAAATACTAATTTCCACTGCCAAAAGTGCAAAGTTATCCTAAATTCAGTCTTACACACAAACCCAAATATATTGATAATTAAATTCCACCTAATTGTTTCAGAAACTCAACACTTACCTGACTCATATCTGCTTTCTTACCTGAGCCCATTGCCTCCTCAGTTTCTCATTTTTGAGCTTGATATGGTGATGAAAGTGACACTTTTTTATAAGTAGTAACCAAAAGTATGCAAAATATTTTTAATATCTTCACTCACTTCATAATATAATCTCATAGGTTGTGCCCTTTGAGTTATCATGGGCTTGATCACAATTTGCCATGGCACACAAAATTTGTCTGATCCTTTTTAAAGCATTTACCCACAGGTCAAAGATTCCTTCTGGTAGATGTTTAATTTTACACACACCCACATTTGCATAAAATGTGGTTCTGCTTAGAACTGGGTAGCAGTGTGATATGTAGGGTTAAAGATTTGAGTACCTTTATGTAGAAATTAGCCGAGATCAAAAGTTAGAATAATATTTGCACTAAAGAAAACTTTTGGTATTTTGTGACAGCTAAGATAAATGTTGAACAGCTCAAAATCCAGTAAATGGGTAGAACCATTCTATATGCATCATTAATAGAAGTCATGAAGGTCCCTATCCTTTGGATGTTGTTGCAACCTGCAGCTTGTACTGCCCTGTACGTGATGCACTCTAGAAGTCCAAGCAATTGGATCTGTCATCACTAAGGGTGTATATTGGCAGGAATCTGGTGATATATGTATCACAATACAGGGAGATGATACGATATACTGCGATACTATTTTTAAGACTGAATTTGATTGGAAAATTCAGGTCAGACGCTTCAAAGACACATCCAGTGTTATCACAAGATCTTGTTGATTCGTTAGAGTGAAAGTAGTAAAAACTGCTGCCACCTAGCAGTGGGAGTTTGAATTGCACCACACAAAAGAAACGGTAAATGTTTGCATGTAAATTCTAAATAAAAACTCGATAGTGCTTTTAAATATCGATTCAGTATCATACCATGAAATATCACGTCATTTTAGTGTATGAATATTTTCTTTTATACCTTATAATCGGTACTACCACTGTACACGTGAGCCTGGCTAAAATCCATATTAAAATATGGATGAAAAGTGTAATAAGCTTCAGCGGTATAAATTTTCAAGTCTTAATAAGGACAAACTGCTTACAAGTGCTACCTTTTTAGCAAAAGCGACCCTTCCTGGAGGTTCTTCTTGTTTTTGCTTTGGACTATTGTGGTTTTTTTTAAAATTTAGAGACAAAACGGGGACAAATTTGTCCACCATGCGCTCGCCACCTCTAAACCCACGTTTCCCATCATTTCCGCCCACGAATAAAACGCGTATCTTTATGGTGCGTTCCAGTTGTCCTCGGAACCCGTTTTTCCGAGATAAGTTAACTGGAAATGAAGCAATAAACTTGGAAATCCGAGCTGCGAGCTCGTACGTTTCAGAGGACCCCGAGATAACCATTTTAAAGATTGCCACGACCAGTGCTACCATAGTTGTTGTCGTCTTTATTTTTATCATCATTTATATGTTCTGCTTTCTTTCTTTTTGCTATTTAACAGCACCGAGCTGTTGTTTATTCTTGTTATCAATAGTTACGTTGCTGAAAATGTCAGCATTGCTGCCGAAATTGAACGGTGTTTTTGGTTTTTTAACTGTTGGTGTTTACATTTTGACGTTTTGATTTTTTTAAATGTTTTTTTCTGGTTTTATGTTTTTTCCGAGTTGGAATCTGGAACGCAAAACGAGCTCGTTAGGTCATTTCCTGGTCGGAAATTCCGAGTTCCGAGGACAACTGGAACGCACCATTATCCTTGTCCAGTCACGGGTGAAAAAAACGTTCATATTTTTGGAGTTTTTCCGCAAGATTTTCTTCAAGCTGCTCCGTGTCTGCCGCTAGATATCTTCGGCTCTCTTTTTACTTTTTTTGAGGGGGCAATGGCGGTGCTGTTGTCAGATTTTAAAGGAAGCGGCGTCCTGACCAATTACAAGCTTTCGCTCTCCGTCTTAAACGAATGTTTAGAAAAGTGGGCTCGACTTCGTCTGTCCTTGCGAGCCTGCTAGAGAGCCCTCGAAATGATGGATTATAGCGTTGCGTGTCTCCGTATCGACGCAGACAGAGAAGCATAAATTACGCTTTAGTAACTGGATGCTTTGTTACAGTTCAGTTTGAATTTTTGAATCTCGTGTGGTAATAAATAAACAGTATAAAATTAAACATAAAAAGTGTGCGGCATGTTGAGCTTTAAAACGGTTTTGACAGAAAGGTAAAAGAAGAAAAAGAACTAAGAAAGGCAGATATAAAAATTTCTGCTAAGAACTCTTACAGTTTTCAACACATCCCACTGTCTTTGTCCGCTAAAAATATTTCTAATTTTTAACCCATCCAAGTGAGCAGATCCACAGATTTTTTACAAATCAAGAGTAGGAGGGGACCTTTTTCATAAATAGCATTATAAATAACAATATACCAATGGCTGAGCCTACACACTGATTGGGATGGTCATCCAGTCACCATATTTTGTTTACAGCGATGAGTCAGTGGCTTCCTTTTTGTGACACCCACAAAGTTGGACTTAAAAGGAACTGAGCTGATGTTTTAGCAAATTACCACATCCATTATGTTTAAAGAGGCAGAAATAACTTTATTTCAGTTTGTCCATCATTTAGTCTCATGCAGACAATGACGTAAGCAGATATTTCAATGGACTGCCATGAATTGCCTGACTTATATGTATGTTTGCACCACGCCACCGAAACAAATTCCTAGTAAGTGAGTCTCTCGCTTACATGGCAATAAACCTGATTCTGATATCAACTCTGAATAAGTAGCTGAAAAATATCTTTCTTTGACAATAAAATGGTAAATGGTATTCATCTTGTGCCGTCTAAAATCCTAGAACCCCATTCCACCAGGGCGCTTTACAAGTCCTATACCCACGCTTGCACTCATTCACACACTGGGGGCGATGAGCCTTGTGGAGCCACAACAGCCATGGGGCTACCTGACAGAGGTGAGGCTACCATACTCACCAGGTGCCACTGATTCCCTCCGACCACCACCAGCAGGCATGGCGGGTGAAGCGTCTTGCCCAGGGACTTGAGACTGACACATACTGAGCGGGGTTATGGGGTGGGTACTTAACTCCTCTGACACCGTTACCCCAATACTATTAATTCAGAGGTTGTTTTTTTTTTACAACATGTCTTCTACACGTGATTCATTCATAGATCTTCCTTCACTTTTTCTTAATTACAGCTTGAAGCTTTACAGTTCTTGGATGCTTTGCCAATAAATAAAGGCCATAAACTGGAGTTACTTTGAACTTCTCATCTACATTGCTGTTCTCATGATTAGAAGATGTTTAGCACTCTGAATTCCCCGAAAAATTAAAATAAAGACTCATTTATGAACAATGTCAGACCTTAGTAGAACGTCTTCATACCTAGTTTTGGCCATTTATCCACAGTCGGATCGCAGAGGTGACAGGTCCAAGAGGGGATCCCAGATCTCCCATTCCTCATTTACACTGTCCAGTTAATCCTGGCAATTCTAAAGTTTTCTCAGGTCAGAGAGGACATGTTCGTTCCAAAGAGTTCTGGGTCCCACCCAAGAGTCTTCTCCTCTTTCTAGGAATTGCCTGGAAAACCTCCAGGAGGAAGCAACCAGGAGCCATATTAATGCGATGCCTGATGCACCTAAGCTGATTCCTTTTGATGCAAAGGAGCAGCTGCTCTCCTCCAAGTCCGAGCCAGGCCAGAGGAGGCTCCCTTGAATCTTGGATTTTGTTCTTTCCTTCATGATCCACCTCCTACATCCAGAGGTGAGGATTGGAACGTGGACCAGTAAATCAAGAACTCTGCCTTCCTGCTCAGCTCTTTCATCACCGTGTTGGACTGGAGCTGTCCCGGGGTTGTGTGCTTTAAGAAATGATGCAGTAAAGAAAAAAAAAAGGTGTGATGGAAAACCCTCAGTCAGTGATCCTACTGACATACTTGATTTGTTTTCTGTCTCTCTTCATCATCCACAAACATAGGTGACTGCCAGCATAGGCCCTAAATGGCTCAAGTAGAGCTGTGTCAAATGCTGTGTGTTGGTAAACCCTGATACAATATATGCACACACAGCCCCCAGACATCTCTACTTCCTAGCTGTCTACATCCATCAGACTAGATTCCGTTTTACACAGCAGGTTGAATCATTTCGGCGAGAGCAGCCGCCACAGCCCACAGCCTCCCGGGGTAAATGTCAAACTCAGCATTAAGGAAGGAGCCTTGTAGGAGCCTCGAACGCCTTCTTTCTCTCACATCGTCACAATCTTCATGGCGCCCACAGCGCAGCTGAAGCGAACGCAGCAGACCTGGCATAAGTGAGTGAATGAATGTGCATGAGCTTTTCTAAATATTTTGTCTGTGCCAACTCTCACTTCTGTCAGCTCTTTGGCTATTTGAGACCCTCATTTGTAAGAATATTCCTATATGAGCTCACCCATAGAGCCATATGCTGCCTAATTAGCTCTCCTGCCAGCTACATTCTCATTGCCCACTTGAAAACTTTGCTGGAGCAACATCTCACCAGCTATACCTCCAAACCTGAAAAACATCAAAAAACCATCAACTTCTTGTGCTTTCTTCTCGAGAAAGATACTCCGACAGAACTGAAGGCAGATTGAGTCAAGAGGACGTTTAATCCTTTCCCCAAATGCCAAAATGTATTCTCAGAAGAGAGAGTATTGCTTTTCATGTGGACACTTTTTCTTTTAGTCATCCTTCTTTAAATAGATTGTTGGTGAAGAAAACCATCGTTTAAGAATGAAATGTCATTACGGCTGACCCGAGGGATTTCTGTAGAACATCAGCTTCCTTTCTTTGACATCGTTGGCTTCACAGCTGACATTTTTTCTCTTCTGGGTGATACAGTTGGGTGAAGTGGATCAGCCCCTCTTATGCCCGTCCTCACCTCGCAGACAAAGACTTGAATGACCACAAAAATTCCCACCAGTTTCACCTTTATGGAACATAATCACATCACATCATGCCCTGACAGGCTGGGGATCCTGGTAGGTGCTGACACAGTGTAATGTGATATCTTGGAAGCTGACACCTCTAAAATTGCCCTAGCTGTCATAAAAAGTACAATTGATTCATTTTATAGAGTAAAAGAAAGACTAGTGACTTTGGCTGTGCGAATTCTGTGTTTTGATTTCAAATTAAAGTCAATGATGGCTTGGTTGAAGGCAACAATACAGACAGAGCATTTTTCTTTGACTGGTTCCTTTTCATGTATGGAATAGTATTTTCCTTCCCAGTTATGTGGGTCATTTTTTTTCATTTAACATAACTTCTCTGACCCTTTAATAATCATCCTTGGTAACAGTTTTTCATTCATGTAAGAATACCAGGAAGTAATATGCATTAAAAATGTTCCAGAATAAATTACAATTACAGATTTTTAAAAAAATCCAATGTACAAAGAATGCACTACAAGGGAAAATTATTATTTTTAGAAACCAGTTAAAGTTCAATTTTTTACTTTTTTATGATGAAAATCCATTATTGGAAACATCTGATCTAAATTCATGAATCAAAAATGAACTCACCTATTTTAATCTACGTGTCATGAAATCTAAAACGCCAAACGTTGTGGGTGTTGTCATTGGTTAATCAGCACATCTTTAACATCTCTCAGTGTGAAGAATTTCAGAGTAAGATGCTCTCTTACTAACCCCAACTCATATTTTTCTGTTTTTCTAATCCAAAAGCAAAATCTGAATTTTCTGTAAAAAGCAGCCCATTATGACCATGTTTTTAATTGCTACACTTCCCAAAGCACAAAAGTGAGAGTAATTAAGCTTGATGAGCTGTTTTCTTTGTTGTACTTAAGCACAGCCTCGTTTCACGAATGTAAAAACTCATGTAAAACGCTAACATAAAGAAGCTGACTATGGTGTTAGTTATGATGTGTGCAATGATATGAGAAATGTAGAAATGGCATCATGTCAGTTTTTGTCTAAGCTGCTGAACTGGGTGCACCGGCATGATTTGGCATAAGCTTTAAGGTTAGATGGTTGGAATCAGGTTTCACAACAAGGTTTGGGATAAAAGTGGAAAACAAAAAGAAAAGTATTTACTTATGGGTGTTTAGCAGCCTCAACAAGGTGCAGATGTAACAATTAAATATTGCTACTCTTGTGAAAAATGGCAAAGATTTGTCTTAAATCTGTTTTAAAGAATCTGCAAACAAGCTAGGTTTTTAACGCAAACACGGTCATGGATCACTCACCACTCCTTTTGGGATCCCTGAGACGCGTCTGCTGGAACCAGAAACCCGTGTTGTCAGTGGAAACAAGATAGTGCTAAACACAAGTCATCGTTTTAGGTCCAGACGTCTTTTGTTGTCCGTGACTTCAAATGGTGTTTTTCTTTATGGGACTCTGGTAGTTTGTCCTAAAGTTGAAGTGGTAGCAGTCGGCTGTTTCTCCTTCTCTGATTTAATTGAGCGGAGAACCTCTCACACCAGTGGTGTTCTGGTGCTAAATACTAAGTGCATAATGAATGGAAGGACGTGCGGAAGTGCGGCGGTTCGGAGAGACCGACAGCTGGATGGTTCAGTACTTGCCTTCGGTCTGAAATGTGTTATTGGCGGAGGTTTTGACAAATGCGAGAGAACCACTTTATTAAATTTTTTGTGTTTTTTTTTTCATAATATATTTATAGCTATACTATGTTAGAACGTTGTCAAGAGGCATGAAAAAATGTTTTAAGCTAATTTGTTTTCCAAATTTGCTATTGCAGCTTTAAATATTGATTACTTTTGTTGTCTTCTGTTGAAGATCATGTATCGTCGGTTAAAAACCACAACTTTAAGTTCCAGGTAAACATGAACTTTCATCAAACATATTAAAACATTCAAACACAACGATAGGAACCAATATTTAAGTCTTTCTTCACTAAAAATTTTCAGTTAGTGTCCTCTTACAGGCTGCATAGTGGTGCAGTTAGTAACACTGTTGCCTTGCATTAAGAAAGTGGCCGGTTCAAAACCTGACTGCATCGTATCTAGGTTGAGTTTGCATGTTCTCTCTATACGTGCATGTTCCTGGTGTTCTGCTTTCTTCTAAATGATGATGAATAGTCTGTAGGTGAGTGAGTGTGTGAATGTTTTTTTTTTGTTGTGTGTCTCTATGATGGACTGGCGACCTGTCCAGGGTGTCTTCAGCCTCTTTCCCAGCTGGAAAAACGCAGCAGCTCCTCATGACCCTCCTCAGGAATAAGTTGTTTAGAAAGTGAATGAATGAATAAACAAATAGCTAGAAAGATGTTTAGTTTCTTATTTGAAAATGAAAATGCAAATTTCCACAGAGAAAGCATAACTTTGTATTTTCATTGTGTTTCTTATAATAATTTGAACTAGATAATCCTGACTTAAGATTTGTTTGAACGTGCAAAGACTGAAGCAACATAACAAAACAAACAGTATAACAAAAACAGAGATTACAAGATTAGATTTTTAAGGATGACGACAAAACAAACATTTACATATTTACACAAACAAAAGGATTTGAATTAACACAGTAGGACAGTGGAACACCAACAGTTATAAAGGAGTTACTGTTGCTCTAATGGTCATCAAATATTCAAAAAAGATGGAAGAAATGTGCCTCAAAAGGTTTACAGCTCCTAAGAGTTTATTCAAATTCACACAGAACAGATCTGTTGTTTCTTCACCAAAATCCAGAGCTCTTTGGATGGGGACGCATTTATAACAAATGTGTGATTAGTATGGTGACCAAACGCTAATGGAGGTCACTAACTGCAAAATACTCTGTCAAATGTAACTACATGTAACTGTTCCTGTTGAGACATTTGGGATGAGAAGCTAATATGAGATGTCTGTTTGTGTACGAGCATAAATTAAGAACTACTCAATCATTGGGACCAACCTGTCACCCTGAATTATCAGGAACCCAGAAATAAGGTGTTGGCTGTAACGATGGACAGCACCTTAAAATAATTCTGACAGAAGGAAGAAAGGGGAGGAAATAGAAAAATACAAGAAACAAAGCAAAATGAAATGACTTGAGGGATCAGAGTGACAGTTGATTGTCGAAGGCCTTAAAGGTAAATAAAAGAAGGGTTTTTTATGTATGCTACTTCATCAATCATTACAAAGATCATTATGATTGTTTTGTAGAAATGTCTAAAGAAACATCAGTAGAAAGCTACATTTATGTTCCTGACATTTTCTTTTCCAAATTTCAGTGAAATTAGTATTTAGAGTCGCAGGAATCTGGTAGAAAATAATGAACACATTGGTAGGGTGTAAATATAGTAATAATATCAATGGTCATAATTAGGACTGGCAATCGATTAAAAACTAGATTAATCATACAGGTTCTATAGTTAAATCACAAATATGACAGATGATGTCAGTGTGCCTCAGGGCAGCTGTAGCTACAGTGTAGCTCATCACCATCAGCGTGTGAATGGATGAATGATTCACTGTAGTGTAAAGTGCTTTGGAGTCCTCTGACCCTGAAAGGTACTATACAAGTGCGGGTCATTTATCATTATAGATGCACCTTAACATACCTCCATTATGCAAATGTATCTTTATTTTTGCAACAATTCAAAACAATGACAGATAATGTCCATAATGTCCTATGAAAAGGTTTATACCTCTAAAGATAATGCATACTCAAACATTTTGATGAAAGAACATCTATATGCAGCTAGTATCTGGCAACTCACGAAGCAGGAGTGAGAGTCCCTTTTTGTTTAGAAAAATGGACTGCAGTACCAACATTTGACCACAGGATGTCATTCTTACTTCCTTCTTACATATTGCACCTTTAAAGCAGCAATCCGGAGATTTCCCCTTTCAGGAATTATGTATGATTTTTCAGAAATCCATAAAAGTGATTGTGTTATTATTTAGTGTGATATATTGTAAGCGATACGTCTTTATTTTGCTAAGCCCGCCTCCTGTAAACTCTGTGCAATAGGAAACTGAGCGCCGACCAGAACTAACCAATTGTGCTAGACTACCGCTTACGTGCTTCAAATTTAAGGAAGTACCTCGGCTGAAGCAGCGTTGATGAACTTTTCACGGACAAGTAAGTCTTTAAAATATAAATATATGAAAGCACAACATGACGTGAGAATAATACTTGTAAAACAACGTGTTTTAGCTCTGTTTGTCGGCTACAGAAGCGCATTCATAAACAAGAAACATGCAGTCGCCATCTTAAATTATTGAGTCGACCGACTATTGGTGCGATACT
Source organism: Aphyosemion australe (assembly GCA_006937985.1). Classification (NCBI taxonomy): domain Eukaryota; kingdom Metazoa; phylum Chordata; class Actinopteri; order Cyprinodontiformes; family Nothobranchiidae; genus Aphyosemion; species Aphyosemion australe. The sequence continues at coordinate 1,079,753 of SSNS01000079.1, forward strand.
CTTGTCAGTCACTAGATGGTGCCATCAGATGAAGGAAATACTCCGGAGAGCTACTTTAAATGAATATTTTGTTAATGTGATACGATTGCGTTGTTTTTCAGCAGTAATAATATTTATCGTAATTACTGACGTGTTTCCGAACCGTTGTTAGTGTCACTGATTGTCATTCTGTAAGTGCAGTGCATTATGGGATACATTTTCTGAGCACTGATGTTAAACAGCTGTTTATGTTGCATTGTGGAATATTTGCTTTACCTATATAAATGTCCGATATATAAATGGCAAACTCATTTCCTAATATGTAGTGACTGGTGTGAAGAATTTTAGACACAGAGATTTCCCATCTTATTTGTACATCTTGCTTTTTCGCCTCATAGCTCTTCCAGAAAAATGCACTGAAAAGCTTAAACTGCAAAATTTGTTTATTTCTATCATTTATAAGTGACTCAAAATGTTTTCTTCACATAAAAAAAACAAATAATCTGCTTGAAAATTAGCTTATAAATGTCACATTCAGTTAAACAAGTGGAGTTTTTGTGTGAGCTAGTGGTGGTTTGCCCAGAACATTTCTCTACATTTGAAAACCAGCTTATTTTATCTTCTAAACCGTCAGCTAGCTACCAGAGTCTGAGTGGGCATAATGATACGTCAATTCTGGGACATAAGAAATTTGACGTCTTGTGCAATTATGTGGAAAATGTGGTGAAATAAGTTGGAAAATGTCAGCCTATGAGAGCATATGATTCTACAGTTGTTCCTCAATAAAGTCCCTTTGTTGTTAAAATGTGGAATAATGTTATAGGATCTAATTAATAATCTTTCAAAATGCCACTCTGTTCTTTTGTAATGACTGCTGTAATCATTAATAATTACACCTAGACAAGATATGAATTTTTAATTTCACACAGAAACATTTTTAAAGAAGCGTTGGGTTTCTGTTCGTGTGGTGGCACAGAAGCATTTAATATCCCTGTTATCTGTCTTGTATCACGCTGATCCTGATCAGTCTTTATACCCTCTCAGATCTGATAACCACTGTGTCAAACCGAAAACCCATTTTTGTATTTTCTTTTTCGTATTATTTCTTCAGATTCACGTTGATTCCTGGCGGCGTGTTTGGATTCAAGTCTTCCACTTTGATGGCACCGTCAGCCTTCTGTGTTAACTGTTGCCAAATTGCTGTTTTATTTAGTTTAATAAATTGGATTTCTGCTCTTTTTAGCATGCACTGCTACGCTGTATGGCTGAGAGATTTATCTGAATAAATCTGAAGGCTTTTCCATAATGACCCATTGCTCAGGCTTTTGAATAAATGCCACGACAAACACGAGATACACTCAGAGAAATGGCAGTAATGATCTTGTTTCCGGGGAATTAAAGGATTATCTAATGGTATTACTGAAAACATCTGTTTAAGCATCATCCTGCGCTCGCCGCCTCGCCGTTCTCTGTTTGCTCAGTCCTGGCAGATGTTCAATGGCTGCAGTCTGGATGACAAATTCTACCGGTCTTCACTCCAGATTTTTTTCTGGGAGAGAAAACTCAGAATTTCTGGATTGAAATGACAAAGAGAATATGTAATTTAGGAAATAATAAAGTGAAAGATATGGACAGTGGAAGGAGGAATGGAAAGGACTTAATCCTTGTGTCCATCAACCATCCAGATTTCTGTTTGTAGGGGTCTAGTTAGGACATTGTTCATGTTATGTATGCAGAAAGCAGATTATGGATATCAGATTTAGCGTTATTACAAACCCGATTTGTTTTTGCCTCCCATCACTATCCTTATGGTCATCTTTTCTTTATTTGTGATCCAATCTCATTAGGATCGTTTAGATAACAGGCCTTCTGTTCTCCTATTTTGGCTGCATATTGTCTTGTTCCACCATGCTCATTATTATTTATTCTGCTGGACTTTAATTTCACTCCTCCAGCTCTGATTCCATCTTGTTTTCTCTCCACTTACCTAAAATGAATTCATTTGAGGAAATAATGACGATTCATCTGTGCAGAGCTATGCTACCTTTGGGAGAGGCCTCTTTTTCTGCACCAATCTGCTCTTCCCCTCGCCAAAGCCCACTCACAGGCACACAATGGGCTGCGTGCAGGGAGGGAGGGGTACAATCTGAAATGGAATGAAATAAAAGATGAGCTTTGGTCAGATGCAGGAAATAATACATGGATGTTTTGTGCAAAGGGAAATGGGGGGGCTCGTGTCCTTGTGCACTTGTGGGTGTTGGTGAACGCATGACTTGATTTGGTATGGAAATGCGGTGTGTCTGCTTATTTGAGCTGCCTGCCCAATGTGGCTGAACACATGCAGTGCTGCAGCACCTGTACCAACCCCCATGACCTGCTTGTCATTTTTTTTCTGTAAGACCAGTCTACCAACCCTTCTATTATTAGACTTTAGATGCACATGTTTTCCTGGCAACACAGTCATATGAACAGACAACGTATGTGTAGTGTGCTGCAGCTGGTTGTCACCATAGACAAGAGGCTCTTTTTTTAATAATAACACTTTCATTGTCTTTGTCCATATTTTCAGCTGTGTTCAGTGTTATGCACTAATGTTGTCATGTAAGAAAAAGAAAACTGCTACCCAAACTTCATTTTGGTTGGGTGATTGGAAGATAGGGCTAGTCCTTCGCCGGTCGTTTTTTTCTGAGGAACATCTTTTTATGCCTACTGAAGTGTTCTCGGAGTACTTCGAAGACCTCCTCAATCCCACCGGCACGTCTTCCATTGAGAAAGTGGAGTCTGGGGACTTTTGATTGGGTTCTCCAATGTCTGGTGCTGAGGTCACTCAGGTGGTTATAAAGCTCCTTGATGGCAAGGCCCCGGGGGTGGATGAGGTGCGATAGGGAGCTTCTTAAGGCTCTGGATGCTGTGTGCCTCTATTGGTTGATGCGGCTCTGCAATATTGCGTGTAGCTCGAACCAATTGTGGCGCAGTATGTTGTTGAATGACACATAGAATAACCAATGATTATCGGAAAATAATAATCTCAAGCACAAGGAACCCTCATGACCTGTTTCCTCAAATTGATTAAGAATGATTGTGATTGATGGAGTGCTCCATGTAGTGTGTGTCTGGCCCTCAAAGCATCTAAACGTCACAAACGTGCAAATTTATCACCCAATGTCATTTTTTGGACTGACCAATATCACTTGGAATGAATTGTATATATCGCCTAACCTTACTGTTAATTTTTTCTTCTTCTGGAGAATTGCCCCTTTAAATGTATACAAACTAACATGTAATTTGATTGAATGCTGCTTTACTCTAAGTTAAAGAAGTGGAGTATGTTAAATTCAGGTATCTTTTTGTTAACTTCAGAGTGGTTCTCGACTTTTGTCCAGTATCTAAAATGACAGCTGTGATTCTTATCTGAATGATATAAAAATCCTCTTTCTACAGTGACTCCTGTAGTTAGACCTTCTCCTAGGGTGATGATCAAACACTTTAAAGGAGTGACCCCTCGTGTGTTTTTCCACTTTTCTTCAACAGTGCTGGAAAAATATCAGAGTTTAAGGGTGATTGGTGGATGGGTTGTGATTTTTGGAGTTGTGAAGTTTCTGCTTTCTTGAAAAAAATCTTCAAAAGAGCCCATTAGAGCCCCATGTTGGTTTACTGACCCCAGAACAGGGCTATTCAATCCTGGTCCTCAAAGGCCACTACCTGCAGGATTTCCATGTGTCCCAGATTACTTTATTAATGCTGTTGCTTTCTTTTAGTTTGTGTCTTAAATCCCCAAATGCACGTTTTATCCTAACAACATTCTGCTTTCAACCCTCCCTAAGGGCCAATATGGCCCCTTAACGGGATGTGACATGTTTAGTTATCTGTAAACACGGATAAAACGGAGCTGATGATCAAAATATTGTTTTGACTTTGACAAAATAACAGGAAATACATGAATTTCTTCGTCAAATGTTAAAAACTGAATTAATGTCGAATAGAATAGAATAGACTTTATTGATCCTACAGTGGGGAAATTCACTTGTTACAGCAGCACCAACACTCAAGAGGATAATTAGAAGAAAAATAAAAACAAGGGTACCTGTATATACACATTGGCAGTAATCTAGTATTGTAACCTTCGATCTCCAAAAACCATATACTGTCTGTATTAAAATTGTATTTTTTAATAACATTTGGGTAGTTTTTTTTGGTTTTTTTTAAAAAGATGATTACTTACATTTTTCGTAATTTGCCAAGGAAAAGAGCACTTACAAAAAGCAAATTTAAACATCTGTTTTATTTTGAGCTGAGAGCAGACAGAGAGGTGAAAATCCACTGAAGTCGGTGCAGAAGTGTAGATCTTACAGAAACTTGTGACGTGTCTCATATCCAAAATAAGTGCAGGAGCAGAAACCTGAACAATCTACATGTTTGGAGCATCAGGTTCAGAGTTTTCATACGAATCTGTGGCTATGACGGGATGAATACAGAGAGGTAGAGCTGTTGTTTAAACAGGGCAAAGATAAGATGGATGTAACCATTAGTAAATTTAAGTGACAATGTGCAGTTCCCCTGGCGATAGGGGGCAGTACACACCTAAATCATTGCAAACAAGGAGTATTTTTGTCTTTTAGTGACGACCTTACCAATGAATGGCCATTGAGGCCATTGAGTGTTGTAGCGCAATTTTCAAATGAGTAATCTTCTGTATCAGATTGTTCAACCTCCATCAAAATGACGAGCACATCAGACTCCCTTCCATCACTGGCAACGAGCGAAGAGGTTAAAAAAATTCTGATATTTATTTGCACGGTCAAGAAAAAAACACAGGTATTTTTGTTAAGGATATTTGGGCCACGTCTCTAAGAATGAAATGTTGAATTTATTTAACTAAGTTATGTCAACTGGTTCCACTAAATCTAGTTGCTGAAATGTAAAGAGTAATAAACATTGTTATGTTAAAGTAAATAAATATTACACATTACATTTAAGCAACCATGTTTAGTGGAACCAGTTGACATAATTTGGTTAAGCAAATTCAACATTTAATTTTTAGAGTGAACTATTTTTGGTTTAGCTATGGTTGTTAACCTTTTACACCAGTCATTTTATTCACATTAAATGTTTATATGTCCATGTCATAATAAGTTTCACATTCTATATGCTAATGATTTCGTTTGAGGGATATCTGCATAGCTTTTTAAAGATATTTCCCATATCAGTGCTGTCCAGATCTGGTCCTCGAGGGCCGTTATTCTGAACATTTTAGTTTTCTTGCTTCAACACACCTGATTCAGTAGTTGAATTGTCCTTTTGGCACATCCCCAAATTCTGCAGGAGCCATCGATTCAAATTAGGTGTGTTGGAGCAGACACAAAAAACATCTAGAACATGCAGGATAATGGCCATCTTACATCAGAATTGGACACCAATGTCCTATATGGTTTTTATATATTTTTATTACAAAGTTTTGTGTAGCCACTGATGAAAAAGGGCATTCACTTCACTTCTGAGCTCTTACGCATCAAAAACCTATATAAAAAAATATATATCAGGTATTTAGAATTTTTTTAAATTATACAAAATCAAACATCAACATCTACCATTTTTATTTTGTGATTTTTTTTAAACCAAAGACTAGAAAATGTTTAAAGCACTATGTAAAAAACAGCACATCACATGATATTATGTATTTTTGTGGGATTTTCTGTTGGTCTTTTTTAAGTGATTAAAATTTTGGAGCTGTTTTTCCTTTTGAACACGAGTTACCTAGTCAACATGAAAGTTGCTTACAGGCACAGGCAGCTAACTGAGCTTTCAGAAACTCCACTGATGCTCAGAAACAGAATCCCAATCCCCAGCAAGTCCAGCGATAGAAACTCCAGTAGAAAACCTGGCATCAACAAGTTGAAACCACTTTATCACCTGATTGTCATGGGGACTGTGAGTTCTAAAAGACAAATTAGATTGAAAATCTTGGAGAGCTGACAAGAACAAAAGAAGAAATCTGGGAATTCTGTGTTATTTGTTCCACTGAGACGTGGCTACCGTGGCATGTTTCCAAATCCAATGCTTCTCTTTCCAATTTTCAAATGTAAGAGGAGACAAAGGCTGCAGATAGAGCTGCAGCAGGAAAAAATGAAGTCACTGTGGTGTTTTTAACAACAGATGGTGCAATCTGGGACATGTCACTGGCAAGGAGGCTCTTTGTAACCTGGATATTGTTTTGTAGCTGTGGAGTTTTGCCAGTGTTAGCTACCAAGAGTTAATTTATGGTAATCTGGTGCTGATGCTGCTTGGGACTAGCCTAGAAATCGAGAAAAAACATAGCAGTAGCAATAAATTTTGCTCTTCAGTTTGGTCAGAGGGTATACCAATATCTCAGCTAAGTTTAGGTCGGACCACTCGCAGCGCTCTTTCTTTGTATAGAGAAGTTGGGCAGGCTTAGCACCGTTACGGCAGAACTGCAACAGAGAAAAACAACAAAGATACTAGCAGCTCAGGAACGGCGCTCGTTTGAAATGGCTTCGGCATCAACTTTGGAAGATTTGGACTTTTGCTTTTCTTTTATTTCATTCAAATGAAAAAAAAAACCACAAAATGAAAATAAAATCCCCAAATTTTAAACTTTAACATAAAATCCGTGAAGGAAAAGGAGCTAATGGAAGAAGACATCTTATCTGCATCAAGCTCTGCCCCTTTTATACAACTAGTGCATTTACATCTGGGTCAGCTCGGTCTGGGCTGGGTGGGGTAGTTGTGTTTACATTTGCATTATCCGTGCGGAGCTGACTGTTTATTTGGCCCTGCTCCCCGGTGGTCTTTTGTCCCGCCCACATGCTCGGAAACATCCGGGTAAAATATGAACATCTTCAGATAAATTCTTAACAAAACCTTCAACAAACATAACAAGTAGACTTAGTCAACATACCTACGACAACATGATGGAAAAAACTTTACCTCCATTACGAGCTGATCTGTCTTACCAAAAAGGAAAGAGAAATATCAAATCTCACTCAACATTCATTGCTATGTTTACAACAAGCATTTAATTTAATACATTGTTTAAATATACTAATTGACCCAGTGGCTTTAGTTTCCTATTTTAAATTATTCCATAATTTTAATCCTTGGACACAAACACTGAACTCCAATTTTTTGAGTCATGAGCAGATGGAGGTACGTCGTTTTCTACTTCTTTGACGGTGTATGGCGGACTGCCACGTTGACTGTTTTTCATCACATCATCACATTGTTCTTTGCTCTGATTGGTCCTACCGCTGTCCAACTGTGTGCAGAGACTGCTTGAAAAACAATCATAGATTTTGTCCCTATGATTGAGGTATCTCCATGGGTTGTGGACAGACTATATATTGACATATAGGATGGCTTGCCAGGCTAGCATGTGACATCATCATGAATCATTCGCAATCTCTGTCTAGGCTCCAAAAAATGTTTGCATTCATATTTTTTCTCATAGCTCATAGTCCAACAAAGTAAGTTCCCATTGAGACTTCATGATGTATTTTATATTTTCAGATAAAATATTCCTGTAAACCAGACTGCCACGTTACATAAATCTCATGAAGTGATTGATTTTATTTTTTTTATAGTTCATTGCTGTCCCGCAGTTCAGAAACACATCAGTCTCTGTGGCTTTAGGCTTATCTGAAAAATGGCTGTATGAAGTTCAGGCCTGACATTTTATTTGACATCCTCCAGTTATAACTGACTCAAGTGTGTATGTCTATCGCCACTAAATATATAAAAAAAAACAACCAAAAAAGAGTTCTACTAATAGAACATAGCAAATAGAGTTCAATCCACTGATTTCTCACATAGAAGAAGCTTTAAAACCCCAGAAAGACACAAGCGGCACCATCTTCCTTTATTGTAGAGCTGTGAGCCTTTTGAAGCCTTTATGCTTTCTCAAGAGTAAAAATGAGTCAGAAGGACAAATACCTGCAATGGCTCATAAAAACTCACACTAACCCAAAATAAAGTTATTCACACAGATGGTTGGAGCCTGTTGTTTATTCCTGTCTAGTTATTTCCTTTAAAAGATGAGTGTCTTTTGAGGCAGACTGTCTTTGTGTGCGCTAATGGTTCACAGGAAGGTAAAGGTGTTTTTTTTTCCTTTGTCTGCTGCAACACCTCCGTGCTGTAAGGTGTTACTGCCAAACAAGTTCTCTTTTTTGTTGCGGCATCTGAAGAAATTCCTGTCAAAGTCAGAAAAAGAATATCATCTCTAGGGGACAGAGCTGAAAGATTAGCTTTTCTGTTTACCCTGCTACACAAGGACAGTAATGCAGCTAAGTGGAATGCTATTTATTTGAAATATGGCTACTTAACCTGTTGACAAACACCGATACAATCAGCAGGCCGTAAATCAACTGCTTGCGCGTTTGTGCTTGTGTAAATACATATTTCTGCTCGCTCGCAGAAGCGTTTTGCAGGAGAAAGATTTAAATCGGTGGGCATTTTCTGACACATGCTGAATTGTATGCTAAAGAGCTAATTAACAAGGGCTGTTTTAGAGTTCACAAGCTTTTCTGACATCTTAATTAGATCTTAATGACATTTCAGTTGGAAAGGCTGAACGGAGCGCATTTAGATAGGGTGAAGCCAGCGTAGATGTGGAGAGATGCATGCAAGCAGGACTGGAGAGCAGGAAAGAGAAATATACATAAATGGTGAGAGATAAAGGACAGCTTGTAAGTATCAAACTGTCCTCTATTGTTATTTTAAAAATCTTCTACTTTTTATGAATAGTGTGCTGTAAATGAGATTTTTATTAACACCCTGACAGCGTTTTACCCCATCAGCCGTTTTCCCTCTTTTCCTCTCCTCCCAGTGGGATATGGGGATATACATCGCCCAGTAATTACTCTGCCTATATTCCAGTAGAGTCACACCTCTCATATTGGCCTCTTATTCAAATTCTAAGCATTTATTACCATAAAAATTCACCCTGGAAATAACTAGATATGCTTTGCACTGCCAGTGGAGGTACTGTGATAATGATGTTTTTGGCAGATAGATGGCTGATTAGATACAATAATCTCCTATAGTGCTGTGTTTTGCACTGTAGATGGTTCTGCATGGTCTGCAGTGGATTGCATGAATTAGTCTTTCTGTTCAGTTCCTGCTGGGGAGGCCGTGTATTTCTTTTTTAGTTTTTGGAGGCTGATATTTTTATACGTGCATTTTCAGAAAGTCAGCAGGCTGCAATGAATGAACAATTGGCTGCTGTGAATAGGGAACCTTGTCCAGGAGCTAAAAGACCTAAAACTACACAACGAATATATAATTATACAATATTTCATATCCTGTTATTTTTTAGATGCAATACGTTCAAGCATATGCAGCCAAAATCAGAATCTCAACATCAGAAAGGATGATTAATTCAAGCCTTCAAAGGCAAATATTTATTTTCCAGATAAATGGCTCCGTGTGATTTGCTGGGCTCAGCTGGTCCTGCACTGCTCTTCACTCAAGAGCTGCCATTAGAGTTGACAGGATGGGTGAATGCAGAGAGAGAAGAGACAACATGGAAAACAAGGGGACAGTGATACGGAGTCCAGAGAGAGCTTAGCCCAGAGTCTACATCAGAGAAAATGAGGGAGGAAAGGCTTAATGGAAACTTTGTCTGAGGCCTCTTGCAGAGGGAAGAGCGCGGAATATGCAGAGCGGATGGAGGTTGAAAGATTTGGGCAGCAGGAGACGCATTACCAAGACTGTGTTTGTTGTTACTGATGCTTTTCTGTGTGCAGCAATGCCTGTTTATCACCTCTGTCAACTCTTCTCTGGCCCTCCATCGCATCTCTTTTTTTTTGGGTCTTTCTCTCTGGTCTAAATCAGTCCGAATGCAGCCACAGCCGCCTGGCATAGACCATGGCTTTGCAACCAGTTTCTAGTTTCCATCCCTTCCAACGCCTCCAGCTCCTGTTCATTAACTTTTTCTGAGTGTTGCTCTCACATTTTATTTGTTTTACTTGGCCTTAATGGCTTTACTTAGCATTTATTTCCCCATGAAGGGCTATAAAAGGAAAGGCCCGTTTTGTCAGCTGGGTCTACAGAAGCATGTTTAAACAAACGTGCTTCTCAACAAGCCATAAATTTGCCCTCTATTGCTGTAAAGTGGAACAATAGGTCCACATGATTTGTGATACACTTTAACAAACTACTTGCAGTGTACAGCATCTGCTTTGCGAGGTTTATTTTCATTTTGTGAGACATGTTCAGGCTGGTTTTTTTCCCCTCCCAGACAGATGAATATAAATCAAGGTCTTAGAACAACAAAGCTGCTTGTAATGGCTTGGTGGACTGACCTGAGCTGACCAGGAGCTCGGTTGTGACGTGAATGTATGACCCAGACACGGAGATACTAGCATTGGGAGAACAACAGACACGTGGTTGCTATAGGAACAATTGTACTTGACTCGACGGGGCTCAAGTTTGTGTAAATGTCCCAAGAGAATGAGAAAAAGCCGACTTACTTGTTAGCGGCGAATTGGAAGATAGAGCTGGCTGGCTTGGTACTCTTGACATAGATCCTGAAGAATTGATGACTGTCAACAGAAGTGGTTGACTTCCATATATTGGTTGGGTTGGTGACGTGGAGCGGGAAGTTTCTGGTGAAGGGGTAGTTGGGAGATGGAGTCCTAGTGGGGTTTGGTGCGTGGGGGAGTAGGGATCGTGACAATGCTTGTTATTAATCAGGCTACCTTGATGACCTAGTAACTCTTTTCCAGTAAAGGTGGACCCCCTTTGAGCTGATTTTCCATTTGTGTGACAATCTTTGAGGTCGGCTGAGTTTGTGTCGTGATAGTATACAGGGGGTAACGAGAAACGATTAACATCTTACGACTAGCTCCCGATTACTGTCTACATGCCACTCATTCTTCTACCTCCAATACCCATTAGCGATGCACCGATCCACTTTTTTCACATTCGATACCGATATCAGAAGTTTAGTATCGGTCGATATCGATTCGATACCGATATGGAAAAACAGTATTAAACTGTGTTACGTAATGAACTATTTGTTACTATATGAAAAAGGCTGGGACCATCCTTTTGTACAGGGGCCCAATGGCAGATCCTTTTGCTCGCTCCATTTTGAAATCAACGTGAGCTTCTGCACAGCGTGGGACTGTAGCGCATGACGTCGTCACTCACAGCACATAGAAATATACTGAATAGATCAATTCTTGTGGATCGGGCCCATAGTCCGATCCCCAATCTAGAATTTTCTTCTATATCTGTACCGATACAGATATTAAGATCGGATCGGTGCATCCCTAATGCCCATAAACCCCTGCATGTCCTCCTACATCTACGGCAAGCCGCAAAGACGATAGACATCGAAAACAGCAGAACGGTCTCCTCTCTTCCAGGATTCCAGATTCAAAGGTCCGACCTGTTGCGTAAAAACTATTATTTTTAGCATATTTTTAGGACAGACGCGTTGCTACCACATGTACAGTGTGAGCAGTGGGTCGTACAGGGTGAGAGCATGAGCTGTGCCCTGCGATAAGGTCGTACTGTTTGAGATGGAGCTGAATACGACTGAAAACGTTGCTTAAGGCTTTGAGTTTTATACAGCCTCTCTATTGATCACCAGTCATGAAGTCCAACATAAGTAAGAATGAGTCACATTGTTGTTTCATTGATTCATTCATTCATTGATGAGAATCTATATTTTGTGCTTTCAGTTCAGCCATGATAAAAATTGATGTTACTCAGCTCACTCACGTTGCATTCTATGGTTATTGATCACTGCTGTATGAATCAAAAGAGCTGCACATGTTCTGTGACGGCACTGATTGGAGGTTGTGTGTTCCAGGTTCACGGAGGCAGACACCATCGTTATGGGCGACGTGACGTACGGGGCCTGCTGCGTGGACGACTTCTCAGCCCGAGCTCTGGGAGCTGATTTCATGGTCCACTATGGGCACAGCTGTCTCAGTGAGTGTTTTAACAGTCTGTTATTATGTTCAGCTTTTTTCTCCATTACTCCGAATGCAAATTGCAGAAAGCAAGCATCAAGGACGCCCACCTTCTAAGAGTGGGCTGCACGGAAAAATAATAGAGCACGGAGACTGACAGATGGCTTCATCGATGGATGGAAAGTGTAACTAGCTAGAGCAGTCTGTCCAGCTCTTACACGGAAAGAGTACCAGACCTTTGGAGCCTCGCCTTCAGATCAATTCAGAACATGCATTAGAGCCGTCGTTTGAAAACCTCGAGCAGTTCACGAGGACCTTCATGCTCTCCCCTCACCGCCTGTCTCTTGTGAAACACGGTAGGAAATGTTAAATCAATAAATTTGATATACCCCTGCCAGAACAGCCTCACCTCTCCAAAATACCAGGAATGACCAGAAGAATTTTAATACAAACGTTTGTTTATTTACGCTTTTATTGTTGGTTTTGATTTGAGCGTTGGCACATTTATGGTGGAATTATGTGAGAGCAGGCTTATGTGTTTACAGAGGAGACCAAATATTTACACAGACTTTTACGCTTAATACCACCAGATAACTAGAGATGAGGTTTGAACCTAGACGACATGTAGATTTTTTAAAATGATTTTGCAAATAGTTCCTCAGATGTTATGAATGCCTTATTGATTCACAAAGGAACTGTTCCCTCTGTTTTGTTTTTGCATCTATTTTCGTTCTGCAGTATGTCTTACATATTAGTGTCCTTTTATAATTTTACAAAAAGGCACCTCCAATTTGTGCAGTATGATCAATTCATGATATAAATACTACATGTTGTGTACAGCTATATATGTGTTTAATATTTTTTGTTTTTGCATGGACCAAAATGAGTTTCTGTTATTGAAATAACACATTCCTTCTACTCATTCCTTAAAGCCATACTATGCAACTTTTTCATGTTTTTAAATCATTTTCTTGAGCCAGTATGTGCTAAAATGACTCTTTACAGGGTTAATGAAATGTCACTCAGACCCCCAGTGCCCTCTGTGGCCAGAATACCACACTTGCAACTTCAGAGTGGCGGACCGCTCCCTGCTGTATTCAGCTTACGTACTTGGCGCTGCAGTCTGCTTCCAGCATGTTTCCTGCATGTTTTAGATGAGAACACAGCTGATTTGTTTGATTTAGTGATGAACCGCTCCTGTAGACGCTAATGAAGGCTGAGGAGACATTTCAGCAGTTAGATTAAAGGAAAAGTTCGCTTTTTTAGACATTAAGTTTTATGTGTTCCTTCACCCACCCAGTGCTCTGTAAACTTTGACCCATTTCACACACACCCCCCTGCCCAGAGATTTTCAGGGGAGAAGTGATTCAGAAAGGTAGTTCTAGCTAGTTTCGGGGGCGCTTTATCTGCGCCGTTTAGCCTCACAAAAGGATTAGCCTCTGAAAGCATGGCTAATTTGCATCTCACAAACAAAGAGAAAAAATTTACAACGTCACATTACAACGGGACTAGTTTTAAAACTTAATGTCTAAAAAAGCGAACTTTTCCTTTAAGGTGTTAAAAAAATGAACGCACAGCGAGGAGATAAGTTTTACTTTCGCTTTCGCTAACGAACAATAGGGGGTGCTAAAAACAAGCCAAAACTGCCAAGTGTTCTTTTAAAATGTCTCGATGCATCTCATCTCACCCACCTCTATGTCCTTTTGGATTGTGCTGATCTTTGAATATGCAAATCGGTGCCCATTTTCTCAAACGCTTCCTTGCAGTTAAAACATATCCGTTCACCTTTTGACTTTGACTCGGAGATGCAAAATGATCTATGTTGCACAACACCTAGTGTTTGCTCTCTGTCATCAGTACTGTTTCCATTCTTACCCACTAATGTGCTGTGCCAAGCAGCCAAACACGGTGATGTATTTTACCCAACACTGACTCACCATCTTGAATTGGCTGATAAAAAACAATACAGATGGTGTCTTACATGCCAAAATGACAAGAATAACAGATGTTTGCCAGTGCTCCAGATGTTCCTGAAGGCTGATTTTGTCGCTTTATGCATGAGAACCCTGAGTAATCTAATAAAAATGGTTTTTATGTTTAGAAATTATAAAGACAGGCCATGATTGCTTTTTGCAAATCCTAAACTCCACTCTTCTACCCTTTACAGCCAATGCAAGTTTACAGTAAACATATGTGATCAAAATGCATGAATCTGAATCAAATTAAAGGTAACTGTTTTATTTCCATTAACTTCTAAAGCAAAAACAAACAAGTCCATTGCTGCATACTCCTTTAATCAGCCTTTTTGCTGCATCTCTTAGTTTTAGGTGCTCATTCTTTACACCTTCATACAGATGAAAGTAATGCCAGAAACACATCAGCGTCCGTGATGTGCACACACAAACTGGAAAGGAGGGAAAAAGCAGTCGCTAACATGCGTGTCGTTAGTGTCTCACCTGTGCTTCAAAGGATGCAGCTCAAATGAGAAAACCTCAGTGAGTCATAATATATAACTGGAAAAGGAATAATTGAAAATGACTTTTGTATGAGTCATCTTTTTTAAAATATTCTACACCGTCTGTACGTCACAAGAAAACCAGGATTATTGTAGTTTTGAATCTTTTTGAAAGGTAATTGTTTTAGGATGCTTAAAAACCCAGTTAGCTTTTACTATGTAGACAATATATACTCACATATTTAACCCTCATCTCTCACCCTTTGTCTTCTTCACCTGCTTCTTCTCTATCATTGTAATTTAAAACTGTATCACAACAAATCAAACATTGATTTTGCTTTAAATGAAGACCCCGCCACAGCATAAATCTAAGTCAGGTCTTCAGGTTTATATTAAGAATCCAATGAACTCCTCATTAGAGGTGTTTGAGGTGGTTCTGAGCATGCACAGCACTTCCATAGCCAGCTCAGTGTGTTCTTATTTATTTTTATCATGATAGATGAGTATCAGGATCCTAGGGCTGCGTACGCCATCTTTGTTGTCAGAAAATTGGCTCAGGACTGAGCAAGCTGGCCTAATTGACCCTAACCACAGACATACACTGCTCACAAAAATTAAAGGAACACTTTAAAGAAACACATTAGATACATCAGATCTCAATATGAAGTTGGATATCTATACAAATAACGACAGGGCAATGTCTTAGGAACAAAAGGATGCCAAGTCTTTTAATGGACATAAAGGTTTTCAGCCTACAGAGGGCTCAATTGTGTAGACACCCTAAAATCAGAGTGAAATGAAAATGTGGAAGGCTAGTCCATTATTTCAAAAACTTCATTTCTGCAACTCAAAATGCTTTTCAGTATCTTGTGTGGCCCCCACGAGCTTGTGTGCATGCTTGACAACGTCGGGGCATGCTCCTAATGAGACAACGGATGGTGTCTTGTGGCATTTCCTCTCAGATCTGTGTGAGGGCATCCCTGAGCTCTTGTACAGTCTGAGGAGCAACCTGGCGCCACCTAATGGACCGAAACATAATGTCCCACAGATGTTCTATTGGGTTTAAGTCAGGGGATCGTGAAGGCCATTCAATTGTTTCAATTCCTTCATCCTCCAGGTACGGCCTGCATACTCTTGCCACATGAGGCCGGGCATTGTCGTGCATTAGGAGAAAACCAGGACCTACTGCATCAGCGTAGGGTCTGACAAAGTGTTCAAGGATTTCATCCCTTATGGCAGTCAGAGCACCATTTCCTAGGCAGTAGAGGTCTGTGCGTCCCTCCATGGATATGCCTCCCCAGACCATCACTGACCCACCACCAAACCTGTCATGTTGAACGACGTTACAGGCAGCATAACGTTCTCCTTGTCTTCTCCAGACTCTTTCACGTCTATCACAGGTGCTCAGGGTGAACCTGCTCTCGTCTGTAAAAAGTACAGGGCGCCAGTGGCGGACTTGGCAATTCTGGTGTTCTTGAGCAAATGCCAGTCGAGCTCTACGGTGCTGGGCAGTGAGCACAGGGCCCACTACAGGACGTCGGGCCCTCAGGCCATCTTCATGGAGTCTGTTCCTGATTGTTTGGGTAGAGACATTCACACCAGCGGCCCTCTGGAGGTCATTCTGTAGGGCACGAGCAGTGCTCAGCCTGTTCCGCCTTGCACAAAGGAGCAGGTATCGGTCCTGCTGATGGGTTGTGGACCTTCTACGGCCCTGTCCAGCTCTCCGAGAATAACCGCCTCCTAGCCTAGTGAACTAGACCAAATTCTTGCTTTGCAGAGTTTGGTCTAGGCACGCTTCATTGGAACCCTCGCAGCCCAAACCACTGCTGTGTCTATCCAATCACAACTCGCTATAGTTTTGGTTGGGCCAATCACAGCGCTCTATATTGTGGGCCAATCACAGAGCGGGAGTAGCCGATGACGTCAGCGCTGCGGCCGCGAACCCAAGCAACATGGCGGCAGCGCCGGAGCCACGTTCTTTTGAAACGGCTTTGTCATCAACATTGGATTATTTAGACTCCAACGTGCGTAAGTCTGTCAGCTATACTTAGCGGCTTCTTATTTTTATCAAACAAAGTAGTGCAATGTCCCAGTACACCTGATATTCGCATGTTTTTCATACAAAAACGACAGAAATCATTGACGCCATTAGTGGGTCCCGCTTTTCCATCGCTGTGATTACGTCACGTTGTTCGTTACTCTGATTGGTCCTAGCGCTATCCAATTGCGTGCTGACATTTTGAAAGACAACCGTAGATCCCGCCTCACGACTGAGAGCCGTCAATGGTTCGTGGCCAGACTATATATTCACATATATAGGATGGCTTGCCAGGCTAACCGCCTCCTCCATGTTCTGGAGATTTTGCTGGGAGACACATTAAACCTTCTTGCTGCAGCACGTGTGGATGTGCCATCCTGGAGAAGTTGGACAACCTGTGCAACTTCTGTAGGGTTAAGGAATCGCCTCATGCTGCCAGTAGAGATAATTACTAGGGATGCAACGGTCCACTTTCCCCACGGTCCGGTCCGTACCTCGGTTTTTGGGTCACGGTTTCGGTCCACTTTGAATTGTAGAAAAGCTTAAGAAAATCTAAAATTTCCAAACTTTATTTTATTCACGCAATAATATAACTTTTCAGATGTATTACTTGTAGTCCAGTGTGTAATAATATGTTCAGAGACCAACAGAAATGTCACTTTTAAAATGCCTTTTCAATGTGGTGTCAGTGCGAGGCTAGGGCGACCGAAGCGGGACCGGGAGGGACGCGTAATTTGGAATTGTAGGATGTCCAAGGAAGGTCCCGACTCGGGAGTGTGTTGTGTGAGGGGTTGTGGCGTCAAATAAAGTGATCCTCTGAGTTCACCATTTTCTCTCCTCGTCTTTATATTCAACTGCAAACCAGAAATGTTCCCACACGGAAGGTTTGTTTGAAGACGGCGCGTCGCATGTCGCCGTGGCTACGTTTCTCTCTGTAGCGCTTGTTTTGCTCAAACTTTCAGCTAATGGGGCGGGTCAAACCTGTGACTGGATATTTACTCGCGGGTAGGGAGGGAGTCTGCCGTGAGCAGCTTCAGACGAGACTAGAGCGGGCACGCGAAATGAAATTCATCTGTCTGGACAGACAAACACACCCTGGTGCCGTGTAAAGCATGAAATAAAAGGACCAGCGCGAAAATAATAGCAAAACCGAAGTCCCGCGGTACAAGAGGGTAGGTTGTCCCATGCAGGGAGGACCGAACGGTCCGGGATTTTACTGCGTACTGTTGCATCCCTAATAATTACTCAAGCCAAAACTAGCACGAGTGGAAAACCAGCCAAAAAAGATCAAGAGGGACAAACTTGATATGACCTCCACATGTTAAACCAGTCCTGTTTTGAGGGTTTTGTAATTGTTGCCACTTTAGTGCACCTGTCGTTAAGTCCATGAACACCAATACAGCTGAAAGTGATTAACAATACCCTCAGCTGCTTAATCAACCAGAAAATTATCAGACAGGTTTAATTGATTTCATGCCAGGCCCAATAAAAAAAGTGTTCCTTTAATTTTTGTGAGCAGTGTATATACATAGATGCCCCGTGGACTGATGCTGCCTATTGGAGCTGTCATAGTGGCCGGCCGCCATCTTAGATGGGTCTCCATTCGCCCCCAGTGCATTCATTTCTACTGAGAAAGGTGCTTACCCAGCTAAAAAACACATTTTATCGAGCTTTTTCAAAAGACACATGGTATGGCATGATAATTAAAATATAAATATAATTAAACTAAGTAAATTAAAATATAAAATCCCATCAGGTAGGCTAGAAAAGTCAATAGTAATCCCACGTGATCTGTTTTCAATAGTACGCCTGTTGTTGCAACCATAGACTGCACAAAAACGGGCATAGTTGCTCACTTTGTGTTGACTTTGCAGAGTGAGGAGACCCATCCAATATGACGGCGATGCTTTTACGCTCTCCGATGCCCAATTGGGCATCTACGTATTCATGTCTATGGGCCTAACTGTTAGCTGACATGTCCTGATCCTGTAGTGCAGTGGTTCCCAACCAAGGGGGTCCCCACAAGATTGTCTGTGCTGAGGTTATTAGTTTACCAAGATTACATTAAAAATTACATTTATAAAATCCAAACAACACACCCAATAGTGTAATCAAAACTCTGTATAAAAGTAACTCTCTCCCTTGCCCGAGGGCTGGTATCCAGCATGTTTTGGTTGTATCCCTGCTTAAACACATCTGATTTGAATTCTGCAGAGATTGCTGAGCTGCCGAACAATTGAATCAACTATGTTGGAGCACAGAAGCAACTAAAACATGTTGGATACCGGCCCTCGGGAAAGAGAGTTGTCTACCCCTGCTGTATATCTATAAAGTTTGTAATTAATCACTTTTAATGGGTATATGTGGGTAGGAGTTGGGGTTGGGGGTCCTTGGTTTGTCTTGGACACGTGCAAGAGGGTCCTCAAGGAAAAAAGGTTAGGAACCACTGCTGTAGTGCATAGCTAGGGCCCTATGCTCTGGAATTAACATTAAAAATGGGATCAACTAGCCTGGTGGGCCATTCTAGAAATGTGAATATGTAGTCTGGCCACGACCCAGCTCAGTTGTAGGAGCGAAATTTACAGTTTCAAACGGTCTCTGCACGTAATTGAACAGCACTAGGACCAATCAGAGCAACGAACAATATGGCATAATCAACGCTACGGAAATCAGTCAATGGGGCAGTATGCTATACACTGTAGAAGAAGTAGAAGTACCTCTATCTGCTCATGTCTCAAAGAAAAGCCTAAGTCTAAATCATCCAGAGCTGATGCCAAAAGCTGTGTCAAACCACGCCAATGCTAGACAAGACAGCTTTATTTATATAGCACATTTCCTACATAAAGGCAACTCAGTGTGCTTAGACCTGCTGAGACTACAGTGGCAAGTGCCTCGACCAACGTGCAGAGCAACATCTTTTGCTACTGCTTTGGGTAGTCTATATTTCTGGTCTGGGGTTTAATTGTAAATCACAGAATGTTGAAGAAATGATTATCTGGGTGGACCAATATTGGCCTCTGGAGATGCTGCAGCCTTTCTTGTCTGTGTGAAGTGATCAGAGGGGGCGTGGGACATATTACAGTGAGCCAGTGTGACATAATAAAATGAAAAAAAAAACTGTTTGGGGGAAAAATAAAACAGATTTCATAGGACTCTACATCCTGATGTGGTCCGAGAAAACCGTGCCAGGATGAGTCAAGCTGCTGCTGTGGGTATATTTGTTCAGACTGTCATGGGGACATGCTGCTGACATGTAGAACACTGTGGGAAAGCTGGAGCTTTACTGGGATACAGAAAACAGCGGGGCAGTACTTTTTTGGTGTGTACTACGAGTGAAGCTTGCTACAATCCACCCACATTCTAATAGGTCAAGGAGGTCATGAAGAGCATAGGAGATTTTGTATCCAACTAGGAGGGTGTCTGAGTTTAAATACTGTATACATTAAAATCCTATAGATACATTTTTAACAACCCTCCTTCAAACCAGCAGCAAGTATATCAATATGCCTTCATTAAATGTGCTTCTGTATTTGTTTACATGGTCATTAATACGCATCTGAGCTATTATACCCTATTGCAATAACACATGAGGATAAATCTAGTGATGCAAGTGAGTTCTGTCTATCTCATTGACTGTTTCTCTAATTGCAGCACCTAAGTGCACTCAGGCTACCATGTTAATGTGAACACAGATCGATCTCACTTTGCTTTGCCCTTTACATTTTGGGAGTGTCTCTAAACAAGCTGCACACTCAGATTCAGGTTTTACTCATCTACTCCAACCCCTTTTAGCCCCCCGGGTGTAGCTCCACGTGCCCTGCAGCTTTTTGAATACCCCTTTGCCTTTTCCTCTGAGCTGAGACACGAGACCATTCATCACTCGTGTTTCCAGTTAATTGACACCCCACCTCTCACACTCCAAGCAAAAACACATTCACACACTTGGTATCCTATTACTTTTTCCACTCCTATCTTTCATGCCAAATCGTTTGAACTTTATATAGTTGACGATGAAATCACCTACCCCCCCTGTTCCTAAATTGAATTAGTCTTTTCCAGCCTAGTTCTACTGGGATTTCATTTGCTGTTTCTATCCAATCTGCCTTTTGTATGGAGAGCAGGGGTTCTTTCTACATTTTCTTTACCTTACTTTGCAGTGGATTTAGTCTGGACCATCAAGAAAGCTGCGCTGCTTTCTAAATTCGACCTCAATGGGTTGTTGATTCAGTTAACACTTGAAATCCCCTTCCATCCGATTTGCAAATTAGGTGTTACATAAGATGTGGAATAATTGTGATTATGAACACAAACAGTAATTCCTCTGTTTTATGCACTCACTTCTCACCTCTTTTTTGGACTACTTTGCTCAGCATCTACCTCGGCACGTCTCTAGCTAAGCCCGAGTGCGCGGTAAATGGCCTATGAAATTAATGGCATTAATAGCGATCACATGTGTCCCCCCCCCCCCCCCCCCCCCCCCCCCCCCTTCCCTAAATAATTGAGGTCTTTGCATCAGTTCCTGCATGAGCTAGCAACTTGATCTGAATGATTTTCAATTATATGCTGCAGACGCCAGCTGGGAGCTATAAATGTGCATGCATGGATCCTATATAGCTGTGTCTGTACATGTTCTGCACGTTAATGTTTGAGGCGCCATCAGTAGTGCATATAATGCAGGCTTACCTGACATGAAAGTGAATTATTCATCTTTTCTTTGTCTTTGTTTCTCCTGCAGTTCCCATAGATTCCACTGCAGGCATTAAGATGCTGTATGTGTTTGTGGATATCCAGATGGACAATGCACATTTCTTGGACACGGTCAAGTTCAACTTCCCTCCTGGAAAATCCTTGGCGCTCGTCAGCACCATTCAGTTTGTGGCAGCTTTGCAGGTGACGAAGCATTGCTTTTCTCTCATTCATTACCCATGTGGACGTGCTCATCTTTGCTTCAAGAGGAGCAGAGGCACATTGAATAGACTGAATTTTAAATTAATCTCTTTATTCTGTTGTCTCTTGTGTTTGTTTTTGCCTGTTATATGAAAGTGTGTTCATGCACTGTGCAGAAACACAGGCATGCATTCATCTGTACACATGCATGTGTTTTTGTGGTCCCTGGCTTTTATGAACACTCCTCTTAGCTCAGTCCAAGTGTGGGTTTGTCAGATCGCAGCAGTTATTTTTGCTTTGAAAGGTGCAGTGACCTCGGAAAGCCTCTCAGTTCAGCGTCATGCTTAGGACTGCTCTTTACATAAGCAGTGGCAACAGTTATAGTATTAAGCTTTAACATCCATCTTTCAGGCTTCCTGTTCTATAATGTGCTCTGCTGCTTTTGAGCACTGCTGTGGGCCTTCACTAATGTAACCACCACTATTTTTAAATCACACTCTGCCCTCTGGGGTAATATTATACTGTATGTTTGGCTGTTTCAATGCATTTGTGTCCACATGCATCCTTGTATGTTTTTGTGTGGCAGTGTAGTTGTGTATGCATGAGTGCAGACGGTTGGAAGATTGTCTTTCAGTGAGCTGTTCAGATCTGTGTCACAGCCACATAACTAAAACATCTGATCAGTACTTTTATATTTAACACTCTACCAGTACATAATGTTTAAATCATAAATAACAAATTGCAATAAGTTGCAATTGAGTACAGGTTAATGAATAAACAACAGAATTTACAAAAAAATGTCTTTTTAAACTTTGGTCCATCCGTCCATCCGTATTCTTCTGCTTATCCGGATTTGTCACTGGGGCAGTAGTCGAAGCAGAGAGGTCCAGACTTCCCTCTCTCCAGCCACATGGGTCAGCTCCTCTAGTGGAGTCCTAAGGTGTTCCCAGGCCAGTTGTGTGGATCTTTTTCTGGGTCTTATCCCAGTTGGACGTGCCCTGAACACCTTACCAAGGAGGCGTCCAGGAGGCATCCTAAACAGGTGCCTGAGCCACCTCAGCTGGCTCTTCTTGATGTGGAAGAGCAGCGGATCTACTCCGAGCCCCTCCTGAATGACTGAGCTTCTCACCCATCTCTAAGAGAGAGCCACCCTATAGAGAAAACTAATTTCAGCCGCTTGTATCTCGTTCTATCGCTCACTACCCAAAGCTCGTGACCATAGATGAGACTTGGAATGTAGATTGACCGGTAAATTGAGCGCTTCGCCTTTAGGCGACACATCGCTGATGCAGAGAAGGCATTCTACCCTTTTCCAGCTCAATATAGGCACTAGTTACTAACCTTAAACAGCACAGGAAGAACTGAACTGACAGTGAAGCTTTCCTGGTTCTGACTTGGAGAGCCCTGCATGGACAAACTCCAGTGTACTTCAGTGGTTTATTACATCCCTATACCTCCATTAGGTCCCTGAGGTCATCTGACCAAGACCTGTCTGTAGTCCTTCATTCAAAAAGAAAAAACAAAGGAGACAGAGCCTTTTCTTCCCTTGTTCCAAGTCTCTGTAACTCTACCAGAGAGCATTGGACTCAGTAGTTTACTTTAAGTTCAACATGTGTCTTTTGAAATCTGCTTATGTTTGATGTGTCTTGGGTTTTTGATTTTTTTTTTTATTATCTGCAAAGGATTTTGTGGTTTCTACCTTGAAGGTGTTTTATAAATACATTATAATTTAGTAACTGACTTTGGGCTTGATGAGCAGATATGTGATGGAAGGATACTGATGTTACTACAACTGACTGGCCCTGACTGTTACATTACCTTATAATTGTATAAGAGGTTCAATATTTAAATAACCTTTGATGGGATTGTTCCTAAAACATGAATGCTTAATAACTTATCATGGTCAAACTTCAGATGAGAAATGCTGTAAATCTTAAAAATTACAGCTGCTAGTCAAGGATTTCTCAACAAAAAATGATTTTTTTGCAGCTTTTTTTGGAAGTTTAGAGAGAGAGTCTTAATTTACCCCAACTATGAAGCACGGTGGAGCTGCATCATGATTTCCTGCTCCTTTACTTCTGTTCTTGCAAAGAGTTGGGAAATCAAGTTGAAGGTTTTGGATTTAGGATGCTTTAGAAGTTCTAATAAACAAAAACTGATTAATATTTGGGAGGAAAATTTAATATTTCATCCACATCATTTTTGAGTCTGTTGGAGGAAACGCCAGATGGGTGTAAGGCCTCGTGTGTGCGTGCGTGCATGCATGCATGCGTGTGTTTATTCATTAAAAACAGGAAAGCAACATACTTTCTTTAAAAATTCTACTTAGATTGCAGAAATGTTCAAATTGTAACATAAATCCTGCAGGTTGAGTTGCATTAATCTCATCTGTCTGCTCTCATCAACATTTATTCTTAACTTCAAGGATACAAGGTTTATTTAATACAAGAAAGTGATCAAAGTGATGGAGTAAATGCAAATTGGACCAAACTCCTTTCTGCTTCTGTTTCTGCATTTTACAGGCTGTGAGTGCAGCGCTGAAGCCAGAGTATGATGTGCTTGTGCCCCAGTGTCGCCCTTTATCACCAGGAGAAATCTTAGGATGCACATCTCCACGTTTGGATCGCCATGTTGATGCAGTTATGTAAGACTTTTCTTTCTGTTAAAAAGCACACATTATCAAATATACTATCAATACTTTTCTTAATCATACATACTACTCCCACCCAGGTAGTCGCATTAATAATCAGTGCAGTTATACTGAAGCCACATAAGTAGCTAGTGTCTTATGTGTGCTATGTGCAGCCAGAAAAATCCAGATGCTAATCCAGAGCAGGGAGACTAAAAATACCTTCTCACTGTGAAAAATCACTGAATTGGATCAAGCTTGACACTTTTGGCTGTTTCAAACCGCAACATATCCACATCCTTGCCAAAATTTTCCCAAGTTTTAAAGAAGTTCTTCTGCAACGTGCGTCTCCGACTGTGACGTGTTGACGGTGAAAACTGATCAACTGCTCAACAGTTAGCAAATTTGCTGCAGCTCATTTATTTTTGCCTATTTAAAGTGATCTAATTTTCTGTGAAGAAAATAAATAAATCCCAGTCGGCAGTTGCATATGTCCTGAAAGAACAGCTCGTCTACGTTTTTGCACAAACACTGTGCAGGTGAGAAGTTTCAAAGCAGAGAAGAGAGTGATTTGACAAAGCGTCGAGGCTAAGCAGCAGACAACAACAACCCCGCAGCTGCTTTGTGTCAATTCAGCTCGCGCTGATCTACATTCCACAAATCCTGTGTTTCGTTTCACACGGGGAGATAATGTAATTCCCCTGATTTAATTACGCAGAGGTGAGTTTCCTCCCGCGTCTGATCTGCACACATTTAGTCATTTTAGTCCGTGCGATTAAAACCTTCCGGTGCATGAGATTAAAATAACACATGAAAGAACTTTGCCTTGTGCAGTGGAGTCTACGGTTCAGTGAGAGTTTGTGTTTCACCTGCAGATCTAATGCATGTTGTCTTTCATGCATCATTTGTGGCGAGCAGGAGTGTGTTGGGAAAAATCGATCACCCTGCCCGAAAGTTCCTCTCTATCTCTCTTGCTCACATGCACATTCAACACAAACAGGATTATATTATCACACATGAGCGACATATTGACACGGTACAGACGGCAAGCCCTCCTAACATGAACCATAAATCTGTATCTGGTGCAACTACAAGATAAGAAAGTGTTTATTATGCTGCAGCTGCAGCACTGAAAGCTTAATTAGAGAGGAAGAGTTTCCCCTGTAATTAAGTTTCTTTTGAGTTTAATGAATTCATATCAAGTTAATGACACAGCCGATAACTCGGTGTCTCTAACAAAAGATCCTTGGCTCCACATTTGAACAATGCATGTTTTCATAACCTTCAATAAAGTAATCAATTAATCTTTTACTTTGGCTTATCTTATATTAATTAGAAGCAAACCAGTGCACCAGAAATGCTACATGCTCAAGCTGCAAATGCATTAAATGAACTTCTTGGGAATGAATAGCAGTACCAGTCATTGAGGCCTATCTTGAAGCAGTGAAAAGGCCCCGTCTAAAGAGACAGAAACTGCATTGAAAAGAGTTTTAAGAAATGATCAGTGGACCATTTCTGTCTGCTGCTCGAGCTCTTTCTCAGAATAGAACAATGTGTGCATGTGACGATAACGCGAAAGCACAGAGAGGAGGACCAAAATCGAGCACACCAGCCTCTTTACAGCCACAGACGGCGCAGGACAACAGGGCTGAAGTGCTGCGGGTTTCTTGTTGGGGATGTAATTATACGGGGACCGGGGATGTTTCCAAGCAAAGAAAAGCAATGCAGCAGAGGCTGTGCTTGAATTCATTTTGTGCTGTCATTCAGTTTTATTACAAAGAAGCGAACAGGAAAACGACGGTGTGTGTTTTCAGATGAACACACACTGCAAATAAAGTCTGTGCTACTCTTGTTGCACTACGTTAGGCTTTAGGCTGCCCGCAAACAAAGCAGTTAGTGAGGTTGTGTCCTAATTAAGAAGAGGTCCATCCTCCCTCACGGTCAGCAGGACTTCTCTCAGCCCCACCGTTTTGGCAAATCTGTATTAAAGTAACACAGAGCAGTTTCCTGCTCCTCCGCCCTGCTGGTTGAAAGTGGAATTACAACTGGCGTAAACAACCCTGCTGCAGCTAACGCTAACAACGAGCTAACACTAACGTGAGCCAACTAAATTAAACCATGAAGTAAAAAGATCCACGCTGTTGGACAAAAAATAATATTACTTACAAGTCCAGTAACAACAAAGCCAGGTCACCATCAGTCTATGATTTTGTAGCCTCCTTTAGCTCCCTCAAACTAGTGTAGGCCGCACCGATGTTCTCTCCGGTTTTAGCTCTTTGCTTCACCTCTAAAGACATTACTCTCTTACTTTTACTTCCAGACTCCACCATGATGCCAACAAAAAAAGCAAACTTCTTTTTCTTCTTCGTGTTTTTTTTATTGACGATAGGCGAACTGAAAATGCTAACTGCTAGCATTACAGCTAACAACCGTAAAGCAGGTATAAGAGCTCCCCCTAGAACACCTACCCGCTCCACAAAAATATCAAGTGCGGTTTTTGGTCAGCAGAGGGCTGCAGAATGGTGTCAAATATGAAACTGGTCACGTTTCTAACCCAACAATCACTGAGATCAATGTTTAAGCTCTAGCTTAAAGTTTAACTGTTACTTTAAGGCAGCAACATTCAAATTGCCTTTTTGATTATAGTTTTTGAACTATGAACTATGGTTTATGAACCTTGTCTCTGCTTGAGCACAAGTGAATCCCCTGAATCAAACCCTGGGCTTATTTAAATAAATTGCAGTTCTCTGTGAACTGCATGCTCCAATCGTCGGGGTCCTGTTCCCAGACCACACATATTGGCAGACCTCCACCTCAGCCTTAGGCGTCCGAGCTTCAAACGCTTTGGTCTGAAGCAGCTGCAGGAAATGAAGATATTTTAACAAATATTGAAAGAAAGTTAATAGAAAGGATGGGATGTTATTATTCATTGTGAGTTCTCAAAGTTACAAATATTTTAAATAAATTGTTGATCCTTTTTTTAATGTCCAAAATGAATTTGTCTGCTTTTGTGCAGTTATCTTGGAGATGGAAGATTTCACTTGGAGTCAATCATGATTGCAAACCCAGATGTTCCTGCCTACAGGTAATGGGGAAAAAACTACCATGTTTTGTCAGACATTTTCCTCTTTTTTTACACATTTGTGCTTTTTATTTCTTCATCATTACTTAAAGGTGTCCTACCACTCAAAGACAAATTTACCTTGTTGTTGAATTTAGGCAGCTTGAGTTGTCTAATGCAGTGTTTCCCAACCCTGGTCCTCAGGGCACACTGTCCTGCATGTTTTCCATGTTGCCCTTTCAAACACCAGTGTTTCCCTGCTGCCACACACCTGACTTAAATGAATGAGTGATTAACAGGCTTCTGCAGCATGTGATGTCCTCCTGAGGAGGCAATCTAAATTAGGTGTGCTGAGGCAGAGACATGGAAAACATGCAGGACAGTGTGCCCTGAGGACCAGGGTTGGGACACACGGAGAAAGTGTTCATTCTGACTTAGAAAAGCTGGTTTAACATGTCAAAAGCGTAGACACACCCCTTTAAATCTATATGTCCCAACCCACTGAAACATTGGCAATATATAACCATTGGTCGCAGTAATGCTTGGACGGTATCTCTATATGAGCAAAACAACGCTAGCCTGAGCCACTACTAATGCTAGGCTGAGCCTGAACTACTGCTAATGCTAGGCTGAGCCACTACTAATGCTAGGCTGAGCCTGAACTACTGCTAATGCTAGGCTGAGCCACTACTAATGCTAGGCTGAGCCTGAGCTACTGGTAATGCTAGGCCATGCTACTGCTAATGCTAGCCTAAGCTACTGCTAATGCTAGGCTGAGTTTAGGGCTGGGCAATAAATCAATAATTTATCGTTATCACAATTTCTGACTTTTATCAATATCATTATTCCCATGTCAGTAAATTTGGTAAAAAAAAATGAAAAGACGCGTGTAGGTTGGCGACGTTCATATCCCTTTAAGAAGCTGTACCACCTCGAGTGACATGACAGCAGGACTCTACGTAATACACGTGACAGCCCCATCTAGTGGACAACTTTTGTTTTTGCACATACATGTAGTTATCGTCCATTTATCGTTATCGAGGTGAACTCCGCAATATACCGTGATATTGATTTTAGGCCATATTGCCCAGCCCTAGCTGAGCTACTGCTAATGCTAGCCAGAGCTACAGCTAATGCTAGGCTGAGCTACTGCTGATGCTAGGCTGAACTACTGCTAATGCTAGCCTGAGCTACAGTTAATGCTAGGCTGAACTACTTCTAATGCTAGCCAGAGCTACAGCTAATGCTAGCCTGAGCTACAGCTAACATAGGTGAGATAAAAACAACACAGAAGAAGGTTGTAGCACTCACATTCCAGGATGTACTGGGAACATCCTTATGCTTATGGTCTAGTCGGACATCATATTTTTAAATCATGGCACGTATCAACCTGGATCAGAAAATAACATATTGGCCCATAGACTCCCATTCATTTTTTTCTTTTTTGCTAGTAGGGGACCCATGAACCGGAAGTAGATGGGCGTGATTTAGGCTCCTCTCTTGAGGCTCAACAAGCTGTTTTCAGTTGTACAACAACATAGATCTAGGTCCCCTTTAATATATTTTTATCCAATAAAAACAAGGAGTTTTCAAGAAAATATAAGTCTTCTAATAAACATAATTAGCCATTTCAAACACAGTTATATATTAATATTTCAGTTGTCTGAAGGATAGTTCATAGTTTTTGTAGTGAAAATGTAATTTTGTTTGACTGTGAGCTTGTTTGCATCCTAGTAAAATACATACATACATGCGCCGTCACACAGATCACAGGTCTCTCTCATAAATAAGATTTTAATCTCAAGTGCACCCCTTCTACCAGAGTAAAGGAGATTAAAAGCTCACAAATACATTCATTTTCCCTAAAACACTTGAGCTCCTGTCAAACCCGATGGCTTTATGATTGAATCTATCTTTCTGCATTTTGTCCTCAAGACGGATACCTGAACAACCGCTGGTAATAATGTCACATGCTTGTTTTTATCCCTGCACTCATGTCAAAACATCTATGCACTTCAGCATGTCTGTGCTTGTTTGTAGATATGACCCTTACAGCAAGATCTTCTCCAGGGAATACTACGACCATGAGGCCATGCGTGCTTTAAGGCTGCAGGCTATTGACAAGGCCCGACTGGCCCACAGATGGGGTTTGATCTTGGGCTCACTCGGGCGTCAGGGTAGTCCCAAAGTCCTGGAGGTGAGTTTGCATCCTCGTTTCAGCAGTATACTTGTCCTGGGGCTTCTTGTGCAATGGCATGTAATACTTTGCAGCGTGAGTTTCTTTGACAAGTGACTTGATAACATGTTGTACAATCTGGACAAGCAGCTTGTTATTTCATATTTGGTATGATTTGGCCACACATCTCTAGACAGTCCCATCTTTGATTTTGATGTGTTTGGAAGAAACTTAACAGCATTTTTAAAACTGCTTTGATGACAAAAAGTCAAATATAATCTGGATTTTCCAAAATATACAGAAGTTCTGTTCAGTGTAAAGTTTATGCTACCAAAAGGTGTGCTTGGCAGCATGCATGGACCATCATTTAAATGCTAAATGTAAAGGATACTTTCAAAAAGTCTTCTGCTGGACTTTTTCAGTTGTTTGTAAAAATCCAGACTTGAAGGATTATGTTAACTGATGTTAAAATGTCAACAAGAGACCAAATGGAGACATTTCATTTTAAGGTGGCAGAAAAGAAAAGGGTTTAAATGGAGATTTGAATAAAAACTCTCCAGCCCTCCCGTAGCGATCTGCAGAGATTAGGAAGTGTGGTGTCAGATAACCTCTCGAGTGAAAGAACTGAACTATTTCTGATAAGAGCACAGTCATAGAAATGTCTCCTAATCCTCCCTGGGAGGGTGGATATCAGCAATGCTCGTACCTTTATCTCACTTAAAGAACATTTCATGGGATTTCTACTCTCAGTTTGGATGCCTTCTGGACTCCTAACACCTCCCTCGACTGCCCACGACCTCAAAGGCAGAGGCAGCTGGGAACTTTCTTGAACTAGCTGAACACATTAATTTATTGATACATGAATCCTGCTGTCAGGGTTTGTGCTCGAGGCGTGATATAACCTCACCTTGGGAGGGGAACCAGCTTTATCTGTGCCCTTTCCTCTCCAGAGTTAAGTATTGACCTGCCCATTTGCAAAATAGATGGTGCTTCTCACTATCCCAGCCCCTTCCTTAGAAAACCTGCTCATTAGATGCTGTGAAAATACCAGATAAATACCATTGACACATAGTTTACTGCCTCTACAGCTCAACCCATGGCTGTATAGCTTCTCTTTTCTACAGTGGCCTAGAGAAAGTGAGTTACATCAGATGCATGTGGGGAACATTGACAATTCAGTTGGCTGGCATCCATCTAAATATTTTATACTTGAAAAGATGACCTTTATATAAGTACGTTCCATGTTCACTGTATCCTCAGGGGTGGTTTGGATGGGTTTAGCTATATTACCAATTCTTTATGGATAGAATCTTGTGGGGATTAATTTGCAATGCAGTTGGATACTTATTGGACTCATGATCAAACATCAGAGGTTCAAACCAAATCTGTCCCACCCCGACAGCTACAGGCAGGTTCTATAGGTGCAGGAAGACCTAACATATTCTATTTAACACTAATATCTGAAGAATATCCTTCATTCATCTGTTTACTTGAACTTTATTTATCCAATTGTTTACGAAGTATGTCTAAGTGACTGGACGTTTTCTATTAGTTCACGTAAATATGTTTTCGGTAAACAATCCTGTTTGGCTACTAATTTATTAGTTACACGTGTTTACGTGTAGGGATATTAGAAAATATCGATACACTGAAATATAAAAGTTATTTTCTGGTCTGCCTTGCCTTATGCCCTGAATCACACATGTGTTGTATTTCATTTAAAATGGTAAATAATTGTGTTTCGACTATGTCTGTCACGTAATTTGAGATGTATTTACTTGTAAAAATTCATAATTTAAATGACTGCAAATTAGATGTCGCATATATGACGTCACCGCAAAATCTCTTCTCCCCCAGCGTAGCTGCTACTTACCACATGGTCAGATTTATAGTAGTTTTCTCCACGTTTAAAGTAGCTCTCCGGAGTATTTCTTTTATCTGATGGCACCATCTAGTGGCTGACAAGCATATCGCACCAAGAGTCCGTTGCTTACAATTTTTAAGATGGCGACTGCACGTTTCTTGTTTATGAATGTGCTTCTGTAGCCGACAAACAGAGCTAAAGCACGTTGTTTTACAAGTATTATTCTCATGTCATGTTGTGTTTTCATATATTTATATTTTAAAGACTTACTTGTCTGTGAAAAGTTAATCAACGCTGCATTAGCCGAGGTACTTCCTTAAATTTGAAGCACGTAAGCGGTAGTCTAACACTATTGGTTAGTTCTGGTAGCCGATCAGTTTCCTATTGCATGGATTTTACGGGGCAGGGGGCGGGCTTAGCAAAAAAAAAAGAGACGTATCGCTTACATTTTATCACCGTACATGATAAGACAATCACTTATGATTTCTGAAAAATCATACATAATTCCTGAAAGGGGCAAACTCCGGATTGCTGCTTTAATGCTCCTTCTTTCATCCTGGAAGAAGGATGTGAAGCTCGCTAAACTCGTAGCCACTTTTCTTCTCCTTTGGTTTGATGACATACATTTTGTGAGACAATGTTTTAGAGTCCTCTACGTCTTTTCACACAAAACCTAAAATAACTTGTCGAAAATAAGCGTTCTTGGCATCCAAATGTGTCTTTAAAATTCACGGACATCATATGTAAATTCCCTGGCACATATCAAACAGGATAAGATAACAATAAGAACTTATCGGCCCATAGATCCCCATTCGTTTTTGTTAGGGGACCCATGGTCCGGAAGTAGATGAGCGCATCTGGCCTGAGTTTTCCAATTTAATTCAGTCTTCAAATTTGCTAATATTGTCTTGCCTTTATTATCGCATTTTGTTGTATTATCTCCCCTGTATTGTGAAATATATCGTATTGCCAGATTCTTGCCAATACACACCACTATTTATGTGCACACGAAGTGTGGGAACACTCCAGTTCAGCGACTTTGGAATTTCAGTTTTGCTTTTAATTAGGGTCGCTTGTTTTCTCATTGAATTCTGGGTTAGGGTTAAGTCAAATGCTCAAATGCAACAATCCCAATGTGCTTTTTGTTTGCATTTAGAGTAGTGACTACCCTTCCAGTTGCTAAATAATATATTTTTGTCAAGTACTTTCTTTCTGCAGTTAATTGGAATCCTTTGCAAAATTCATATCAAACACATTGATGTATTAATAATAAATTCCCAATATAGCGTACAGCCCTATTAGTGTCATTTCTCTAGCCTAAACAGATCCTAAGAAACCAAGTGGATAGTTACTGCTTAGTGTGAAGATTGAGTCGACATTTAGATGCTGCACTCATTTGATGTCATGACCAAAGAGAAAAAACACAAAAAGCGAGACCTAAAGAAAAGTGGTACTATGAGGACGTGGTGGAGAAAAATGTTCTACTCTCTTCAGATTTTATCATGTTGCTTAGACTTTGAGAAATACAAATAAAAAATATAATATCGTGTTTCAGTGTCACAATGTCCACAGATTTTATTATTGTGGTAAAGACCCACTCCGATAATCTTTTTAGGTTGTTTTAAATAGTTCTCAGTGGTCTTTAAACTATGATTATGTCGTTTTCTTGTACTTAGTTTCTACATAGTGGCAGTAGCTCATTCAAAATGTGCCTCTGGGTTGTGGGCGGAGCCGTTGGGGTCTGCTGTGAGCAGCTTCAGATGAGACTAGTGCGGGCACACGGAATGAAATTCATCTGCCTGGACAGACAAACGCACCCTGGTGCCGTGTAAAGCATGAAATAAAAGGACCAGCGCGAAAATAATGGCAAAACCGAAGTCCCGCGGTACACGAGGGTAGATTGTCCCGTGCAGGGAGGACCGAACGGTCCGGGATTTTACCGCGTACCGTTGCATCCCTAATAACCATATATATGTTAACTGATGGGCACATATTCATAAGGTTTTAATTAATTTCCTTTTTATTGAGATTTTTACAGTAAAGAAAACCCCTGAATAAATGTACTGAGCTCTGAGGGATGAGACTGAAGCAGGAAGCAGTACACCATGATTTTTATCATTCCATACAGCGGAGCTTTACGAGCCAGAACAGAATGTCGATTGTGAGATGTTAAGTTGTAGGTTATAGGGGTTTAAGGAGCCAGACATATTTATTACAGCGCTCAAACTGGAGTGTTAGCCAAAACACTTCTTAAGGCCGGGATTAACTTAAAGCAATTGGAGGAGAAAGCACCATTGGTTCCACTGTCATGTTGTGTGTAGAACTGTTGTTTTCTGTCATCAATCAACAGGTATATATCTGTCTCTAGTTGTGTTACACATACTGCACAGCATGCAACACCCATAAACATGAATGCATAAAGCAATATGCATCTCAAATCAGAAACTAATAACATCACATTGATAAATAAATCCACAGTCATGATTGCATTTAGTTTAACTTTATTTAGTTGATTTGGAATCTATGAAGAATTCAAAAGAAAATGCACATTTAAATGGAAGTCACGCTGCTGTAAGATGCAGATGTAAATCCATCAGTATTCAACTCAGACTTCTGCAGAGACACAAAAGAAAAACTCTTTAGGCTCTCATAATGTAACATAACATGCCCACTCACAGCAGTTAGCGGCATTCAGAACGTATAACTCAAACTAACGGCACAATTCCAGGATAACGGCACAAAAATGCAAATAAAATGCATGGAGACATTCCTAAGAGGTTCTGGTTCATGTTACCAGCACCACGCAGGTGCTGTACTGTGTGAACTTCTGCTCCACCTCCCAAAAGTTCAAGACTGGATCAAGTTCTGGTGACAGTGGAGGCTGTTTCCATTGCCATGTTCTGTAAACCAGTTTGAGATGTTTAGAGCTTGGTGCATCATCCTGCAGGAAGTAGCCATCACAGAATGGTTCCTCTGTGGTCCTAAAGGGATGGACATGGTCAGCAACAATACTCAGGTAGGCTGTGGTGTTTAAACCAGGCTCAGATGGTATTAAAAAGCCCAAAATAGGAAAAAAAGGATCTCCCCCAAACTAGTTACACCACCAGTAGCAGTCGGATCTGTTGATACAAGACTGGGGGATCCACGTTTTTATGTTTTTGGACCATTTTCTGTAAACCTTGGATATGGTTGTGTGTGTAAATCCCAATAAGTCATCAGTTTTTTAAACTAATGCATTGAGTTGCTGCTCTGGGATTGGTTGACTAGCTGTAGGGGTTAAAAAGTAATTGGATAGATGTACCTAGAATGTGATCTAGGGTGTTCACGATGCAAAGGGTGATGGTGGCAGAGGAGTTAAATGCCTGCCCTTAGGGCTGCACGATTATGGCAAAAATGATAATCACGATTATTTTGAATGAAATTGATATCTCGATTATTTAACACGATTATTCAGTAACTTTGATTAAAGTCATTTATTGAACATAACATTGACTTTTTAACATTTATCATCTATTCTGTAGCTTTACAGACATTTAGCAAAACTGACTTATAATTCTCCCAAACTAAAAGTGTAACTTTGGCTAAAGTGCAACAACAACTGAAATGTACAAAAACACACTGTATTAAAAAGCAATGGCGTTTGTTATTTCTTTGTGTCTTCGAGAGCTTGTGGGGTATTTTGTTGCGTTGTAGAGGGTGTTCTCAATGGATGTTTGGGAAGTGGAAGCTGTCGGGGTTGAGACGGTTTTCTTCTCTTTGTTCTTTCAGTGCCTGATCATATATCACTTTGTGTGACGACTTTAAGTGGTTAAAAAGATTTGTCGTGTTGCTTTGTGGCGCAAGCACCACGGCATGGCAATATTTACATATTATTGTTTGCTGACACACATCTGCTTCCTCGAACCCGAAGTGTTTCCACACCACAGAAGGATTTTTCCTTTTTTCTCTACCAGCGGTTGTCTTTCTTCGGCCATTATCTCCCCCTGCGTGGCTGCTAACACACTAGCCTTGCTTGAAACTTCTTTAGCACCGCTGCTGAAGACGAGCACACATGGGGCTGGCTGTGGGGAGACAGTCTCCCGGACTCGCGGCGCTGTGTTGTGTTGTGCCTCACACAACGTGGCTATCACCCCCAAATTCCACTATCTCCGCTCCGCTCCGGCACGAACTCCGCAGCAAAAACGGTTCCTTTGTAGTCAATCAGAGCTGTTCCACTACTGCGGCCGTGCGGCGCAGTGCGCCGCCCGCCGTTCCGCCATCCGGAGCGGAGCGGAGCGGAGATAGTGGAATTTGGGGGTCCGTGTGAGAGACTGGTGTCGTCACAGGCTTACATGTGGTGCCGCGCTGTGTTACACACAAATCAGCACGGGGGAAACAAATGAACGGAACAAAAAAAATCGGATTTTTTTCTTTTCATGATCGTTAAAAATCCATATCGTAATTGAGATTAAAATTCAATTAATCGCCCAGCCCTACCTGCCCTGCAATCGGAAGGTTGCAGGTTTGCGCCCTGCTCAGTCTGTTGCTGTTGTTGTGTCCTTGGGCAAGACACTTAACCCACACCACCTGCTGGTGGTGGTCAGAGGGACCGGTAGCGCCAGTGTACGGCAGCCTCGCCTCCGTCAGTGCGCTCCAGGGCAGCTGAAGCTATGATGTAGCTCATCACCACCAGGGTGTGAAAGTGTTCGTGAATGGGTGAATGACTGTTTGTGTTGTAAAGCACCTTGGGGGGTTCTAGGACTCTTGAAGGCACTATATCATTTGCAAAATACACACTTTCTAGGAAGTTTCACAATAAAAGTATTACCATTTAGAGGGCTGTTCCTTTACAACGTTCAATAAGGAAGAAAAACCTGAAGTCAGATCTTACCTTGATGATCTCTAAAGAGGGCTAAAGTGACTGTCCTGGAGGTCTAAATTAAGCTTTTCTTTTTTCCTAGCACCTGGAGTCAAAGCTTCAGTCTCTGGGAAAGTCCTACACTCGAGTGCTGCTCTCTGAAATCTTCCCCAGCAAGCTGGATCTGATGCCAGAGGTAGACGCGTAAGTAACTAAACTAAACAAATGCATCCATTTGGCTGTCAGCCATGTGCTTTCTTTTGATCTTATGGACACAGATGTTGTCAGCTGGATGATGACTCTTGTGTTCGGTCGGTTTTTCGCTCATTTCTGATTAAAGCCGTATCGTACAGGAGGCTAAAAGTGGGCCCAAACCTGAAAGACTGAATGCCTCTGTTTTAATAGATTTATGAAGCCATTAATGTTATATATTCATGGTGAGAAAAGGCCCGTTGAGCTGGAACTGCTCAATAGTAGACGAAACTAAAAGGAAAATATGCCCTCAAGACGCCAATATTTTATTTTCATTTTTCGCTGCATGAGTGTCAAAAACAAATCAAGCATACTATTTAGATTTTGGCTTTTGCTGGTTTGAGACTGAGACGGTTACATAAAAAAGTGATTTTGATCTATTTCTCTAGACAACCCCCTGATGCCTTTGAGCCATACAGCAATGCATAAAGCATTCCTGTGCAAGGCTAACGTTCTCTCTTGTGCTGTAAAAAAAGCTTTCTGTTTTATTCTTGTGACTGGAAAGGCTCAAAACGTCTCATGGAGTCTATTTGGTGGTTTTTGCATGCTGGCACTGCACTGCGTTGTTTTATGTATAAAAGTTAAAATATCCTTATTTCCACGCTCTTCCTAATGTGTGTTTTGGGATGTTTTTCATTGATTCAGTGTGTTTTGTGCTTGTAAAGTCTCCTACACCAGAGGTATCTATTCTGTCCCAGACAGATTCTCTCTGAGCTTCCTGAGAAGCGTTTTTATGGTCCTGATCAGATGAATGCGTCTGTGCCCATTGATGCATCGTCTTTGATCAGCCGTCTGTGTAATCATTGCACATTTCTGATGGCAGATATTTGGGGAAATGTTTTACTGTTACATTAAACCACTAAAGAATTTTTGCTAACCTAGAAAACTCTTTTGTTTTCTAACCTTTGACTGCATTTGTGTCTCTCTGCACAGCACGAATCATTTAAAGTCACCATCGTGTTCTTACAGAACAATCGTGATGAACAACAAGTAGTCAATCAGCACCGTTTCTGATGTATTCTGTAAGCATCATTGTACACATAGTTGGGGAGTCAGCATAGTTTGCCAACCCAGCTGACTGACTGTGTTCTCAAGCTTAATGCTTCATAAGCAATATTGACATTCAGGTCTTGGTGAGATTCCGGCATAATTCGTCTTGAATATGTCACACGATTTCCTCAGCATTAAAAACTGAGTGCAAAGAGAGTGGATTT
The DNA here is from genome assembly GCA_006937985.1 of Aphyosemion australe. Taxonomy (NCBI): domain Eukaryota; kingdom Metazoa; phylum Chordata; class Actinopteri; order Cyprinodontiformes; family Nothobranchiidae; genus Aphyosemion; species Aphyosemion australe. The sequence goes on from SSNS01000079.1 coordinate 1,117,081, forward strand.
TTTACATGAATAATTCACCAAAGTGCTTACTGATCTACTTTTGCATTCGGTCTGAGTATAGTGGAAAGTTAGAAAATAAAATAGTCTTGCCCTCTCACTCAGAAAAGTTTTTGTTACATATATATGTTTTTTATGTCTTCTTTTCAATTTATTTAGATTTTTTTTTTAAAATAAAATCCATTAATACACATAAAAATCAAACACAGGTTACTTTTGTGTATGCATCCATAGAAATACATATTATGCACACATCAACAAAAAAAATGTTTGAAAGGGAGCAGGATGAAGTGTAACGTAGATAATTCCTACCCCTGTATCCTCAGTTCAAGTAACTCACATCTTAATAATGAAACTACTAAACAAAACAGCAGACATGACATTAACACACATGTGCATGAAGTGAGGCTAAGGTGAGGGAGGTATAGCTGGGATCTCGTTTTTAATCTATGGAGACGGGTGAGAATTGACTGTTGTGGGGTAGTTTTTAATCTTGTAAAGCGCTTTGAGCTGCATTCATTGTCTGAAAAGCCCTTCATACATAAAGGGATGGCTGGCTGGCTGGTTGCACCTCAGTAGGAAATGACATCAGCAGACGTCGTCCAAAACAACCAGCATTATTAAAATTTGAAGAGTTGCTTGTGAAGCAGAATGGAAGCACAAGCAAATAAGCACTGTTGTTTGTGCTGCTTTAAAATCGCCGTTACTAAACTTTCAACACTGAAAAACGCAGCGGAATTCCCCCCACGATGATGTCATTCATGGGGCTTTGTTGTCTCACAGAGCATTGTAAAAAACTACGCTTCTTCTGGACATTGAATGCCACTTTTTACATCACACAGCAGCTCTCCCTCGCTCCGCTGAATGGATTGAATTGCCGTGCTTTGACAAAATAAAAATTTTAAAGGAGTCATCACCTGAATTTTTCACTTTTCCACTTGTAAACATGTCTATAATGGCTTCCTAATGATTTTTCACTGGCTGAGAAGCCGATATTTAACATTGACGCGTTTGTTTAATCTTGCCTTCTTCAACCAGCTCACATGCACCCCACGAGCACGCGCACTCCAACACGAGAACTTGAGTTCTGGCTGTATATGTCGACACAAAGGCCGAATATAAACAAATATAAACCAGCAGCGAACAAACCAGCACAACAAAGCTCATTTCATAACATGAAACATAAATTATGTCTTACCGTTGACGACTCGTGTTATAATCCGTGTTATGGGAGACAAAACTCCGATCGGTTTGTGTATTCCATCTTCACAACAGCATAAGAGCCGATGCCTGGCTGTTAGCTTGCTTTGTCCCAACTCAACATCATGCGAGGGCGCCATAACGCACGAGGCTCGACTCGGCTCGTTCATACACGGTTAGATCCCGTAGGTCACTACCAGGTCGGGTTCAGTTATAACTTTTGTTGTTTTGTAGCAAGACGCTGAAGCTGCGTCCTGCTACCTTCCACCAATCAACGCGCTCCTCAGTCCCGTGCGCGTCCGACACAGCCGAAATATCACGTGTGATCTCGCGAGAAAATATGCCCTTTACAAAAAAGGATCAAAAAAGCACATTTTTAATTTATTTTTCCAATACAATTTATTTTAATGGTCTAAAAGACTATAATAGGACGTAGATATCCACGGTATTATAGGTGACGACTCCTTCAATGTTACTGTGGACGCTTTTTGGCGCTGATCAGTGACATCACTCACTGCCAAAGTAGTCGCGATATGCTGACTTAAGTTCAAAATCCTGAAAGAGCTGAATTTGTGGAGACACAACAGCTGAGAGGACCGGGACATCGTATCTCTGTCATTTTCCCCTCCCAGAAATTACCCAAGAGTAGGGCATGATCGGGTGCTGTAAGCAAGCACTCTGATTGGCTAAAGGCCCTGCTATTTTTGATCTGGGCTACAACTGACTCCTGAATTGAGCTGTGCATATTTTATTTCTATTTTAATATTTTATAGACTGAATAGGGCACACTCGCATGGTGAATATAGCCCAAAAGACACCACTTGATGTTCATTGCTCTGATGTAAAAGAGGTGAAAACATGTTTGTTTTGCATGAATCAAGTTAATCTCTCATTCCACCTGACTTTAAAATGTCCTGAATATTTAAAATCACAACAGAAGTTGAAGTATCCGTCACAATCTAGCATTTTAATCCAACCCAGCAAGACTTATTAATGTCTCTGAAATAAATTCATCAAGTTACTTCAATGAAATATCAGGTACTCAGATTCCGAGTGTGCATTTTTCTGATTTGTCTGACTTCCAGTCACAAGAGCAGCACTGAAGATGGACAAGGGTCAGAGAGGCACTGATTTGCAACAGCTCCAATCACGCAGGCACTGGCACTCGCCAGTCTTCGGATTGGCCTCTCTCTGCGGAGTAATGAGAGGTGTGATGTGTGAGGCAGGAGTGGGTGAGACGAGGACAGAAGGTCTGAGAGAAATTGAGTTGTAGAGAGAGAGAGAGATGGAAGGATTCAGAGATGGTTGAAGGGGCCGTATTTGGAAAACAAGTCATTTTGGTGAGAGCCATTCTTCTTTTCCTTTCTTTTTGTGAGCTTCTCTTCAAACTGACATGTGAGTGGAACTCTGAAATTATGTAATTCAGGCACGATTCACCCAACCAAAACAAACCCTCATTACAGACAAAAAGCATTTCAACATGATCTGCTTCAGTAGCGAGTGCAACCTTGATCTAAAGAAAACAAAAGTCTTTGAATACAGAATGAAAGCTCAAAAATGGATCTGACTTTTAGAAAGTTGGGATGCTGTGTGAAATAAAAAAAAACTTACAAGGTTGGAAATCCTCTTAACCTTAAATTGAAGTGAAAATGGTACAAAAATGACATCAAATGTTGAAAATGTTGAGACTTTTTTTCATAAACGTGAACATATGTATAGTTTGTTACTAGTGTGCTAGCATTTAGGTTGCTATGCGTTTGAAAGCACCATTATTAGCAATGGCTGCATTCATTTATTTGGAGCGATACAAATATTCCCACATTCATTCTAGTTTTACAAAAGGTCTAATTTTTGACTCCCTAACAATGGATAAGAAACTCTTGACATGGGCAGATGCGTATTAAAATGAATGGGACTTTATGTATGTTGCACATGATAAGGTCCAAAATAGCTTAGATCATTCACAAATCTTTCATAGCGATGTCCGTCCATCCATTTATTGTCTTTCTGTCCCTTTGTTCATTGAGTGATCATTTTATCTTTAGGAGGTCCATCCATCCATTTTCATCCACTTATCCGGAGTCGGGTCGCAGAGGCAGTAGCCTAAGCAGAGAGGCCCAGACTTCCCTCTCTCCAGCCACTTAGACCAGCTCCTCTGAGGAAATCCCAAGATGTTACCTGGCCAGCTGAGAGACAAAGTTCTCCAGCGTGTCCTGGGTCTTCCTTTTGGTGTCCTCCCGGTTGGACGTGCCCAGAAAACCTCACCAGGGAGGCGTCCAGGAAGCATCCTAACTAGATGCCCGAGCCACCTCAGCTGGCTCCTCTCGATGTGGAGGAGCAGCGGATCTACACTGAGCCCCTCCCAGATGACTTCTCACCCTATCTCTAAGAGAGAGCCCAGATACCCTGCGGAGAAAACTCATTTAGCCCGCTTCTATCCACAATCTCATTCTTTCGGTCACTACCCAAAGCTCGTGACCATAGGTGAGGGTTTGAATATAGATCGACCGGTAAATCGAGAGATTCTGGCTCAGCTTTCTCTTCACCACGACAGACCGGTACAACGCCCGCATCACTGCAGACGCAGCACCAATCCGTCTATCGATCTCCATCTTTCCCTCACTCGTGAACAAGACCTCGAGATACTTAAACTCCTTCATATTTTAAAAAAAATTGCTTTTGGGGCAAATTTTCTTAAACGATTAAAATGTGATTAATCAAGATTAATTAATTACAAAGCCTCTAATTAATTAGATACATTTTTTTAATCGTGTCCCACCCGTTATTTAAACATTAACCACAATAGGAATCTAAATTTTTGTTACAAAAACACATCAAATTTAAAGAAGTTAAAAACTACAGCAAGTAAGAAAACAAAAATGATTCCTGTTTAGTTAACTCATAGCCTCAGCTTCTCGTTAATATCTACACCCCAGTGCGATCCTAATCCTCCTGATATTTTTACACTTTTGCAAGCTAAGGAATATTATTTCAACAAACCCTTTATAATAAATTGTTATAGTTGTATTTTATCATCTGTTGCCTCAAAGTAAAGGTGTCTGGAGCTCTCTGTATTACACAATAGAAATCGAAAACACCCCACGGCGTCCAAAGTGGCCATGAAATTCAATCAACACCTCTGCTGCAGACTTGCACGACATGGCATTTTGGTGTTTTCTTGTTGTGTTTTCCCCCTCTGACTGCTCAAAATAGTTTGTAAGAGCACAAGCTTCCGCCAACAATTGACAATTATAAACGGTGCGGTTTTTGAAGTTTTTGAATCTGGCTGTTTCAGCAAAGCAATAGAAGCATAAATAAAGAAGAGATGAAGAGATAGATGGAGCGGTGAAGACCGTGAGCAGCAGCTCAGCATTAGCAGACACATCATAATCTACTGATCCCACCCCCAGGCTTTCTCTGTCATTAAACACTCTCATACTTTACACTAGAAATACAGAAACACCATTAGCATATGCTCTTAAGTGTATAATTAGGCTGTCCCCGAGCAGCTTTTAAACTATTGTACACACACACACTTATCTAAGCTAAATGACAATACTGGGCACTTGTTCATCTGTTTTTAAAAGTATTTTGTGGCCAAATTTGAAGGAAATTGGTTGTTTTTATTCAATTAAACCTGCTGTTAAAGGTGAACACTTTTCCCCCTCGATTTTTAAAAGGTTATATTTTTATTGCTTTTTAGCGTTTCTAAACCAGAAGTCTAAATGAAGCTGAGTCCACAGAGTCAGGGTGTAATGGTCCACAGCAGGTAATGCGCTGTGGCCAGGCTAGAGCTCACATTGCATACCCGCCACAAATGTCACATGGTTTCACCTTTTATGTATCCCAGCGTGGAGCGCGCCGCACCTGAGTCCTGCTCCTCTAATCCTTCTGTGTGTCTTTGTGTTGAAAGGTTTCGCTTTCTGCTGAAGTAAACAGATCCTCTAGAGGGTTGGTCGGAGTTGGTCCAGCGAAGTGCAAACCGCCGATTCATTATTTCAGCTAGCTTTTGTTTGCACGTTAAACTGTTAAACGAGACAAAAGTCTGCCACCTCCTCTGTCGACACCTACATCGGTTCTTTTAGTGCAGCTCTTTGTTTCACAGCACTTCATGATGTTCGCTCTTCACTATAAGGTCTTCACTGAAAAAAGAGATTGATTAAATCTCTTTCCTACAGACGTACTTTGTTTACAGTCATGTTTTTTTTTTATTTATGCATAAACTCCTCCTGCATCAGACAGCTTCTGTTCCCTCACAGTTATTTTCTGCTCACCCTTTCATGCACTTTTTCTTACTTTTCTCTCACACTATTCACTCCAAGCCAATCAGATTTATTCTCAAGTCTTGGCTCATTAATCAACAACCCACTCCCCAACAACCAATGTTCTGTTTAAAACTCATTTTAAACATGTGTGAGAGACTGACATGCTGTACGAAGGTAAATTAATCCCATAATTACTCATATATGTGAGTTTTTTCAAAAAAGAAATAGAATTAACCCCTTTTTAGAGGTTTTACATTGGAAAAAATAATCTGATCCTTGTATAGACATGTTAGCAACGATAGAGCTGTTTTTGGTTTCTTTATCAAAAACACTTTGTACTAAACAATTTAGACCCTTTCATAAAAATCAAAAGCCTTTATTTCTTGTAGCATTTGTCTGAATGTATTTGTGTTGATTGGAATTTTTAATCATTACACTCTATTTTTAAATTGTGGGGCAATTTTCAAAACATGAGACCCCACACGCGGTGATAAAAAAATCTCAGATATACCAGGTTTGGTCCTCCAGTGTGTGGTGTGCGGCAACTCGGAAAAGACTACACAATACACACAAACCGCTTTTACTCACACATTCCCTGTTCATACGGGAAATCTTGCAAGAGGAAGGTGACTTCGAAGTAAACAAACATGGCAGAGGAGGAGCGTGCTGAGCACTTCCATCATCTCACCTTTTGATTGGCTACACGTCACATTAGGGCTGGGCTTTATCAATGTCAATATCACAGTATATTGAGGAGTTCACCTCGATAACGATTAATGGACGATAACTACATGTATGCGGAAAAACAAAGTTGTCCACTAGATGGGGCTGTCACGTGGATTACGTTGTTATTACTGAATTTATTGACATGGGAAAAATAATATCGGTTAGAGTCAGAAATTTTGATAACGATAAATTTTCGTTTAATCATCCAGCCCTGTGTCATAGGGATGTAAGAAAATATCGATATGGCAATATATTGTGAGTTTTTTCCTGTGATATCATATCGATATTCAAAATTTTTGGAAGAATTTTCATGCAAACATTTGTGTATTTTCTTTTCTTTTGGTGCCATTCAAACGCCGACTACTAGTTGGCAGCAGTGTTGCCGCCTTCACTCTGATGCAAAACGCAACACTTTTTATTAAAAAGTGTTGCGTTTTGTGGTGCAGAGAGCACTTTTTTGATTTGTATTTAGAATCTACTGAAAGGGATATTCAGTTTTGTTTTTCACGTTAAACAAAATACTTAATATTTAGTTGAGATATTTTTGTGTTTGATTCTACAGAGACTGCCATTTTTGTTTATTTTAAAAAGACTTCTGATAATGCAGATGTTAATTACTCCATTTATTTTCTACTTAAAGAGCAATGAGTTCTATTATGGTTCAAATACCTCATGTTAAACATGTTATGTATCAGTTTAGACTGCTAATTAAATTTTCCTACAATAAATTCAGTCTAAAAAAATCGCTAATATCATCTGGCTGAATGTATCGCAACATATCGTGATGTATCGTATCGTCTTGCTGGTATCGTGATACGTATTGTATCGCCAAAATTTTACCAATACACATCCCTACTAGGGCTGCACAATATATCGCAAATGTATCGTCATCGCATTATCAGCATGCGCAATAGGCGTATCGCAAAGAACAGAAAAATATCGCAATTAATGGTCATCTCAGATTTTTGCTACACATAATGCATTTTGTCAATCAAACGGAAGCATGATGTTTTAGACAAATCAAATAGAGCCCTTCACCCATATGGCCAATCGGTTGGGTTCTTATAGATTAGATGCCTTGGTGCCTAGGTGGACGGCACTTCATTTGGATGGCTAGCAAGCACCTGAGTTAGCTTAGCGAGCGTCGCAATGACGAAGGTAAGACGTGTGCAGAAAATGTTAGCAAGAAAGAACTCAATTCAAACAGCATGACTACTACTTCAAATTACTTGTGTTCACCAAACACAAGATTTAAGTATTTGTTCATTTATCGCAAGTAATATCGATATCGCAGTATTAAGCACTGTTATCGCATATCGCAAGTTTTCCCAATATCGTGCAGCCCTAATCCCTACTATGTCCCATTCAACAGGCAGCACGCTGGTTTGTCCCCAAAAATCAGATTAAGACAATCCAACATGTTTCAAAGCCCGGATTTATGATCGGAGCTGTCCCGACAACCTTCCAAGTAGACCAGAGCTCTCGTAACACACCACACATGTTGGGATTATCTGATGGTTATCTTTAGAGTTATTACGGTAATCGTGCTCAGCTTTAAGATTGTCGAAAGGGGCGAAGCTGGTCAAAATTGAGCTCTCCTGGCCTTCTAGTTGGTTTTGTTGGTATACTGGGTGAAATTATACACTTTCTCTAGATCTCCTCAAGAACTTGTTTTCATATGACCACAAAATAGCTTTTTTTTTTATTGAAAGTGCTGTTGTTGCTCAAAACCAGGTTTTCTACAGATTTTCTATTTTTCTTCAGAATCATTTTTGTACCCACTGGCTACGAGGAAATCATTCCAAGTTTTCCTTACCCAGTTTTACCCATAGATTAGTTTTCTTGTTTTTAAAATCACCCTTGAAGTAATTAATTGTGAAATAAAATGTGGCATCGGTATGGATAATTCTAGCAGATGTGTATATAAACTGTAGACGGATGGACACATTAATGTAAAAGGTCTGGTTATAGAAAAAAACCACTGATCGACTTAAAGGTCAAATCCCACATTCCCGTCTTTGTCCAAACTCAGCAGACGTAGGTCTTAGGAGGTTTGTGCCGACATCTATGATGCTGTTAAATCTCAAATCGGACGATTGGGGAAATTTTTCACTTCTTGGGTATAAAAAAGAAAAGAAATGATTGAAAATGTGAAACTGAAGGGTTGGAATGTTCCTGAGACGAGAAGAGGGAGAGGTGTGATCCATTCTGCAGCTGGGAAGCTGTTTGAACGTAAAACATGAATAAAAATGGGAAATTCACTGCAGTGCTGTTGAGTTGACACTTATTCAGTCAGTTACAGCCAAATGTGTTTCTTGTGTGTGTTTACCATCTGTCTTTCTGCTCCTTCTTTGCTTCTCGTTGACATTAACCTACATCCATCATTGTTTTTTTATGCACTGCAGCTAAATCTATATTTGTCAATATTTCAGGCGGAGCTGTGTGATGAGGATTAGGGACGGAGGACGGTGCGCTGAGATGGAGCTGTGGATAGCATTGATCTGTGAAAGCTAACCCTCGTACCCCCAGCCGCTTTCTGTCTTCATTTTCCCATTGTTCACTCTTCCCTGCAGCTGTTTACAGCCACACTCTCCTCATTCCTCTCATGCATTTTCCAAAGTAAACACTTTTCTCGCTGCCACTCTTCTCCCTCCTCTTTGCTTCTGTCTCTTCGGCCCCTCCTCTTGTTTTCTTACTCGTTCTTCCTATCGCTGCATATCTCTGTCGTTCTCACTCTTTTTTTTTATTTTTGCCCACCCCTTCCCATCCCTCTAACACACCCCATCCCACCACCCTGTCTGCGAGCTATGTAGGCTACCTCCGTGGAGACCAGCTGGTGCAGCTTTTTTATTCACACTCACCTAACCTCTCCCTCTTTTTCTTTCACATTTCTTCCTTTTTCCACCCCTGCCCTGCCTGTTTCTTGTTTTTTCTTTTTTCTGTTGATGCCTCCCAAAATCTAGACCACTCCACACCTCCTTCCCTCCCTTCCCAGCCCTACTTTTTGCACCGACTGGCTTTGCATTCAGACGGCGTAGTCCTTAGTGGGGTTACTTATCAGCTCAGATCTCCCCAGCAGATGCTGGTGATCAGGTGGGAAGAGGCTCCTCGCTCAACCCGCTGCATCACGTATTCACGTGCAGCTGTGCACTGCCTGTCTAAATAGGAACTAAAGTGTCTCACATTCTCATTTTAGCCAAAAGAATTCACGGTTGTAGATCTGAGCTCAGATCGGTGCCTTGCTTCTCTTACAGGTGGGTCCAGATCGCCTGCCCACGCCTTTCCATCGACTGGGGAACAGCCTTCTCTAAGCCACTGCTGTCACCGTACGAGGTAAACATGCATCCAGCTGCCACTCACTTTTCAGATCCAGCTCTGCATTCTCCCACAGACCAGGCATGGAAAACACGTTCCGCCCAAAGAAAAGCTTTGATAGGAGTACAGGAGACGAGTTACAGCCCTAATTATTTCTGAAAGGACAGTGAATTTATGTAGCACTCCTCAAGGCCCGCTTGTGCTCGAGATGGAGTATGGTGCTCACTCCTTCCTTACTCTGTAATAAAGCACTCTGCTATGCACAAACATAACGAGCAGCAGACCAGCCCCCCCTGCTGGTCTCTGGGCCACACAGCTCCACCCTTCATGCAGCTGTTTTGTTTTTCTGAAGGGGGAGAGAGAGAGATCAGACATCAGCCTGTGTGGATCCACTTCAGAGCGACGGTGTAAGGCTGCGCTGCTGCTGCAGCTGTTGCAGCAGAAATAAAGCAGGCCTGTTTAGTGACGGGGCACGTGACCCGACTGGTTAGCGTTTAACTGTCAGTTCCTGAGAGGATTTCCCCCCCGTTGATGCTCAGCTGATTTGAATCCTTGTAAAATGGCTGTGAGGGGGAATTTCTCTCCAGAATGCTGGATTGTGATTGGACATGGGTGCTGTTTTATTCCTGCTATGCATCTTTGTGCTTCTTGTTAAAGCACTTACGCGTCTGAACAAAGCTATTAAGAATAATGATGGCATTCACCTGGAGAAAGAAGAGATGTCTTTCTTTTTTTTTATGCCGTTTGGCGCTGAGCTCTATAATTGTGCATATGAAGTCTGAAATTCACCCCCGCTGTAATGAGCGAAGCAGCAATCTGTTTTCCTAAATTCTTTGTGTTAATGGAGGCTTAGCGCTCCCCGCCAGCAATTTTGGAGGAAAAAAGAACCCCAGTCTGTGCATTTCAATAATTCGTAGCTGCACTTGTGTCTATACGGCGGCGATAAGACTTAATTCTCCCTCGTACCTGTGAGCGCTCTGCTTTTCACCGTGGCATTTAGGATGGAGATGAAGAGGAATGAGACGGGAGGGAGGAGTGATGGGGAGGTGGGGGGTGCAGCAGCATTTATTTTCAGTGCGTCTCATGTTATATTTATAGTCAATAAGACACACTTGGCTCTCCTGTCAGAGCAGGGATTAGCAAAGGAAGCTAGCTTCCACAGAGAGGAACTCTGAGAGGGGAGAGGAGGAGGAGAGTCGTTAATAGCTGGAAAAATGAGAGGATGCTGGAATAGGAGGAGAGGAGAGGAGTAGTCGTGTGTTTGTGTCATGTTTATACGAGTTACAGTTTGCTTTTTGTCTGAGAAACATCTGAAGAAGGTTGAATTGTTATAAAACCTAGGAAGGATAAAAGGTTTATTTACTCAAAGCTGCTAATTTACAGGATTTTGACTGAATCTATAAGATGATGAAAAGATCTTGAGAATAAAAAAGCAGTAACTTTGTTATCCTAATGTGCTCGATTAGTTTTATACTTGATCGTTGTTCCTTCGGTTTCTTTTACATCAGATTGTTTTTGCTGTTTTCATTCTTATCAGAGTTTGTTGTTATGGTTATTCTAATATTAGCTTGTTAGTGATTTTACTTACCAGCAGGAAACACTAGCTTCTCAGAAACTGTTATGTGACTGTCTGACCCTGTTCTATTATATTTTGACCAATAGACTTGTGTATCCACTAGAGGGAGCTGTTAATCAACGAGAATGTGCCCCAGTTTCCTAGCCTGACAAGCCATCCTATATATGTGAAAGCAAAATTACTTTGGCAAATGACGGTCTAGATTCTGGGCTACGACTTTTCAGGATGCGCTACAGCGTGACACGGACGTGCCTCCTTCAGGTTAGCCTAGCTTGAATGCTAACTTGATGAGGAGGGAGGGGAACGACAAAGGATTTATCGTTCCTGTACTAAAGCTAAGTTATTAGCGTAGCGTTCGACATCAGCGTTAGTAGCGTTAGCACGTGTGCTAGCATCACGAGTGCTGGTTCCATGCAGGTTTTAGTTGTCTCCCTGCCTGAACACTGCAGGTTTAATTCAAACGAGCTCCTGCAGAACCTGATGAAGGCCGAGGAGATAATTCAGCAGTTAGAATCAGGTGTGTCTGAGCAGGAACATATCAAAAACATTACTTGTCCGTTAGCACTACAAGGCTATTTGTGTGTGCGTGTGAAGTATGAGGCGTGGTGTTCAGCTCCTTACAGAAGGGGAGGGGGAGCAGGGCTATAGCCGTTCACATTTAAATTTTTCCTCTCCTTGATGATGTCACGCAATGGACCCCAGCTTTAAATTATAAGAGACTCGTTATCTTCATTAATCCAAGGGGTTCAAATGAAGGCAACTGGACTTCTTTGGTCCAGTTGCCTTCATTTGAACCCCTTGGATTACCATGACCTGGATGACTGAGAACCTTCACCAGCATGTTATCTTCATTGTTTATAATGACTCAAATCATGTTTTCATGTATGATCCTCAATGCAAAGGTAATTCTTGCTACATTTATTCATCACAAACCAAAGTGAATATCTATAAATCTATATATCGATATAAATATATATAACAGTAAAGATGACTAATCAAACTCTCAGATATTATAGTAAAGAAGCTGCAAAGAAATGTCCGACCAAATGCATGTTTTTGTGCTAACTTTAGTTTAAAAACTTCCCTTGAAAGAGAAAAACCTCAAGTTTATTTGTCTTTTCATTCATCCCACCTCTCTTCCTTTCATTTTTAATCAACATGCACCATCACCTCTCCTCCATATGGAGCTGTTTGCACCTACAGAATGCCGCGGCGCCGTCTTGGCGCTGTGGTTCTCCTATCCTAACAGCTGTTATGTCATGAAGTGCAGCTGCACAGGGAGAACATGACAATGCTGCATGTTATCCATGCTTAATGTTGTGACATCTGTCCTGTGTGTGTTGTCAGTTTGCTGTCGGCTCATCAGCTTTTCTGCAAATATTTCATGCCTAGCTGCTGATTTTTTAACGGATAACAAGAAATATTCTTCTGAGAAGAAACGGCCGTTGTGACAAGTGATTCATTTGAGTGTGTTTTTTTATTTTTAGGCAGCCGTGGCTCTTCAAGAGGTGGGATGGAGGGAAGTTTACCCCATGGACTTCTATTCCAATCAGAGTTTGGGGCCATGGGCGCCCAACCACCCTGACAACCAACCTGTGCGTCCTGCTCGTAAACAGGTGAGATAAGGGGATGACTGACGGGGAGGAAAAGGGATGGGTGAGGGAGGTGTCACCACACTGACACCCAGTGGCACAGTGGCAGAAGAGCAACCACGTGCAGATTCCTCCTGAAGGTGTTTGTGACCTTCGTGTGCTTCCTAAACGTCCTTATTCATTTAGGAATTAAAAAGCTGGCTAAGCACCGGTTTAAAGGCTGCTCTGTTAACGCACCCCCGCTGTACCCATGATGCCTAATATTACCTCTAATCTGTCTGAGATAGGTGCTGTCACTGTTCCAAGTCTTAATGCTATCCCCTCTGCCTGCAGAAACAAGGCACCGAGCCAGTCCTCCCCTCCAAACCATGCGAGCAGAGCCAGAGCGCCCCCTGCGGCTGTCATGGGGAATGACACGTCGTGACCAGTGCTGCCTTTTATTCGGCTCGTGTCTGAGGAAGGAGGTCAGACCAGAAGAGGAGGAATCAGACCAGCACCAAACGAGTTTCATCAGAAGGATTATGATCCACATCGAGCAGATTACACCCAACTCGTCAGCTCATTTTCACTTTTTAATTGCTTTTGATGTCAGAGTAGAATTCAGGTTTAGTCAGAAAACATGCAAATGTTCCTGTTTTCAACCTTTGCAGGTCTCGTTTCTGCACACAGGTGATGTGTGTGTCCTGTTTCTGAATGCACACACTGCTTTTACGACGAGTATGAGATGACCTTGGGTCTTATGTGTGAACGTGAGGGTCGTTAGTGATCAAACGCTTCTCTTTTAAAGATCAGACGTATTACGGGAGGATCTTTTATGTACAGTGTAAATATCAGAGATGTGAGATTAATTTTCCTGTCAGACGAGAAAATAATAAATCCTAAACTGAACATTTCCTGTTGAGCTGTTTTTCCAAACCAAGGGTCACGCTGGAGCCTCATGAAGCAGAAAGCTGTGAGCTTCTAGATGTGTGCAAAGCTAGTCACGACTGCTCTCCATCCTCATTATTTATTGATGTTGGAGTCTGTCGATAAATAAATAAATAAAAAAACAACATATTGGTGTTTTTGCTGCAGCAATAACTGACTGACAGAGACTTCTCGTGGCCTCAGCCTAGCTAAAGAACGTGTGAAACCTCCTGAGGCGGCTGCTCGTCGTCACGGGTGTTTTTGGTATTTTTGCCTACAACTACCAGGTTTTACGTGTCAGGTTTGCGTCTCCTTGGCAACGTGGACGAGTGCGATGCAACATTCCTCCTGATGCATTTCTGCTTGTGGCGCTTATTTTAAAGAGCTTTGTGCTCACCACCAAACGCTGAGTGATAGTTAGCACAGTGGTCAAAAATCAATTATTGACCAGCAGATTGCGCGATCTGCCTCTCTCTCGGTCTCTCGGCTGATAATTAATTTATTTTTGGGAATATTCTGACAGGAAAGAAGAGTCGAGAGGTTTCAGAAATCCTCCTCATCTCCAGTGTGCAGCTTTTAATACGAGACTAGAGACGAGCCACTAAGAGCAAATTCATTTCTAATTTAAGCATCTGGAAAATAAAAGTATCTGGTCTGTTTTTAAATATTTAAGTTTGCTTTACTTGGTTTGGAAACGTTTAAAGGACAGCATAGAGTCACTTCATTAAGGACACCAGTGTTTAATTGTGTTTAATTGTTAACGATTGTATTTAATTTGCAGAAGGGAGTCAGTTTTTACTAAATAAAATATATATATTCAATTCTTCTCAAAGCTTTTGCCTAATAATTTTTATCCTGACAGCAACTTCTGTGTCATTTTCAGTTTTTATGATGCAGAAATAAAGTTTAACAGATTCTACTGCTTTAAATTTTTCTAAAAGCATAACATGGATGTTATTAAAGGGGTCATATTATGGAAAACTCACCTTTTGCATTCGTTTGTGCTGCCATGTTGGTCTCTACTGCCCCTATAAACACACCAAATGTGAAGAAAAATAACATCCATCCGTTTTCTGTTAGGAATTTTAGGAATTATGAGCATAAAATTAGTCGTTTTAAAAAGTGCCCATTTGTGATGTCACAAAATGGGAAATTAGCATATAACCATCTCTCATTTCTCAAGGCTGGAGGAGCAGCGGCTCTACTCTGAACCCCTCACAGATATTGGAGCCTTTTAGCTTATAGCAGCCTGAGCGGCAGTTGGGTGGGCGTGGCCAGCTGCAGCTTGTTTTCTTAAAGTGACAGAGCCCTGAATCGGCTCATTTAAAAAAATAATTCTGAATTTGTATTTTAAAAAAAATCAGAACAAAATTGAATCCATTTATTTTAGTCTCTATAATTTGGAATTGGGAGAGCAGGAAAGAAAAGAAAAAGGCATTAAAGTAAAATCAACCTTTTAGAGTGTGCATATTCCATTGAATTATTAATGACTGTCAAATGTTTTATGATTGTGAATTTGAAAATCATCCTTTACAAACATTTGTTCATTCATTTTCTTTACTGACATCTTCAGACAGCTCCAGCATCTGCTGGGTGACAGACAAGAGACACCCAGGACAACTCCCCCATTCATCACAGGGCAAGCAAATATCTAAGATTTATACTAAATTGCAAAAAAAAAAAAGTGTTTTCAACATCAACGGTGCTTAATGTAAATGTATTCTGGGTAAATCTGAGTGAATAAGGGCCAAAGAAAGAAACCACAGTAGGATTTGTGAGACCTTGGAACCCTCTGAGAAGAGTGCATGAAATCCTGTTTTGTCCGTAAGTCCTCTCGGGCTCGACAGTACCTTGAAAATCTCTTGTCAGTCACCACCGTTCTCTGCTACTTTCTGGAAGAAAACCTCAAACCTTATTACACACAGAGAAAAATCCTAAATCAATTCTGTACAGAACTTGGTTCTCTGAGTTCAGATTTATGAACTCAAAGTTCTTCCCACAAAACAGGAGAAAATCAGAGGTGAGAAAGTCTGCTTCAGTCCTGATCGTTTCACTGGTGTAGTCGTATGATGGAGGTCAGAAGAGACACATGCAACCATCAAGGCAGTGTCTCCACAGAGGTTGTTATTTCAGCAGGACCATGCCAGATCTCATCCAGCATCACTTGAAGCAGCGCGGTTTCATAAAAAACAGCGTGTGTGCACGCTTGACCAGCCTGACTGCAGTCCAGATCTGTCTTCTTTTGAAAAGTTTTGTCTGGTGCATCATGAAGAAGAGAATCAGACAGCAACCGTTCTCTGTTGAGCTGCTGAAATGTTTTATTCAGCAGGAGTGGACAGACTCTCTTTACAAAACAAACATGGTGTGGACACTTTACAGATGTGTTGCTAGTGCATAGAAATTCCTATGAAAGAGAATTAATGCCACTGAAAAAAATGCTCTTTTTTTTTAGAATAACATGAGAATTAAGAGAAAAAGTCAGAATATTAGACATACATTTATTATTAAAGGCAGCCATTTTCACCTCTTTCATAAATACCCAAGATATTTGTTGCCATTTCAAATAAAAAGAACCAATTTTGTTTCTACATGGTACTTTGTATAAGGCACTTTTGTATAAGCAGCATTAAATTAGTATCCCTCTTCTCCCTCCTGCTGGTTGAAAGCAGAATTACAACTATCCTAAACAACCCTGCTGTAGCTAACGCTAACACGAGCCAACCAATACTAAAGCCATGAAGTAAAAAGATCCACGCTATTGGAAAAAATGTAATTCTTTACAAGTCCAGTAGCAACAAAGCTAGGTCACCTTCAGTCCTTGAGCTTGTAGCCTCCTTTAGCTCCCTCAAACGGGTGTAGGCTCTTTGCTTCGCCCTCAAAGTCATTACTCTCTTACCTCCAGGTTCCTCCATGATGCAAACCAAAAAATAAACAAAATTCTTGTTTTGCTTTTTATTGTTGGTCAGCAAATGGAAAAAGCTTACTGCTATTATGTTAGCTCCCGGAACAGCTAACAGCTATTGCCATAAAGCAGGTAGAGACCTGGCACTAGTGTTCCTACCCGAACCACAAAACTGTTAAAGTGCCGTTTCGGGTCAGCGGAGGGCGACAGAGTGCTGTCCCATGTCAAGTTTCTGGCTCAAGAACCACTGAAACCAGTTTGAAAGCAATAGCTTAAAGTGTTAAAAACTATTTTGCGTTGCTTTAAAATGAAAGAAAAGCATTCACAGAAAGATTATGGATATTTTTCATCCAATGTGATGTTCATATTTGTGGAAAAAGGTGTAAAAACATAAATAGATTTAAAAATATTACTGGTACTTTGTCATTCTGTTGTGGAAATTCAATTAAATTATTCCATGAAAAATATTTTTTATTTATATTTTGTAAAACAGGTTAATTTTTTCAATAATTTTTAAAAGTTATTAAGGTCCTAAGAGGGCTGCAGCTTCCTGCTCTAGAGTGTCGAAACGTTTGTTTAAAAACAAAAACTCTGAAGTTTCAGGTTATTTCTGATAGGATGAGAGCAGTAATATTATAATTTGTCAGTAGTCATAATGTTATGGCTCAAGTGTTTCTTCTCCTCTGTGCTAACTGACCACTAAGTGGTGCTCTTTGCACAGCTTCTTGTCCGTCTTGTAGGGCTTTCTTTTCACATGTAACAGTGAATATGCTGTTCATAAAGACGTTTTTTCCTTATTCAGATCACAAACACACAGCTTACTGGATTTATAGTTTCTATCCATCTTTTCCAGATGTGGAGCAACTTCAGCTCCTGATTCCAACATCTAACATCTGTGTATTCTCCCTGACCCTTTGCAGTGAGATCAGAGTTTCTTCTATTCCTCCTCACAGATAAAACCCTCTCTGAACCTGTTGCCATTTATCTCCTGCACTCATTCTTGCAGCTGTTTCATGAAAAAAGTCATACAGTAGTTTAATGCATTCTGAGCAGCTCATCCTCCTAAAAATGGAGGAAATAACACGTTTTCAGTGAATAAACGGTATGGCTTGTTTTTCCGTGTCCCTGCTACCTGCGAGCGGTTAAAAAAAAAAAAACATGCCCGTGCTCGTAATGTGTTTTGCTGTTTTTGTCTCCAACTGAGGAAAGGCTGAGTCACAGCCGTCATCCTTCCGCTTGGTTCTCGCTGACCCTTTATGTGCATGATTTCACAAATAGGTGCATTTCCAGTCCTTTATTTGATTATTTAATTGGCTTCAGTCGAGTTTCTTCTTCTTTTTCTTCCTGCTTGTTTAAAATAATAATAAAATGTGCAGATGAGGCATCCTTGGACCCAAATGTAAGATAAGAACATCTCTCCCTCTGTTTCCTCTTGGATTGCATTAGAGCTGAGCAGAAGACAGAGGATTTGTTTGAATTTGCTTGTGGTTATGTCTGGTAAGACTCTGTAGGTGGGTGAGAAGCAGTTAAAACAGAAATATGAAGGTAAGAGAAAATCAATGCTGTTCTTTGAGAGTGCTGTTGCCATTATAAAGGATGTCTGACGTGGTGCAGCAGGTGAAATTTCAATTTCAGATGAAGGGCCTAGGAGATGAGCTGCATGCTGTCGGTGTGCATTTTGTTTGATTTGAACAGTTCAGAGGTTTTTGCTTTTGAAGAGGGTGACACCGATGCTCAGAATTTCATTTAATTTTGTACATTTATGGTCTTATTTAAAAAGCTTTTGGGAATCTGAACAATAAATAATGATGTGAAGAGGCTGCTGACTCGGTGTGTGGGAGAGAAGAAGCCTGGGCGGCCAAACACCAGAGGGGCGGAAGGTTGCTAGAAGGTTGAATAAGAGTCTTACGTAGAAAAAAATAAAACGTGTTGTAAAGAGATGACTAATTCTGTGTGGGAGGTCAGCCTGTCCCGGATTATCCGACCAGCAGCCACCCCGGCACAGGCCTGTCATAAAGTCGCATTCTCTACATGCCGTGATGTCCTAAAACCAATTATTAGTGTTTGCTGCTCATTACTGCACTCGACCGGCTGATTTATCCCTTCATTACCCGACACGATTGAGCTGAGAGGTTAATATTTCAATCATTCGTTGCTTGTTTTGATCTAAAATAAGAGATCCAAAACTTCTCAGAGGCACCAGAAATGTACTAAATCAAAGGGAGTTTCTAATTATTCTACTAATTTAAGTTTGCATCAGTTAGAAATATCAGATTTTTCCACCTGATTTTTCTTAAATGGTTAAGTCATGAGAAATGCTGAGAGCTGCACACACCTTGTTTCTTTATAAATCTGTTTTTCTGTCACACCACCTAATTCTATAGCATTTAAAGCATAATTAAGACCGTCAGCTAAATAAATAAAGCAGTCTAAATAAAGCTTATAACCTGTAGCTGTCTATTGTTGCTTAAAGCCACAATGTGTAATATTTTTACCTGTTTACTACCAAATTCTGTGTATCCAGTGCACAAACTTGTCCTTTTTCATTAATATTTCTCACCAACATCAATTCTAAATATTCCTCTCAGCTTCAAATTTTACATTTTTAATACATAAATTGTGGTCGACGCTCCATGGTCATCCTCCATCTTGAAATACGGTAGCTATTTA